>JANVCC010000071.1:3646147-3746564 GCA_025345505.1 Todiramphus chloris collaris
GGAGGTGGGTGAGAGATTGGAATGGGCTGCCCAGGGAGGTGGGTGAGTCCCCATTCCTGGATATGTTTAAACATCACTTGGATGTGGTGTTGGGGGACATGGTCTAGGGTTGAACTTGTAGAGTAGGGCTAATGGTTGGACACGATGATCCTGAGGGTCTTTTCCAACCTGAGTGATTCTGTGATTATAATCTGAAACAAAACCATTTTGGTTCCTGGGCCAAAACCTTCAATTAAACACTAACCAAAAGCTTCTCTGTAGCCAAGTTATTGGAGTTATGTTTTCTCTATAGTCGAACGGTGGGGCAATTAAAACTAATTACATATAAAACTGCATAATTACATACACAAAACCATGCATTCTGCTGGTCTTTATAACACTGAAGGAAATAGCTGACACTTCAAGGTGCAGAATTACTCTCCTGTTCTGAAAGAAGTATCTGTCATGGCCTGCTTGTCTCATGTATACTTCAGTGAAAATGAAACCAGAACTCCAAATGCTGTATAAGTTTTAGGGTTAACTGTTTTTTTTCTTAATGCTCTGATTAATGAAGAAAAACTAGATGAAGTGTATCAAAACTTTACATGTCAAAAAATGCCAACGACAAAGGAGCCGTGAGTAGGCAATTATCATTATAAAAGCATTAGAATTACTGGAACACAGCACAGTCAGCACTGTGCAGCTTAACCTGCTGCTAACTATTTATCTGTCTGTTCATACCCACTGGACTTTATCCGAGTTTTATTTCTGGTTCTGGGAGGTTGGGTTCAGTTTGTCCTCAGATTGGAATCTGTAGAGCATTTATTCCTTCGGGTGTGGCAAAGAGACTTAGACTTGGTGGAACTGAAATCACATCAATGTCCAATCCACGCTCCTAAAAATCAGCCTAGATTTTCAGTTGGCATTTGAAAAGCATTACAATTGGAGGCAAAAGGGAAAAGAATTGTGGTTTTCAGTAACAGGAGTTAAAGGGATTAGAGGAAAAATTGATGGTTTGTGCCAGAAGTGTGGAGTCAGAGGGAGAAGAATGCTGTCAAAATGTTGATTACTGTAATACTTGGGCTCATCTCTCTGTTTACAAGAAAGGTTGTCAAAAGGTGCTCATTCTCTTAAGTTGCTTCAATTTATTTGAGGGCAGTTACTTGATTTGTAACAAAAACATGTTTAATACCATCTTTTATGAGCCTTTGTTTTATTCTCAATGAATCATGAAAACTGGAACAGAGAAGTATTTTTAGTGTTAGGTATTTTTTTACTAATCCTGAAAAAGATAAAGCAGTGTGCACTGTGGAGATTGGGTTATTTTACAGCATTTCTTTCTATATAAAAGCCAATAAAATGCAGTTTTTATTTTACTTGTTGTTTTGTTGTGTTGTTTTTGTTGTTTTTTTCCTAAGGGGAAGATTAGACATATCAGCTGTTTGTGCATACAGCATGAAAGATATTCAGGAAGTCTTCTCCAAAGGAAGCTACAAAGGACCAGTAACTATGGAACATTCCCCTGTTAAGTGGATGGTTTACAGGGGAGAAGTGCCGGTTCCACGTCCTGGTGCTGTAAATATGAATTTACTTGCTCTAATTAAAGACCAGTCTCTGGATTAGCTTTTTTTGGTAGCAAATCATTAGCTCACGTTTTACCACTATAAATGCAGTGTTTATAATCAGCACAGGTACCTCCTTTCCTATTCCATCATATGAAGGCTCCTAGAAAAGCTGCTTTGCTTAACAACTCGCTCCGTAAGAGATGCGGGAGTTATTAGCCAGTCCTTCAAACGTGAGGAAAATAATGATTTTTATCTTCTGAAGATATGTAGAAATAACTGAATGTGTAGGAGATACACCTTTTGTATATAACTTGAAATGTAAAAGCAACTGCAATCACGTTCATTATCTTTTGTTTGTAGTGCATTGATAACTTTGCCCGGAGCATTGGGTATAATACTTCGTCTGACTTGCCTGACAAAGTTTTGCAGTTTGTTAGAGATCACCCTCTAATGGAGAACTCTGTGAATCCAGTTGGCAATCGACCACTGCTGCTGAAGAGAGGTTCCAGCTATACCAAGATAGTAGTAGACAGAGTCACTGGGCTGGATAAACAAACCTACGATGTGATGTTTCTAGGAACAGGTGAGTGCTTTTATTTTAGGAAAAGATGCTATACATTTTTATGTATTTTGTTACAGATTTTTTGGGTTTTTTTTTTTCCTTGAGACTTCAAAACATTAGAAGTATTCACCAGCTCTGTTTGAAGTTTTGCATTCAGCAGCTGTCTTGCTAGTTTAATATTTTCAAACCAGTTAGAGTAAATGTGTTTGGCTTGTTGGACATTAAAAGGCTTTCTTTAGAAATTTTCCATATCAAAGGAGACGTGACATAATCATATTTGCAAACTCGGGGATTGTTTGAGGGCTTTTTTTTCCCCCTGAAAGAAAACTCATTGCTTCTCTCTTATTGAAAGAAAGAAAAATAATTGCTTTGAAGAATTTCAAAAACTCCCCGTGCCCAGGAATGTCTTCTAAACTTCTATCTAATTTCAACGTGAATTATCAGGCTAAAGTGTTATGGTATGTTTTAAACAAGTCTATCTTTAGAAATACATTTCATTTTCTGTAGATGATGGATATTTGCATAAAGCTTTCAGCTGTGATGGGGAAATGTTCATTGTGGAAGAGCTGCAGCTGTTTGTGTCTCCTGAGCCTGTACACTCTCTCCAGCTGTCTTCTGAAAAGGTACAACTTCTGTCCCTACATATGGCAAGTGGCTGCTGTAATAGCTTTCCTCAGGCCTTGCTCTTCTGTGTTGTTCTTCAGGCTTTTAATGAGCCTGTAAATGTCTCAGAATTCTGCTTCTATTCATTAATAAAAAAAAAAAAAGCACAAACCATCCTTTTTTTCTTTAGAAGAAGAGTGTGTGTGTCACATCTGAAACAAGCCTTTATGTTCATTTAAAAAGCAGGGAGGGAATTCTCTCATTTCACATGTATGGAAAGCTAGGGGTTTTTTTCTCATTCACATCACCATCTATTCTTACAAGACTTTTGGTTTACTGATATTTTTTATAAATACTAGAAAATCTTACAATCCATATTAGAAGATAACAGTTTAAAATCTCAGTCACTCTTGCCAACGAACTCCTCCTGCATTCCTAGGGAATGCTCTATGCAGGGTCTCTGTCTCAAGTGGCGCAGCTCCCCGTTGCCAAGTGCCACCGATACAGGAACTGCTGGGATTGCATCTTGGCGAGGGATCCCTACTGCGCCTGGGCTCGCTCTGCCAGCGGGTGTGTTCTGCTGGCGAATCGCACCGGCCGCACCGAGTGAGTAAGATGCTTTTGTTTCAGCTGCACACCCAGCACCCAGCTTGAGCAGCACACTCTTAATAAGTCTGTAACACAGAACTGAGATGATAGCTAGAAATAGAATGATACAATCAGGAGCGCTTCTTGTCTGTGTTTTCATCTGTCCGGGTTTGGGTTTGTTTTGTTTTGTTTCATTTTCAGGAATTTAATTCAAAGTGTGAAATATGGGGATGCTTCCAGCTGCCTTAATGTAGGTATGTGAACATTTGTTTTAAGAAAGAATATTTTAACTTTATGCTTCTTGTTTAGTTTGTGCTCACTGGAATTCTTCCATTATAGAAAACCACAGAATTAAAATCATGTTGGTTATTATATCAAAGGTTGGACTTGATGACCCTGGAGGTCCTTTCTAACCATAATGATTCTATGATTCTATTCTATGATTACTTTTGAATTAGGACCAAAAAACCCCACACTGAGCTGGTACTACCTAGTGCTCTTAACCCTCTCAGTCCAAGTGCCAGAACACCTCGGTCCAGACTGAAACTCTGACTCTCAGGGAAGCATAAACGTGACTGATCTGTTTGAAGTTAGTGATGTCCCCCCCACACCCACTGTGCAGAAATCACACAACACATCAGCTGTCCTCTTAAACCTGCCACTGCTTTAGGACTCTGATCTGCAGGTACATGACATAACTATTCAAGAGCACACTTAAAAAGAAGGTGATTTCTTATCAGACAGTTACAATGGCTTTTATTTTTTTTTAGTGGGATTGGTAAATTACTTTCAATGTAGAATTGCAGGTGTGTGTTAGCTGGCATTTGTGCATTGACTTCTTAATGAGCTGCAAGACACATTCCTTTCTTCCTGACACAGGAGGTATCTCTTGCCTCCACTTTGGTCTCTTTAAAGTCAAAGTTGTCTCTGTTTTGTGTATTTTAGACTGCACAACAAATGATAATAAGGCAGGCAGAGGGACAGCTGGGGGGACTTTCACATAGCTGAGATAAGCATTGTGCAGACATCAAAGCATTTCTGTGAAGAGTTGTCATTGACCAATACAGATGTTGAGGCATACAAAGGTGAATTTATTTATGCACAGCTGTGTGTACAGGTGAGGCAAAATCAGATTAAAATCTGGGAGTCTTAAACTTCTAGTCCCGTATTCACTGATAGATCTGTTAGTCATGGGATTTATTTCTCTTTACCCCTTCCTGTTCGTTACCCATTGTCAAGATTAGTGAATTAAATTTCATATTTCTTTGAATATGTATTTGGTTATGTAAGTTAAACTAAATCCCCAGTCTTCTTAATTAAAAGCAAATAAATCATAATTTCAGAAAATAGAGTGAGAAAACATCTTTTTACCCTTGGAAACAATGTTCATCTTAAATGTGCTTCTCTGTCGAATCTGGCAAGAGTAGTGTGGAAGTTTAACGGGAGCAGACTTCAGGCCGAGGACTCTAAATACCTCCTCTATGATGGAGGAATAGCAATATGGAATTTGACAGAGGATGCAGCTGGATTCTATGACTGTCTCTCGGTGGAGAGATCCAAAGGGAAGGAATTCTTTATCACCGTGGCCCGCTATGCACTTTATGCCCAAGTAAAGGCAGAGGAAGCAAATGTTACTGCCACAGCGAGTAAGCGTAATGAAGCAGGTTTGCAGTCTTCAGAACCATCTTCTTCACTGCCTGAGGCAGCAAAACCAAAACGTGTGGACAGCCAGAGAGAGCAGCTTGTTTTAAAACTCTTGGTGGCTGCGTTTGCTCTTCTTTCCTTTTTCTTGTTCGTTTGGAACTTCTACAAGGGTCATTTATCTCTGCCTTGGAAGAGGAGAGAAACCAGCTCAAACCCCGCTGGTACAGCTGGCTTGGGAAGGCCAGCAGTGGCTGCAGAGGGAGCAGGCAGTGCGAGGAAGAGTTCAGCCACGCAAACGAACATGACTTGTGTTCATGAATCAGCGCTTGTGAGCTCAGCCCAGGAGTGCAGCGCCAGGGCACAGCACAGTGTGAGTTTCACAGAGAGCTCTGGGAGCTTGGGGCTCTCGGAGCTGTTTGGTTGAAATGACATGATGAATGTGAAGTGTACATTTGGGTAGGAGTCAGAAACTCTGGGCTGATGAAGCTGACAAACTGTGTTGTGTGTTACATGGATGTGTTACCGGTTACTGCTTTTAAAAGCAAAATTCCTTGTTTGGGTACCTTTTTGACGTGATAGAACCACAAGAATAAATTTTCCTTCAAAAACTGAGGCTGATCCACTTTTTTGTCATGTTGGGGTTGCCCAATTACAGAAACTAATACTTCAGAAGCTAATAATACTTAGCATTTAGTGCTTTCACCTTCAGACTTTCTGTTTAATCTAAGAATAGCAACTAATTAAGTTTCCCAGTGCCCCAAGAGGTTGTTACCATCCTCATTTTACATGTGAGGTTAAATTACTTGTCACTGACCATAGCGAGTATTGGTGTCAGATCTGGTGCTTTGTTAGAAGTTCCTGAATCATCTTCCTATATTTTATCTTTCTGTTTTCCTCTCCTTTTATTTAGGCTTCCAAAACACTTTCCACACATTTATTTTCCTAATGTGTTTTTAGTGACCTTTATGGTACATCTTTCCTCCATCCAAAGATGTCAAGAATCAACTCATGTACTGCATCGTTGTTCTGAATTTATTTCTGAGGTGTGGTCAAAATTCAGATGCTGTAGCTCCTTTTGTTAAAGGCCATTGAAAATTGAGCATTTTTTCTGAGAGACTTTCTTCTTAATTTGCAAAAAATGTTCTCTTACATTGTCTTGTTTGGAAAATGACAAAGGTCCTTGATGATGAAAATCCCAGTACAAAAGGCTGTGCTGCCTCACTCTGTCTCCTGCCACACATGCATAAAGTACAAGGTTGATGCTTTTCTAGACAGGGACAGATCATTTGTTTTTCCAGTTTTCACACAGCTGTGGAAGGAGAAACCTGTTTGAAATGGATTCTCCCGTGTGGAAGTCTGTACCAGCTGTATCAAGACCCCTGCTTTCAAATTAAACAGGAATGCTTGGAAATGAAGACAGTGTGTACAACGGAGATTCCTGGATAGGAAGAGGGACCAGATAAGCAGCTATTCAGTGTTTTTTTCCCTCCCTTAAAATGTAAATTGGTTAAGCTTCATCACAGTCTCTTATTTCTCCTAGGATCAAATTATTCTTCTGTTATGCTTCACAACAAGAGGTTCTTGTGCATTATGTGTGGTTGACACAGGAGGCAAGGCGAGTTGTTGAACGTGAAAGAAGCACATTTACAGATTACTGTGTCTGTCTGTTACAGTCTCACCGAATCCCAGCATGGTGGGGTTGGAAGGGACCTCTGGACATCATCTTGTCCAACCCCCGTGCTCCCCTCACCCAGAGCAGGGGGGCCGGGAAGGTGGGACCAGTGTCAGCCTTTGTAGCAAGGTACAACGTGTGGACAAGAGAACTACGTACAACGGGCGTCTGAAGACCAGGAGAGTGGTTGGCTGCTGGCAAACCGTCATGGCCAGACCTGCCTGGCTGCATCTCGGTGATGGTATCAACGCAGAACCAAGATCTGAGGTGCATGCCTTGTCTTGGTTTGAAAGGGAGTCTGCTTCCTTGCAGAGTTCCATCACCTGTATTCCTACTCCCCATATGCAAAGGGCTCTATGGAAATTAACGATGCAGACTGGAGAGTGGTATGTAACTAACAACATAGGAAGTGATCGAAATTGCCATTCTTGTCTTTGGGGACGGGTACTCTCTTCCCACAGTGGAAGGAAGTGCAGATGGAGCATAAAACCCCATTTCAGAAAATCCTCACAAGGCTACCAACATTTGGTTTTAGTTCAATTCCTGCTGATCCAATTACCCTAATTTAAATGTGTAAAATAATTAGCTTCTAAGAGAAGCCGTAGATAAGTCGCAGTTAACAGGTCAATATGAAAGATACTGTGCCCTACTTTCGGCAGTGTCTTCGGTGCACTTTTAGTCCTTTTGTCATTGGTTGCTGCGCTGCACGTAGGAAGGACAGAGAATATGGGGCAAGAAGAGACTGCTGGTGCCCACTGCTGTGACAGAGCTGAGGTGGCTCTTGAGCTGCCAGTTCAACTGCCAGCCCAGAACAGTCACCCACTGCTGCTCAACTTGCACACCATGGTGGCTTTCCTGAGTGGACACCATGAGGCAGTGGAAAACAAGACCTTCCCCATCACTTCTAACCTTGGTTCAGCTCTCAGTGCCAGAAATCTTTTGTGCTGCTGTTGTTTCAAAAAGAGCATTACCTCCGAGTGCTCATAATATGTCCTGATAGAGTCACGGAATCATTCTGGTTGGAAGAGACCTTCCATCATCTGTGGTGTGTACGCTGCTGGTGTTGAACTCGGTTGTGGAGATCGCTAAAGCACAAATGCTGCTTCCACCCTTCGCTGTAAAATGACTGGTACCGAGCCTGCTGTTTTGGTGCCAGTTCTGAAGTTATTAACTCACAGAGAAATTAGTGTGCAGAACTATCTGAGATTAACAAAAATCTCTCTTGGGAAAATTTCCTATTAAAGCGTCCTGGGAAGGGGACCGGGATCATCAAGCAGTGGCAAAACTCAGCACTGCTGAGTCTGCCCCTGGGAGGCCTCATGTTAGAGTAGCATTATATTTTAGGGCAAAACCGAGGCACTTGTGGGAAGGAATCTTGGTGTTTAGTCAGGATTTGCATGCACTGGTCAAGGTGTCTGGGAGGAAACGTGGAAATAGTTGCCAAGCTTCGGGTTCTTTGCTGGGCATGTGCTTATGAGGAGCTTGCACAGGTATTACCTGTGTAAAACTCTGCAGCTTCAACTGATTTAACACCCAGAATAACTGCAGGCACTCAAGCTGATCCACCCTGCCCTGTACAGTTCATACTGGTCAGTTCTGCCTTTCGTCACAAACACATCGTGTTCGCACAGGACCCGTCCTTGTCCTTGTCACGTGTGCAAACACCAGGGTGGATCCACGCTGGGCTGTTCTCACAGCACGGAATGCGTGCAGTGCCCGGAGCAGCTGCCGTTACAGATCCTGTTGGATATGGCGCTGAAAAGGAGCGGGTGTAAAAAGATCCATACCGGCTCTGGCTGCCTGTTGCAGCTGGACCCTTGTGATCAAAAGTGTGCCTGACTGCTAGACTGACCTGTTCAGAGTCTGCTTCCAGCCCTTGGAGCTCGTCACACCCATGCTGGATAAACCAGACTAGACATTTTAGACTAATTAGGAAAAAATCCTTCACAGAAAGGGTAGTGAAATATTGGAATGGGCTGCCCAGGGAAGTGGGTGAGAGGTTGGAATGGGCTGCCCAGGGAGGTGGGTGAGAGATTGGAGTGGGCTGCCCAGGGAGGTGGGTGAGAGATTGGAATGGGCTGCCCAGGGAGGTGGGTGAGAGATTGGAATGGGCTGCCCAGGGAGGTGGGTGAGAGATGGGAATGGGCTGCCCAGGGAGGTGGGTGAGTCCCCATCCCTGGATGTGTTTCAGCATCACTTGGATGTGGTGTTGGGGGATGTGGTCTAGGGGTGAACTTGTAGAGTAGGGCTAATGGTTGGACACGGTGATCCCGAGGGGCTTTTCCAACCTGAGTGATTCTGTGATTCTTTGGAAAGCACTTCTTGTACAAAATCACTTTAACCAGGAAGTTTTGATGGTTACGATCAAGTCATGCCGTATTCTTGTGCTGATGAGCAGATGATACTCTTTTATACTGAGCGTGTTTTGTTCTCTCTCATGGTTCTCCTGTGATCCCTCTCCAGTTGTTCAGCATCCTGGAGGTGTGGGCAGCAGACCTGGGCAGGGCGTTCCCCGGGGGGAGCAGGGGCATGGTTCCCCTCCGCTCCCCTCCTGCTCTGTGCCCAGTTATCACAGCCGAGGACTGCGGTAGCTCCTCTGGCCGCAGCACAGGCTGGGAGTGGCTCATTGCTCATTACCCACTCGGCTTCCCCGAGCCTTTCCAGCCTCCCTTCTTCCCAGGGCATTGTCCCATTTTATAACATGGTATTCATGGATTATGTTAATTTCCCACTTGTCTAAATGACTTCATAAAAGACAAGAACAACAAAGCGCGCCCTGTTTTCTGACAGCAGATGTCTAGACTGAGATTAAAGAACGCGAATTTTGATTTTCATGGGTAGCCAGCGCCCATTCGAATCCCAGGGCAGGGCTGTGGCCCAGCCCGCTGTGACTCGCGGGGGCCCGGGGCGGCGGCCCGGGGGTGGCCGGCTCCTTCTGCCCGGCTCTGCCCGGCTCTGCCCGGCAGGTGGTGCCGCCGAGCCGGCCCCGGCCCCGGGAATAAAGTCGGGAGAGGGAGCGGAGAAATGTGACCGAGATGGGGCAGTTGGCAGAGGGAGGAAGCGGATAGAGGAGAAAAGAGAGAACAAAGAAATCGCGTTCCGGCAGGCGGCTGCACTTCTCGGGCTGCGGGGAGAAACTTGCGGGGCTGCCGGAGCCGCAAGCGGCTTTGTCTCAACGGGCTGGGGGAAAAGCACCACCTAATCCTGCCGCTCCTCTCCCGTGCGTGAGGGGAAGGAGGGATCCTGGGAGCCGGAGAAGGGGAACTGCTGGGATCTGCAGCGGCCGAGCGGTGCCTGGAGTTCCCCGCCGAGCGCTCGGAGCTGCCGCGGGGCGTGGGCGACCGCAGCCCGGGGCGGGGGGAGGTTCCGGGCGGCTCCTGCCCTCGCTGCCCCGCACGCTCGGGGCTTGTTGGGCGTTTCGAGCCAACGGCAAAACTAGCAACATTTCGAAGTGAAATTCCGGAGGAAATTTAAAGAGCATCCGGATCCGGAGAAAGACAGAAAGAAAGAGGAAGGGAGAAATAAATTAAAACGTGGAGAGAATCTCAGGCAGCTGAAGAAAGGACGGGAGGAAAGAAGCTGACAGCCGGCAGAGATGGGGTGAGCCCAGCAGTTTATTATTCTTGAATTGTTTCTATTATTCGTGGCCACTGAGCTATTTTTAAGGCAAAAGAAATGAAGGTTTTAAAATGCCCTTTGTCCACTTTGCAAGCTTTGAAGTTTAGACTCGCCTTTCATTTTATGGGTTAGAAAGTAGGTAATTGCAAGTCTCTGCAACTACTTTAAATAAACTGGTTTGTAAGGGAAGCCTCTAGTGATCTGTATGTTCTATGAAATCCAGATTGGGAGGCTGGGTGGGAGGACTGGAGCTGGGTTGTGTTCACAAACTTCTCCTGAAGTTAGGAGTCGGGAATTTTGTTTGGCCGTTGTGACTTTAGCGTTCAGTAAAATGAATCCTGTTTGCATTTCTAACTGGATAAATAGCCGACTGGAAATCCCTGGTGATTTAGTTTATGATCTCCTTCAGATTTTCCAAGAGTGAAATAATGCTGTGTGGCTGTGGCAGTGGATTTTGGCATGGAAATAGGAGCTTAGTCTGGAATTTAGTTTATGTCCTAGTTGTAAGTCTCAACCATGTAACTTTAAGGACGCGACGTGTCGTTGTGTGTTTCTTGTACAGTGAGGTCTTCATGGCTCTTTGAAAGCACAGTGGATTTGTAGGAAGCCTGTGGTCAACTCCTTCCTGATGTGTGGGTTTGACAATGCAAGAGAAATGACAAACGTTCTTAGGGGCTTGTTTTCCTTTTGCTCATCTTCCTCTTGGACTATCTAGGTAAGATAATTGAACAGTCAAGCACAAATTCAGGAGGTAGAAAAAGTAGAGCTGAAGAATCAGAAGTCACAGCGGTGTGAACCTGGCACGGACCCTTTGAAGTTGGCAGAGCAGATGCTGATCCAGGTTAGATCAGAGAGTATCCCTGTTTTCCTGTAACTTTTCCTGTGATCCGCAAAGGTACTGCAAAACTTCTGGAGTGGGCAGGTAGGGTTTGACAAGCAGATACCTTGGGACCAGCCCTTTGTTGGAGTTAGTGGATCCTTCGTGGAGTTGCGGCAGTAGACACAGCAGCTACGTGATTCCTTTAGAGGGTAACCAGCCCCTGTGGAAAATGTGGAGATAGTGTCACCATCTCACTCTGAGACTTCACGCTGTGATTTTAGTGGGGTAGTAGCAACATTATCATTAAGCCACAGATGACGTTTCCACCCAAATTCCTTATTTCCATTTATCTCCTGAGATAAAAGCGTCCTTTTGCTTGTACCTCAATCTCATGGGGATATTGAGTGTCAGCATTTAGATTATTCTGGATACAAAAGAGATTAAAAGCACATCACCTCTTACACTCTGGCAGTTGATTTTGAGTACTTTTAAAGCAGGAATTCTGCTTTCATTCCCCCATGTTAGATTTCTTTGTAACATCGCGCTCTGGTTTTCATGGATGAATTCTCAGCGGGCTCTTTTGTATCCACAGCGCTGCAGGTATTCATGCATTAGCCCTCCCTTTCTGGAGGGGACAGTTGTAAATAACACTTGATCCTGAGGGGAGTCAATTTAGTTAGGTCCTAGCTGAGTCTTCAACGGACACTTAACTCACAGTGCCCTGACTCTGCTGATAGCTTTGTCAAATACAAATACAGGTAGATGTGCCTTGAGCAGTATAGAGTTTACTTGCTTGTCACATATAGCAAGCAAATGAATTCACCCACTCTTGCCTATACCATCATTCCACTGACCTCTGCTAAACAGGCAAGTTGAAATCTCCTTGCTGGAGGGGCTGCTGGCCGTGCTTTTGGAGCTCTGGCAAGGGCAGGTCAAAAATAGCAGCACACCTTGGGGACTTTTTGTAGTGAAGCTGAGCAGGCATCTGTGCCTGGAAGTACTGTGGGTCCTGTAGCTTCGAATGAAGATGCAAGGGCAGAATGTGTCGGAGGCACGGAACATTTTGAAATGTGCATGTATCACCACATCTCTGGTTCTCATTATTACTGGGCATGTTTTCTGGAATGTATAAAGAATTACATAGCTGCAGTCTGGCTCTGCTGAGGTTTTTTACCTTTAATTACTGTACAGACTTCAAGCAATGGTCTGTGTGTCTCAAAAGGAAGAGCTGATGAAGCTGAGTAGCAGAAGTAACAGTTGTCCCAGGAAGGTGAATGCACAGATTGTGCTGTGGACACCCAGTAGCACAGTGCTCAGCAGCCAAGATGCTCTGTAGCCAGAGACTGGTTTTGAAAAGAAAAGAAATCTCTCTGCTGTGCTACGTCTTTAAATGCCCTTGATCCCCAGTCTGTGTGCCTGACCTTGCGTGCTTGTTGCTGTTCCCCACGCTGATCCAACAGGAGCATATTCAGCCAGGATTCCTTTGCTGCCCTTTATCTGCAGAGGCCATGAGACAGCTGCTTTTCATTCCTGTGCTAAGCCCTGCTGGGTAATTTCTTGGGAGCTGAGGGAGGCAGAGGGGAAAGCAGCCCCTCGCCAGCTCCCATTGCTGGAGCTGCATTGCTCCACTTCTCTTCCTGGCTGAGGGCTACAAGCCTGGCCTCCTTCAGTCCCACCTGGACACTAGCAGCATCTATGATTTTTTTCCCCCTAAGGTGTCATTACGCAGCACAGAAGGAAGGAAAGCTGCAGCTAAGAGGGCTTGAAAACCTGCCTGGTGGTTAGAACAAAGGGCTGGGAATTGGTTCTCCTAGATTTTGTTCCCAAAGCAGTTTTGCAGTTCAGTGGCTAACGGTGTCTTGGGGGCTTGCACCCAGATCCTGGCTGGGCTCCCCTTGCACCCAGAGGCTGGCTAGGCAAGACTGCTCTCCTTTACAGAGTCCGTAGGCTCTGGAGGGAGTTAGACCCCGTCCCTGGCTCAGAGGAAGGGTTGGGCTTTGGGAAGAAATGCAGAGGGAAAGAGATGAGGTTTACCCACAGTTCTTGCCCAGACAGCACTGACATACAGTCAGCAGCTATTCAAGCTGCTGAGGGAAGATAAAAGGAAGCAATGACAGCGGAGGAGGAGATTGGTTCTCAGGCCCTGTCTGTGCTCCAGTTCTGTCTGTCTGAAACACATTCTCCTCCCAGGCCCACCCTGGCCAGCCCCCTCCCTGCAATTCCCCTGGCCCCTGCTGCCATGGAGGGCTTCTCTGGCTGGGGACCCAGGAGAAGGGAGAGCCCTGGCCCTGACGCAGCCAGCATGGCCTCCCAGCTGACTCAGCGCGGCGGTGGGCCCAGTGCCAGGGCTGAGCCACATATCTGCCGTGCTCACACGCTCTCACCTCCCCTGCCCTGCAGAGCTGCCCTGCAGAGCTGCCCCACGAACACCCCTCCAGGGAAGCAGACCTTGCAGAAGGAGAGGACCTTCGGGAAGATGGCAGCGAGAACTGCAAAGTTCCCACCGCAGCGGCTGCAGAATCCTCTTCTCCTCCTCCCGTGGCTGGCAACGGGCCTGGGTTTTGGGGGGCTTGCTCCTCGTGGTTGCACACTGAGCCCAGCCACAGTGCAAAAAGCGTGTCCCTGCCTTTCTGTGCTGTGAAGCCATCCTGCTGCTGGCAGCAGGAGCATCCGTCGCACCCCCAAAGCCCTTCCCTGCCCTTGTCCCTGGGTTCGTTCTGCCCGTGACCCACGGAAACTCTTCTGCTGATCCCGTCCTTTGTGATGTCTTGCAAGGCACTTTTGATTTGCTTTTTAGATGAAGGTGGGACCACAGGCTGCCTGGGTGCAGAGCAAAGGATTTAAAGTGATAATCCTCTCTGCGTCCAAGTGCAGAGAGGCTCCTTTCTCTGACAGGTGAATGAATATCCCTGCAAAGAGAAGCTGCAGTGGGTGAGAGGAGGTGCAGGCTGGGGAGCAGCACGTGGACTTCCTGGAGATACCCTTGACTGAACCCCATCCAGGAGCACCCAGGCAAATGCAGTTAATGAGGACTGAGCCCAGCCTTCCCAGCACATTCCAGCTGCTGCCTTAGGTGGTTAAAAGACTCTATTCTAAACCTCAGACTGTTCACCATTTGTGTCCCTGGAGTGCTTTGAACTGAGACTAACCCACCAAATCTCTCTCTCTTCAAACCCTATGCTGGTGTCTAGGCTTGAATCCTGCTCCTTTGTCTCACGTCTCACTTTGGAACTGAAAACAGGACAGAAACGTTAATATAAATATGGGGAATGGTCACGCTAAAAGCTTCTCTCTCCACAGCAAACAAGGTTTCTTCTCTCTGGTCATGCAGCAGAGGGTGGGGGCAGGTGAGCAGGATGTGATAAGTAATTCAGTTAACTAAATGGGTATGTCACAGGCAGGCAAACTTGATTGTGAGGTGAGAATTACTGAGAACAAAAAAAGAGAGAGGATCTCAGTGGGAAAAATCTTCCAGACTGCACAGAAAATCAGAGAACAAGGATGAAGCATAAGTCAGATGCAGCTGTGCTGCCAGAAAGAGACCCGGGAGCAAAGACATCGCTGGATGCAATAAAAGCTCTAAAGCAAACAATAAAAACCTGATTTCTTCCTCTCCCTCCCTTTTGAAGAGGTCTATCAGGAGGGCTGTGTTTTAGCAGTTGCCCTCAGATTCAGGAACCTGCCGAAGAGAGAGCTGAGCCTCTAACAGTCGGGCAGGATTTTCCCAAAGAGATGCTACTTGTGTTGGAAATACCTTGAAAAGGTAAAAAGCAAGAAAAACAGTTCCTCCAAGGTGTAAAGATCCCAGCAGGCAACTGAGGTTGGGGTGGGGCAAAGAGAGAAGGGAGTGAGCACACAGTGGGACGCACTGGAGCTGCCAGAGGGCTGTTGGAATGGAGATGGAAACGTTTGGCTGGACAACTGTCCCAAAGGTTCATTGTCCCTTCCTCTAACCTGAGCTACTCCTGAAAACACGACGGGTTTCTTTAGGGGCTTGGGCGCTGTCACCCCGTGGCAGGAGGGTGCAATGGGGAACGTGTCCTGTTCCTGTCTCTGCCTGGGACCTAAACCAAAAATCCTGTCACCTTTTAACCTCTGTTCTGCTGTTGGGCTCGCCTTCAGCTTGAGAGCGTTTTTCTGGTGAGGATGAGAGAGAAGACTGTGGAACCCTTCTATAAGATGTACCTAGCAGAGCGTGGCTTACTTGAGGAGGTAGGGATCCGTGCTCTCAAGGTGTGCTCTCAAGGTGTGGGTGAGGTGTCCTCTCAAAGTGTAGGTAGTTGTGTGTTGCTGTTTATACCGGGAGCAGAGAGATGCAGCAATACACAAATTCAGCAAGAGAAGGCAAAGAAGCAACTTTATTATTTTCTAACCCCGTTTTCTATCCCCTAGCCCCACTGGTCAGTGCTCACCCATCTCCTAGGGGCATTGGCTAAAGTCCTACAGCACCCATTGCAAAATATTTTTCCAATGTACCATAAACAGAACTCAGCAAAACACCAGGTGTGGGTCCAGCTTACAAAAACCATCCTGCTGTTTCTCATAACATGGGTGAGAAAGGCAGGATTCTCACCGAATATTGTGAGACCCTGAGAAAATCCCTCTGCTAGCAGCTCTTCAGCATCCACAGCTGTGCTCTCAAGGTGTGGGGAGGTGGGCTCTGAAGCAGAGAAGGCAAGGCGAGCTCCCAGCAGCCTGGTGTCAGCAGCTCTGCTTCACCTTGGCCGTTGTTCCCGTGCTGCCCGTGTTCCCGTGCTGCCCGTGTACGCACCGATCCGTACGATCCCTCTCATTGCTGGTGCCTCATGGGATGATCGCGGTGCTGTTCCCTGAACAGGAGATGCTGCAGTCCCTCTCTGGAGAGGCCTCTCTGGCGGGTGGCTTGTGTCCCTTTCTGTGGCATTCCCTCTGTAACACCGCCGGGTTATTTTGGAAGATGCCCCTTGGGAGGAGACCCAGGTGCCTGTGAAGAGGAGAGCAGGACCTACATCCAGCCAGGACACTCAAGGACAGTCCGTGCATCCAGTGCCATATGTGTTCAGATTACACAGAACAGGAGGGGCAGTGCTGGTTTTAGTCTTACCCATTCTTTGGCACCTTCTATGCCCGCTGTTCCCCCGCTGGGTAAAACGTGGCACTGGTGCGAGGGACTGAATTGGTGCCATCTGGACCCCCTTGGCACGGGGCAGAGCTTGCAGGGCCTGCTTCTTCCCCGGGACCTTGGCAGCACATCCGTGTGTCCTAACCCGATGAGGTCCCTCATCCAGCCTGAGCAAACTCTGTCCCTTTGGCCTGCTCAGTCCATTGCTGCTCTGCTGAGACCATAAATTAAGAGGACAGATAACGATTTGCTCTCCTGGCAGTGGTGAAATAAGCAGCTATTCATTAAGAAATCAATTTGGATGCTGTAGAGAGGGGAATAATGTAAGAACCAAGGTGGAAATGAGACCAGTGTGCACTTTTACACGTCATCTTAATGACCAGTGAGTCAGAGACTCCAGTCAGTGAGCAAATCGGAAACGATTGATCTGTACCTCTATTCCTGTATCCTCCCCAAACACCCAGTGACCTTCCAGCTTCTTTGTAAGGAGAAGCCACAAGAGGAGGCAGTTGGGCCTTTGCTCGGGCAGCATCGTGGAGCCAGGTGCTTTGCTGCCATTAACCCTGGCCCAGGTTGCCCAGAGAGGTGGTGGAAGCCCCATCCTGGGAAGTTTGGAAGCCCAGGCTGGCTGGGGCTGTGAGCACCCTGCTCTAGTGGGAGGTGTCCCTGCCCGTGGCAGGGGGGCTGGAACCAGATGAGCTTTCAGGTCCCTTCCAACCCTGACCATTCTGTGATTCTATGATTAAGAACACATTAGGAATAGCAGGATTTGTTAGATCATCTCTCTGCTTCGTTTTCAGCTGTTTGATTTCCCCTGGTAGCTGGAAGTCTGCTGCTGGAGAGTGGGGAAGCATTCAGGGGGGACAGGTCATTTTGAAGCTATCAGCAGGACTGGGATATTGAGCTTTGCCCTTCCCCCCTGGGCTGGGAACAAATGCTGGCAGCAGTGAGACCTGGATCCTTTCCAGTTGTCATCAGGCACTTGCTGATCCTGTCTGCATCTCAGCCAGATCTTTGTCCTTTCAGTCATTTGCTTTGGTTTTTCTTAATTATCTGCGAAGGACAGCCCTGGGGGGATGTAAGTGGTTTTATTTACACATGTCCTTTCCACTCTCTGTATTGTTATGGGGACTCCCAGCTGGGAGCAGGAAAACAAGTGTCAGAAGTGTTAGGGATGTGTGTTGTATCCAGTGTATATACTTAAAGCACAGGGGAAAAGAGACACAACACTACAGTTTGAATCCTAGGCACTGCCAGGACTATTTTTAAATGCTTTGTAGTGCTTTTGGAAACAGGAGGTCAGCAGCTTGGCGAGAAGCAAGCTGAATGCAGACGGATGCTCCTCAGACGTTCTTCCACTCGTGCATCTCAGACCTGGCACGGAGCACGTGTGCTTTCCCTGCTCTGAACTCCTCTAGAGCTGCCTGCATCCCCCCCTCTCTAACCCTTGGCTGTGTCAGCCCCTGCCGTGGTTCTTTGCTGCTAAAGGGATGGTAAAAAAAGGGTGAGGTAAAGACCTTTTCCATTTGACAACCCATTTGTGACTTCTTAGCGATGTGCCCCTGGGTTTGCAGACTTCCTTGCTTTTCTGCCCTCTTGGTGTGCGTTGCTGCCTGCTCTTTCGGAATGGTTTTTGTTGTGCTCCACTGCTTAGCATCCAGGAGAGCTTTTCCTCTGTAGCGTTTGCTTTAACCCTCTCAGACAAGTGAGTACTGAAAGGCAGGTTTCCAGGCTCGCCAGCATCCTCAGCCATGAAATTCTTGTATGAGCTGGAAACAAATTGTATCATTTGCTGGACTGAAAGAAAAAACCCAATTTTATGTGTTTATTTATGTATTTATTTGTTTGTTTATTTATTTTCCCCTCCCCAAACACTGCAAAAGGAGCGTGAGCATCTTTCCGCTGCTCCCAGGCAGAGCACAAAGCTCTCCTTGAGCCTTACCTACGATCTTCCTCGAAAGCACTGTCCCCGTGCCAGGCTGGCACTGTGCTCAGGGAGCTGTGAGAAGGTAACAACGTTCTGGCCTCGCAAAGCAACCTCCAGTGACAGCGAGGAAAGGGGAAATCTGAAAGCTCATCTCAGAGTCTGCGTAGTTTGCTTCCCTCGGAGGGAGGGGAGCGCGGGAGTTCCCTCCTTGGCACCAGGCAGGCAGGTGAAGTGCCCGACAAGCCCTGCTGCTCTTGCTGCCAGTTTGCTCTCTGTTGGAAGCAAAGCACATCTGGTGTAACTGGCAGCAGGCCTGCTCTGAGTCTGCGAGCTTCGGATCAGCCTGGAGGGTTTTTTGCTTCAGGGAGGACCTTAAGGCACGAGTGTCAAGACAGCAGTGATTATGTGAAGGCACAAAACTTGGAGCATCCCTCCCCACCAACATCAGCAGTGATGTTCTTCTGTGCACCAGAGACCAGGGAATAAAAAGCACATGTGCCCAGGGGCTGTGCGTTGGGGCCAGAGCAGCCTCAGGGGACTTCAGAAAGCAGAATCCAGCCCCTCTGAAGATAGGCTCTTCTCCTGTCTGATAAGCCTTCCACTGGCATTGTCTTTTCCACTCCTGGTGAGCAGGAGAGTAATTCTGGCTTTTGTGGTTAGTGACATTGTTATCACAGGACAGTTGAGTGGCCTCCTGAGCTCTCCTGGCTTGGAGTCATCAGTAGGAAGGCGGTGGGGTTTTCCAGATACCAGAGATGCTCTAAGCTGACCAGCTTGAAGGCAGGCTTAGCAAAGAGCCTGAGAGATCTGGGCTCTCCACCCCTTCTGCAGGCTTCCTTCCTCATGCAAATTCACTTTCTTACCCTGTTTGAAATACGCAATGTCAGTGGGTATGGGGGAGAGCAGGGGGGGGACCACGTACTGGTGAGACCCATTTACAGGGCAAAAGGCTTGTTCAGCCTGGAGAAGAGAAGGCTCCGGGGAGACCTTCTTGTGGCCTCCAGTATCTGAAGGGGGCTACAAGAAAGCTGGGGAGGGACTTGTTAGGCTGTGGGGCAGGGACAGGACTGGAGGGAATGGATCCAAACTGGAGAGAGGTGGATTCAGGTTGGACAGGAGGAAGAATTTCTTCCCCAGGAGGGTGGGGAGACACTGGCCCAGGTTGCCCAGAGAGGTGGTGGAAGCCCCATCCTGGGAAGTTTGGAAGCCCAGGCTGGCTGGGGCTGTGAGCAGCCTGCTCTAGTGGGAGGGGTCCCTGCCCATGGCAGGGGGGTTGGAACCAGATGAGCTTTCAGGTCCCTTCCAGTTCTATGATTCCATGTCAGGAGGAGGGGTCTGGGATCACGCCTGGCACAGGGTGGGTGATTTCCCAGGTGCCTCGTGAGCAGAGAAGGGTTATTTTGGGGAATGTCAAAGAGGTGCCTGGCAGGGGCTGTTTGAAGCATCGCTTGCCTCGAAGCCTGCTGCAGTCAGCAGGATGGTTTCCACTGGCTCTGGGTGCCAAGCTCACCGATGAACAGCACAGGAATAGCTGCCCTGTGTGCAAGGGTGATCTCTCAGGAGGGGTTTGTGTCACGTGTGCAGCACTGGAAACACTAGAGCCTTCCAGGCTCCTCTGTGGCCCTCTCCCAACAGCCAGCACCTGCTGCCAAAGGGATTTACTCCAGTTACACAGCTCACCCAATTATCTCCCGTGACAGGGAAGAAAACTCGTTCGGTGCTGAGAAATCATTACAAATTACAAGCTTTGTGAGTCTGGGACAAACGAAGCCCCTAAACACTGCCTGGTTGAATGCTGTGTGATAAATAACAGCTGACTTCTCCATCGCTAGGAAATGAATTGCTGTGGAGGCAAAACCCAAAAGGAGCCTCAGTCCAGCTAGGAGACCCAAGAAGGAAGCTGTTGGAGGAGAGACACGTGCTAACTCCACTGGCCTCTAGTCTGTCTTACCCTTACTAACAAATGTCAGCCACTAGGTAATGTCTTCCCTCTGTTCTTTCTGACAGTAGCCCAGGACATGGGGGTTTTTCCCTACTCTGTAGGTCCTGCGTCTCAAAGGATAAGTCATGATCCATGGAAAATTCAGTTATCTGTTGGTGGACCCTAGAAAATTTGAATCCAGTTCCAACAATGGACTGTGGATGAATAAAACCATCAAGAGGTTTAGACCCTCCTGCAGTCTGCCTCTGACCAAGAGTTCTGAGTCAGGGCTGTAACCTGGTAACAGGCTTGAAACTGGGAGGTAGCAGGGAACATTTTATTTCCATGCTAAGGTTTGGTGGTGGGTCCAGGAAGCACCAGGTACAGTTGTCTTTGGATTGATGGGAAGGTCTGTTCATGGCAGCTGTGAGGACGTGGAATGAGGAAGAAAGATAAACGTCTGGATTTTGGGAGCTTGCACAGGGCAGGGCTGTGACCGTGCCCTGTTTGCAGCTGTCACGGGGCTGTGGGATGCTTCATCCCATCAGATTTCACCAGGTTTGGGTAAGGAGTGTGGCAATGGCCAGTGCCTTGGGTTTTAACCAAACAACAACCCCGAGCCCTGATGCACCTGGACTGTTGTGTCATGGAAACATTCCTTCCTGCCTCCTGAAACGCTCGGGTTACATCCTGATGCCTGACATTCAGCTCCTTGGTTCAGCTCCGATATTTACTGGTTACACAATCTGGACAGCGCTTGGTTCAGTGCTTTCTTGCAGCAGCTGCACATTGTGTGGTGAAGTGTTTCCTTTAATTCATTGTGAAGGGACTTGCTTTTAATCCCGTGGTGTGACCTCTCACTGCAGGATGCGCTTCCCAGCCGTGAGTCAAGAGAGGAAGAGCTGTGCTGAGGGGAAAGCGCTTTGCCGTGCTCGCATCCCGAGCACATCCTCCATCCATCCATCCATCCCATTTCCCTAGAGCTCTAGCTTGGAGATATCCTCTGAAGGACAAGTTATACAGCAAGCAGAGGAATGGTACAGCTGGTGAAGTTGCCATCAACCAACCACAAAAGTGCTGAGGGATAGTGAAGAAATCTTCAAGTCAAAAATAAAACCCCCCATCAGTAGTGTACCTCTGCTGTAGTGGTGTTGTGTGGGGCCATCTGCTCTGCCCCAAACATGAGATTGTGATGTCCTATTTGTGCTTCTGCTTGCAAGTTTTGTGCCCATCCTCGTGTGAATGTGCGTGTAAGATCTCCTAACCCGAGGGGATGGTCTGTTATTGCTGGAGTCACTGGTCTGTAGGCTTTGGAAATGTCTGAAGAGTGCAAAGGAGAACAGAGAAGCTCTAGAGGAAGGTAAAAACCTGTGCTTGGAGTTAAACAGCCGTGGTAGCTTTGTTCTTGTGCCAGGGGTGTTTCCACAGACCAGGGCACTAGTGTGCAGTGAAAGCTGCCATCGCCACGCTGCCTGGATGGTGGGCAAGTGGGAGGTGTGAACAGCCATGGGCTTCTGCTGTGCAGGGGCATCAGCTGGTGGTCCTCCAGCTCCTGGAATGGGCTTTGAAAGAGTGCCAAGGATGTGGAGTAATCCTGGGGAGAGCCCAGAGGTCTTGGAAGAGCAGCTCCCAGGAATGATGGAGAACTGGGGTCATGACTCCCCTAACAAGAAGGGACAGGAGATGATACCAGCGTGCAGTGGGATGCTGCCTCTCCCTGTGCAGAGGCTGAGTGAAGTGCTGCAGGATCAGAGATGCTGTGTCCTGGGGGGCTGCACTGCTCAGCACCTCGTGTTGAGAGATGCTGTGTCCTGGGGGGCTGCACTGCTCAGCACCTCGTGTTGAGAGATGCTGTGTCCTTGGGGGCTGCACTGCTCAGCACCTCGTGTTGAGAGATGCTGTGTCCTTGGGGGGCTGCACTGCTCAGCACCTCGTGTTGAGAGATGCTGTGTCCTTGGGGGCTGCACTGCTCAGCACCTCGTGTTGAGAGATGCTGTGTCCTGGGGGGCTGCACTGCTCAGCACCTCGTGTTGAGAGATGCTGTGTCCTGGGGGGCTGCACTGCTCAGCACCTCGTGTTGAGAGATGCTGTGTCCTTGGGGGCTGCACTGCTCAGCACCTCGTGTTGAGAGATGCTGTGTCCTTGGGGGCTGCACTGCTCAGCACCTCGTGTCTCAGCTCCCCAGGGAGAAGGCAAATAGCAGAAGTGCTGCTGCTGGGACATAATGCAACACAAGAGCCAGGAACTCGATGCACTTCCCCCATTGCTCAGCTTCCTCCCCCTGCCCTGACAGCCCCGTTGATTTCTCTTGCAGGGAGCAGCCAATCTTCAGCACCAGGGCCCACGTTTTCCAGATTGACCCTGCCACCAAACGGAACTGGATCCCTGCCAGCAAGCACGCTTTGACCGTCTCCTATTTCTACGACGCCACACGCAACGTGTACCGGATCATCAGCGTGGGTGGCACCAAGGTAGGGGAACGTTCCCTGGCAGCATCACCCCCTTTTTCTCCAGCCAAAGCCTGTTCTGCTGTGGATGGTTTTGGTGTCAGGTTGGTCTGTTCTCAGCATGGGTGCTCCAGCATCTTCCCTGCAGGGAGTGGAAGGGAAAACACTGCTCAGGTGTATTTAGGGTTAGACAGTGGAGTCTGTGCTGATGAAAAATGTGGCCCAAATGTGTGTCTGGTGTTGTCCCTCCCTGCCCTGTTCCCACCCCCAGCACACAGAAAAGAACCAACTTTTTCTGAGAGCCTTTTTTCTGTGCTAAAACCATCTCCTGTAAACAGAATAAAATTGCAGATGGAGGTCGAGGGAGTCTCAGAGGTCGGCTGTTCAGTCACTGCCCCAAAAAGCGATTAACTTTCCCTGAACTGTTCTTGATGGGCAGTTTCCTGAGTTGTTCTTGAAGACCTCCGATGGCAGAGATTCCACAGTCTTCCCAGGCAATTCATTTTGCTTCCACCCCAACCAGCAGAGTGTTTTGCAATAGCTACTCCTCACTGCTGGTGAAGTCTTTTTTATTTTTCCTGACTTGCCATGGAAATGGAGAACATTAGAAAGTTAAGTCCCCAGAGACATTTATCTTACCTTCTTTTCCAGCAATGGAGGAAGATGCTGACACTGAGGCCTTTTTTTGGTTTTTTCTTTTATTTTCTTTCAGTCAAGGAGGTAATTTCCATTTGTTTATCACACAGCTGGACTAGAAAGACTTTTGGTCACCAAAAGCCTGAACTGTCTGATAGATTAAAATCCAGAGTACACAGGGATTATAGTGATCCACGCTACCAGCACAGCAGGACTGAGTTATCCCTGATGCTCATTGTTGCCTCTCTCTACAGGCAATCATCAACAGCACTATTACCCCCAACATGACCTTCACAAAGACATCCCAGAAATTTGGACAGTGGGCAGACAGCCGAGCCAACACCGTCTATGGGTTGGGCTTTGCTTCGGAGCAACATCTCTCCCAGGTAACACTACCAGAAACCTGATGCTAGCAGGGGGAATATCCCTGAAGCCCCAAATATTGGCCTCTGGAGAAAAGACTTTAGGAACCTGCTCTTCTCACTGTGTTAAAATCTAATGCAAGATGCACAGATGCTAAGAAGAGCTTTAAATAATATTTGTGGGGTGTTTCGAGCATCACAAATTGAATTAGGACTTCAGGCTCAGTTTCTGTCATTGCCAGAATCACGGGCAGGGGCAGGAAGGGGCTGTTCCCTGCATTGCTTTATTAGTTGAAGAGAAATTACAAAGCATGTTGATTGAGGTTGGAAAATGAGGAGTAACCCAGGCAGCAGTTCTGGTTCGTTCCACATTCCGGCACAGCACCGCAGTGACTTTTCTGCTGCCCTTTAGTTTGCAGAGAAGTTCCAGGAAGTGAAAGAAGCAGCCCGTTTGGCGAGGGAGAAGTCCCAGGATAAAACAGAGCTGACCAACCCTGCCCTGAACATCACATCTCACCAGGTACTGCTCAGAAAGGGATGGGTAGAGCTCAGTGCAGTGGTGGTGGCTGGGGAAACTGGCCGCTGCGCTTAGCTCCTCTGGTAGCTTCTTGCTCACATCCCTCTCCCTCAAAGATTTCTTGCCAGACACTGAGATTGGAGCCTCACATTTTGATGACATCCATGGCCCTCGGGTCACTCTTGTGAAACTCATGGAGTTGTAAATGAGTGCTTAAGTGGAGCTCCTGGGAAGGTTCACACTCTTCCCTCTCTGTCAGTTAAACTACCCAGACTGTCTCATAAAGCCATGCTGGAGGTGTTGGGTTTTTCCATTGTGGTGGATGGAATATATATATATATAATTTTTTTTTCCTGGTGGTTTTTGTTGTTTCTTTTTTTTCTTTAGAGCTGCTGGGCTCAATGTGACAATAAGAGGCATGTAGCACGCAGGAGTGTAGGTCACTTGCCTTGAGAAGGAAGACACGTGGCATTTCCAACCATTTTTCTTCTGGGGCTGCAGGGGGTCCTTCTGCAAGTGTCCCTGATAGGTGATGGTGCTGTCCATGAGGGACTGTGGAAAGAGAAAAGGGATTTGTTAGAGGTGGTGACAGAGAAGTCCTGGCCAGACTTCTGTTTCTGCCCTATTTCCACTGTGCAAGAGAAGCTGCTCTGCAAGAGCAGAACCACACAGACAGTCTTTCCATTTTCTTCCCTCCGGGGGGCCAAGCTGGAAAGCTCGAGCCCATCACTGATCATTCCCACGTGCATTGCACTTGCAATCATTGCCTCTCTCTTGTGAAGCTAAACCAACTCCAGCAGCAGTGGGATGAGGGGAGAGGATAAGCTTTGGAGAACTCTGCTCTGCTTTTTCCTGTGTTGAAGCAGCTCAGTGCTGATGAAGTTGCCCTCCCAGCTGGTTCACTCCAGAGGTGACTCTGCATTTCCCAGAGCTCCTGGGAGCAGGAGAGAAGCTGGAGGATGGAGGATGCTGCATCCTCTGGGTTGAGTACAGCTGGAGTGGCTGGCAGCAGAGGAGGAGGAGGGAGTGTGAACAGTGCTTTGGTCTGCAGGGAAACGAGGGGGAGGTGGAGGCAGTGGCTCTGCAGAGACTGGAAATGTCATGTGAGGTGCAAAAATGGGGAAAATTTGCCTAGCTTTTGGTTTCTGCTCACTCTAAACCCCATCCTAATGGGTGTCAAGTGAAGGAGGGAGGAGAGCAATCACAGCAGAATGAAATTTTAGGTGAAAGACTTTGAGCAATAATAATTACCCAAGACAGAGATTTGTGGCCAGCTGCAGCCTCCATCTCTGAGCTCCCCTGGCCAGGATGTGGAGGTTGGGAGTAGAAATACTCTCTCTTAATCCTGTTTACACCAGGCAGAACTCATCAGGTGCCACGACGGGACGTGTTCATCTCCCCTGTGCCACCATGGCTACTTGCAGCTGAAGGGATGAGGAGGTCAGGAGGTGAAGGTTAAACACAGATCAGGGAAATGGCCTTACAGCTCTGTTCTTGCCTCACTCAGCAGTGCTGAAACTGCCATGTGGACCACATGTGCCACGTGGGCAGGCAGGTCTTGTCCTGCATCTCCTGCCTTCCCCTGTCTTTATGAGCTCACCATCCCTTCTCCCCCTGTCCTGCTGCTGATTCACAGTCCCTCCATTAGTACAGCTTCAAACATGAGTTTCATCCTTGAATAATTGATGGTGTTTCCGTTTGGAAGTGAGCAGAGAGCAGATCTGTCTCCTGAAATTAACTCAGGGCTCCCTCATTTTCTGCATCTGCATTAGTTTACTTGGGCTTCACATTTTCAGAGCTGGGGAACTCCCAGGACAGCAGCTTTCTTCTGTCCTCTGGTACCTTTTAGGCCAACCTGCATCCCATTTAGCATTCCTACCACTGAGTAAGTCAGTGCAGATAATGTAAGCAAACAAACAGTCTGGACCATCTTTAACTCTTAGTTTCAGTTGGGCTCACAGGGGATCAACACACCAGAAGAGGAAACTTCTGCCCCTGCCCTGCCTCAGTTTCCCCACCTCGTGGCAAAGGCAAGGTAGGGTTGTGTCTCCAGTTCTCACTTCTCAGTCGTGCTCTGGGAGGCTCTGTGGAGCTGGAGCTGAGTGCATCTCATGGCCCTGCCTGCCTCTATTTCTAGGTGCCAGGCGACTCCGAGGGCAGGTCACCCTCCTTACCGCGGGCATTTGAGGGCTACCTCTGAACCCCAGCAGGCTCGCCAGCCACCAGGTCTCACAGCCCCCAGCTTGGGATCCCAGAGGCTCGTTGCTCAGTCTTTATATAGCTCCATTTGTCCTGGCAGTGCCAGGCTTCTTCCCTGCTCTGAGAGGAGACTCTGCAGACAGGGTCTTCTGGAGGGGCTGGAGGATGTAAAGTCACAGACAGTTAAGGGTTGGAAGGGACCTCAAAAGCTCATCGAGTCCAACCCCCCTGCCAGAGCAGGGTCACCTAGAGCAGGTCACACAGGAACATGTCCAGCTGGGTTTTAGATGTCTCCAGAGAAGTCTTCTTTGGCTTCTGCGTATCCACCTCTGCTCCACTGTCAGCTTCCCTGGGAGGATGAGCCGTTCATCTCTGCTAGCTCTGACGTACACAGGAACATGGAACCCTAGAGGAAGGAATACTTTGGTGCAGACTGTCTTCTCCCACACCTTTGGAAAGTGAGTGCCATGGTCATCTGAGCAACAGCAGAGTTTAGAAACATAGAATTATTTTGGTTGGCAGAGACCTTTGAGCTCACGGAGTCCAACGGCTCCCCCAGCACTGCCCGGGCACCACTGCCCCCTGGCCCTCAGCACCACAGCTCCACGGCTTGGAAACCCCTCCAGGGATCACGGGGACTCCACCACTGCCCTGGGCAGCCTGGGACAGCCCTGGACAACCCTGGAGGGGAAGAAATTGCTCCTCAGCTCCAACCTAAACCTCCCCTGGGGCAGCTTAGGGCCGGTTCCTCTCGTCCTTTGCTTCTCTCCCTGAGAAACACTATCCCAGTGGCACCTGAGGTCTTAATTCAAAGTGTAGAAGCTGGACTTGTGACTGAACCCAGGTGGCTTGGTGGGTCTGTGTTTAGACTTTGGCAAGTCTTTGCCCTGAGAAGCAGCAAAACCCTGAAAGGGTCCATTTTTGCAGCTTCAGCGTTGTGCACGGCCGGGTTGGCATCGCTGGCATTTGTGGAGGGGAAGTTGGTGGCCAGAGAATTTAGTCAGGAGGGAGGAATGGCTGGTGTGTGCAAGCTGTGAGCCCACCTGCTCTGACCGTCCCTGCTCTGGGATCGCTGCCCCAGCGTGGCACGGGGAGAGGGAAGGGGAGGCCATGGCAACAGGGCAGCTGCTGGAGGAGTGGAGCTCTAGCTCTGTGTCCACGTAGCTTCTGGACTCATCGCTGTGCCGTGGCTGGTGCTGCTGAGCCAGGAGTGAGGAGCTTGTCCAGCATCAAGCACAGCCTGCCTCGGTTAGGACCGAGACCTGGTGGTTCCCACCAGAGTGCAGGGACTTGGAACTAACCCTCGAAGCTGGGCTGTGGATGGGTTTGCAGAGACCTGGTGATCTACACTGCTGTGTGCTAACTGCCTCTTCCTCATCCTCCAGGTACTTCCCAGCCCCATCATCAGCTCCAATGGGCCAGGGGAGGATAAACTATTCCGGAGCCAAAGTGCCGATGTGGAGATAACAACAGAGAAGGAGCGGCTGAAGAAGATGCTTTCAGAAGGGTGAGGCTGCCACGAGCGCCCTCTGCTCCACTCCTAAACTGTCTGTTCTGCCAGGATTCTGGCATGTCCCTGTTATCTGAAATGCTTTTAACTCAGTGCTACTTCTTTAGGTAGCTGAGTAATTCCCTTTGTCTGCTTGTGCTCCAACCCTCCATGGTACCAAGTTCCTCTCTTCCCAAGTAGAAAATTCTTTTAGCTTGGAGGTGAAATCTGCTGTTCAGGCAGTGTGAGGAGGATGCTTTGTGCCTGCAGCAGTGAGGAGTTGATGCCAGTCATTTACAGTTTGTGATACCAGAAGATGTTCATGCTTTTCCAGCTGGCCCAGGGCTGCATTTGTGTTAATTCCCCTGATGATTCCAGCAAAATCCCCACTGCTTCTGTTCTTTGTCTCTTCAAAAGACTCTGGGCTGGATTCTGCCCTGTTGAGCTCCCAGCTGAACACTTAGAATATTTTAAAATCAAAAGCAGGTGTCTTTTGCTACCTTCTCTTGAGTCTGGGGTGGTAGAATTTTATTCAAAGCAAACTCAGATCTAAAGATGTAAAAAATGGATCCGCAGTCCCGCTTTGCAAAGGTCCTTTCTAGCATCTGTACCTCCCCACCCCATTAAGCTCACAGTGTGGTTTCTGCAGTTTCAAGCAAGCACACATGGCCTCAAAGTCAAACACTATCCAGGGATGAAGAAAAAGGATGCAGATTCAGGGCTGGAAGAAACATTTGCATGTGAGCAGTGACAGGGAAGCCCAGTACAAAGCGGGGAGCTGCCCAGCCCTTCCAAGAGCATGGTTTCAGTGCACGTCAGCACTGGTGAAGAAACCTTCGTGCTGAGACTCTCTTACACCCTCCTTCACACTTCCCCTGTTCTCTCACACAGTTCAGTGAGCGAGGTCCAGTGGGAGGCCGAATTCTTCAGCCTCCAGGACAACAACAACAAGCTGGTGGCTGCTCTCCATGAAGCCAATGCCAATGTGGACCAGTGGAAGAAGCAGCTGGCTGCTTATCAGGAGGAGACGGAAACGCTGCGGCAGCGGGTGAGTGCGGGTCAAAGGAAACTCCATCCCAGAGCCAGATGGTGTCCTTGACCCCATTCTCCCATCCCTGAGATGGGATGGAAATCCAGGATGCTGCGTGAGCCTGGCAGGGAAAACATATCAAGGAGTAAGGCTGTGTAACTGAGGAGCTCTTGTAAGAACTCCTGTTTTCTGCAGAGCCAGGTAGGAGTGTGCCAAGTCCCTGTGCATAAAGGGAGGAAACCAGAGCCCAAAGGCAGAGTACCAGCTTGCCTTCAGATGGCAATACTGAGGAAGGCCCATGGCCCTCCCTGAGCTGGGCATCAGAGCAGTCTTCTGGCTGCTGACGGGAAGGATGAAGATTGCTCTGTCTGCTATAATTAGCTTGGATCTGAGCTGAGACATCATGAAACCCGGTAGTGCAGTACAAATAAGCCCTTGTTTGGTTGGAATAATAGGATCTTTTGACCTGCATCATGTCAGAGAGGTCACAGGTCAACTGAGGAGGCCTGTGTGCATCGGGGCAGAGGAGTGACAGTCACATGGCTAGCTTTGTTGGAGGCCAGAGCTGTGGAGTACTTGGGAAAGGGGTTTAGGACAGTTGGGGTTTGGCAGGGAAAGGACTCTGGAGCCCTGGAGAAAGCAGCTGTAAAGCCATTTCACTTCTCAATAGCTCATTCAAAAGACAGCAGGGATTTAGAACAATTAACAGCTCTTTGCACTGGATGGTTGCTGTGTGGCCAGCCTGTGCTGTAAACAGCCATCCCCCAGGATTCACTCTGCCCATTGCTGATGCTCAGTGCTGGAGTCAAGCAGTGAAAGATCTGCACAGAAGCAATTGTCTCCTCTGCAGCAGGATCCTGCCCTGGGTGTAGCAGAGATCTTGGCTGTTCTCACAGCCACGAGTGAGGATTCCATGAGCCTTGGGTGAAGGGCAACCACTGGGGTCTTTGCAGAATCAGAGGAGAAACCGTAACTCAGCAAAACATAGAATCCTAGAATTGTCTTGGTTGGAAGAGACCTTTCAGATCACTGAATCCAACCCTTCCCCCAGCACTGCCAGGGCACCACTGACTCATGGCCCTCAGCACCACAGCTTGGAAACCTCTCCAGGGATCATGGAAACTCTACCCCTGGAAGAAATTGTTCCTCATCTCCAACCTGAACCTTCCCTGGGGCAATTTGAGTCCAGTGCTTTGTCCTGTGGCTTGTTCCTTGGGAGCAGAGCCTGACCCCCCCTGGCTCCAACCTCCTGTCAGGAGCTGTCAGAGCCAGAAGGTCTCCCCTCAGCCTCCTCCTCTCCAGGCTGAACAAGCCCAGGTCCCTCAGCTGCTCCTCACCACCCTTGTGCTCAGGACCCTTCCCCAGCTTTGTTCCCCTTCTCTGGCCACGCTCCAGCCCCTCGCTGTCCCAAAACTGACATCTAGATGATTATCCCTAAACCAGAGCATTTTGGGACCAGAGCTGCTTGATTCTGGCCATGACCCCACGAGCCTGGCACCTCACAACCACCGTTTCCGTGGACCCTGGCAGAGGCACAGCCCAGACAGTCTTGTCCTGCTGCCCCTCCTCGGGGGACACCAGGGGCTGAGCCGCGTCAGCGTGCCCGTGCCCGTGACTGCAGCTGCACTCGGAGCTCAGCCCAGGCCCTGGGAGAGCTGGGGCCCAGCAGGACCTGCTGCAGAGCTTCGGATGAGCTTTTAAAAATGAATCCTCATCATGAATAATCTAAGCCACTGGGCTGAGTGTTTCAGGGCTGGAGAGCACGCCTGGGACAACCCTCCCAGCTCTGCTGTGGCCGAGCTGCGGCAGCTCCCCTGCCCTCGGGATGCAGACGGAGCTGGGTCTGGACATCGCTTTGGCTTCTAGGGTTGGGTGCCTGATGTCCACCAGTCAGGCTTTGCTGGAAGAGTGAGGCTGCAGGAGAAAGCAGAGAGGGAGTCTGTAGACTGAATTTTGCTGCGGTGTGTGATCTAGGCAGAGCAAGAGAGAGATTTTTCCCCTAACTGGAACCCTGTTGAGTTTGCAAGGAAGCCAAAAGATGACAGAGAATGCCTGTGGGTGAAAAGGTGTCAGGACACCTCTGTATCTCTGGGTGAAAAGGTGTCAGGACACCTCTGTGTCTCTGAAGACACCTTCCGTGTGCTCGCTTCCATGCAGGTGGCAGAACTGGAGTCGCAGGGGGCTCACGATTCTTCCAGCGAGAACAACAAGGAAGAGCTGAGCCAAACCCTGGAGGAGCTGGAGCTGCTGATCAAGGCTAAAGACGAGGTAACACCCCAGGAAGCAGAGCAAAGCTTGAAGCAGGGTGGCCTGTCAATCACTAACGCCCTGTCTGTCATTAGAGAGGTCGGAGGGCCCCTCGTGCAGCTGCACACGCTGCTTGTGCAAGGCAGAGCCTCCCTAAGGCAGTGCAGCCTCTCAGAGGGCTCCAAAGTCAGGTGAGAGTGAAATTCTGGGAGTTTCCCCTGGAACTCACCTTGAGTGGAGAGTCTCAGCCACTGCACGAACGCCAGGGCTCTGTCTTACCCCTTCCCCTCCCAGCACTCTGCTCTTAGCCTCTCGTGTAGTGATCGCTTCTCGCTTTCACTGCATTTAAATGAATGATGTAAAGCAGGGTTTTCATGGCAGAGTCTGTGAAGGAGGGGAGATGTGAAGAGAATCTCTCTGGTTTACACATCTGCAGGCTCTCTGGAGGCTGTGCTGCAGCAAAGTGGGTGACACAGGCTTCGGGTTGGAGGCACAAAGTGAGGATTGAGGAGGGGGAGGTGTTTTGGGGCTCCTCATCGTTAGTGGGAAGGGATCTCTGCCCCCACCCTAGGTCTGCTCAGGATGGAGGAAAAACGCTGAGGCAGAGGTGTGTGGAGACCCTGGCCCTAAGAGCCTGGGATCTGATCTTGAGCAAGGTGCAGAGCCCACTGAGCCTTGCTGGCACTCAGCTCGGTGCCTGGACCAGGGACTGATGGCTTCCCCCAGGGTACAACAGAAGGAGGTTAGAAAGGGAGGCGTGAAAAGTTGGAGCTGAGCGTGGTTGTGTGATCCCTGGAGCGAGGGAAGGGGCCTTGCCTGGGATACGCGGTGGGAGTTAGCCCCTCTGGGACAGGGGTGGGTTTGACGTGGTGCTTTTCCTCCCTGTGTTTTAGGAGATTCAGATGTTGAAGAGCCAGAAGTGTGGCCAGTGGGAAGCAGAGGGCGAGCGTGAGGAGACGCTGCAAAAGCTGCAGGTAAGGCTGGCAGATCTGGGACACCTCTGCCCTCGAGAGGAGAGGGATCTGTCCCCATTTCCTCTCTGAGACAAAGAGTGAATGCTGCAGAGCTGCCAGGCCTATCCCTCCCTCTGGATGATGGGAATAGGTCCCGACCTAGGTGTCTGCCTTCTTCCACCCTCCTTGTATCCCTCAGAGATAGGACATGGGGCACAATCAGCAGGCAGTAGCAAACCCCAGCCTTCACGTGTTCTCCTCCAGCTCTTGCAGCAGCCCCTGATGTAGGGCTGGAGCAGAACCCATCGTGTCTGGTGACCCCCCATCCCTCTGAAGTCCTGCAGAGCTCTGACTCAGGCTGGATGGCAGGAGGGATGCAATCTGCTCTTCACCTCGGGGCAAGGCCACAGATGGAAGTACAATCTGTTGTAGAGTCTCTGGGGGCGCTGCCCGCCTGTGTTCACCTCCCAGCTACTGAATGAGGGGATGAGGAGCTGTGGGGCTCAGCCCTGTACACAGGCACTGGCTTTCATGGCAGAATAATGATAGAATCATAGACTGGTTTGGGTTGGAAGGGACCTTAAAAGCTCCTCTGGTCCAACCCCCCTGCAGGGAGCAGGGCCATCTGCACCTAGAGCAGGGTGCTCAGAGCCCCGGGCAACCTCCCCTGCAATGGTGCCAGGGATGGGGCAGCTACCACCTCTCTGGGCAACTTGGACCACCCTCAGCATAAAAAATTTCTTCCTTACATCTAGTCTAAAGGAATGTAATACCTCCAAACATCAAACACCATCAGACTTGAGCTGATGGGCATGGCAGATCTGCTTTTCTACACCTTTGCAAGCTGTGGGCAGATGCCTGGCTTCACGGGCGTACACGCGCTGGGGGCTGCAGCAAGATCCCTTGGCGAGAGAACCCCTGGAGACCTGGCTTGCCTGGGTGTGGGCAGCCTGGCTCTGCCAGCACGGGGCTGTTTGGTGGAGATAAGGGTGGTGGTCTGTGAGTGGCACGTGTCCTTTGGCAGGAGCTGGAGGCTCGCAACACGGAGCTGGAGCGACGTCTTCACTTGGCTGAGCAGACGCTGGCGGAGACCCTGGCCGAGAGGGAGAAGATCCAGAATGAGGTCACCAAGGTGGCAGAGATAATGGATGTGAAGATATTTGAGCTCAGCGAGATCCGGCAGGGATTAGCCAAGCTGGTAGAGAGCAACTGAGCAGCAGTACACCCAGGGGAGACCCCTCCCGAGGAGAGGAACCCAAGCTGGAACTGGTCGCTGACAGCAATTATGGTCACACAACAGCCTAGAGGTCTGTTTGGGCAGGATGTGCCAACATACCAGCAGCTGCCTGGACACTGTGGAGTCCAGCCACAGCCACCTGCTGCCCACTGAACACCCAGAGGGCACCCGAGCTCCTGAATCCTCTACAGGGAGCATCTACAAGTCGCATGGAGACCTCTCTGGACCCTGCCGTGGCTGTGGCACAGTCCAGAGACAGCAGCTGTCCCTGTGCTGCCCTCCCAGCTCCCCTGCTGCCACGCTGTGTCTCCAGCATTTTTACTCTTTTCTAGGGGAAGGGGCTGAGCAGCCTTCACGTTTTTTTCAGTAGTTTTTAAGGAAACCACTTGTGTTTTGCAAATAAGCTGCCTGTTTCCTCACCTAGGGATGGAGGAGAAGTTCTAGCACACTGAGGACAACAGTTGCTCCTTCACCCCAGCCCCAACTACGTCGTGTCTTTCTAACAGGATCCAGTAACACTGGCAGGAGCTTCCAGAGGTAGCAGGTCCCCACTGCAGAGCAGGGTGCTTGGCTGCCTGTGTCTCCTTCCCACTCTTCACTCACATCCTCCAGAGGGGAAAAAAAAAATAAATGATGCAGGTTTTAAAGCTCTTATTAGTTTAACACGGTGGGATTCGATGAGTTGTTAAAACTTCAAGCTGAGAAGAGTAGAGGCTTGGGTGGGAAAGGGGCATTGGAGAAATGGGCCATCCCCAAGGGGGTGGCCACCAAACTGCTAGATTGGCAGCTCTCCCAGCCTCTGAGGGCTGCAGTTAATTGAAATTAAATGGAGCAAAGCGTGGTTGCTCTTGGTTTCTTTCTTTTTTTTTTATTGGGAAACAGCCCCCAGAGATGTCCTGCTCCGTGTCAGCCGAGCAGCGTTCCCTGGGGAGGGTACGGGTCCCAGCTTGCCACGCGTGGCCGGATTCACCGGGAACAGGAGGCGTTGGGAGCATGCTGGGACCAGTGCCCTGCAGGGCTGGTGGGAAGGTTGTGGGTTCTTGGTGATGTTGTCAAGTCAGAGGAGTGGAGCAAGGCCCGAGGAAGGCACCACAGGAACCTGGAGAGTTGTGCCCCTCGTGGTACCCGCTGTGCCCCTGTAGTTTCCTAGGAGCAAGCTTAGCCCTGTGCTGAACGACGAAGCAGCGTCTGTGTAACAGCAGTGGTGATGGATTTGGCTTTTGTTGGGTTTTTTTCCCCCTCTTTGCTGCTCTAAGAAGACAGCAGCCATCCTGGGGATGCTTCACAGCTCTGCAGAGACTCCGGGGCTTTCCAAGCGCTGCCCTGAGCACACCCAGCCCACCCTGGGCAGAGCTGTGGAAGGGGGGATGTGGCTGCTGCCTCTCCCTCCCCTGCTGAACCCCCAGCTTCCCGAGGCTGCCTGCGAGTCGGGGCAGGAGTGAGGGCTGGCACCTTGGCAAGCTGCTGGAGTGGAGAGCGGCCGGTGACTCTGCTGGGTGGTTCCAGGCAAAGCCCTTCCCTTTCCCAGGGGAAATGAGCAAACGTGGAGATTTCCAGACCTGCAGAGGCAGGGAAGGGCTTTTCTGTTATGGGGCTGGGTTGGGGTTTTTTGGTTGATTTTTTACTTTATTTTGTTTTTCTTTTAGCATGAAGTGTTCTCACAACTGTGTGGAGCTGGAGCTACTGTTGTAATCTTTGCTTCAGGGTATTTAAGAAGGGAAAGAAGTAACTGGGTGGCAAAAATTACTAGGGACTTGTTTACCACCCCATGCCAGTGTTCATGTTTTATTCCTACAGGAGCAGCCTCCTTTTGAAATAGAGATCATCTCCCAGAAAGGGGTGTTTGGTTTACATCTCCATCACTGTAACATGGAGGAGGGGGGGATTTGGGAGAAAGAAAGTTGAGCAAAGTTTCTTATGTTCTCTGCTACCACCTAGACCTACAGCAAAGCCAACTGACCCAGGGGCAGTCTAGGTTGAATACAAGAAGGTCTACAAGTCATGCAAGGGAAGTCTCCAAGTCATGCAACAAGGCACAAATAAAGGAATCTGCAGCTAATCTTCCAGAGACCTCCTGCAGGAAGCTCTCCTTGTTTCACAAGTCATGGCTGAGGCAGCTGGGGCCACACTCTCCTTAAAAAATGCCATGAAAAAACCCAAGCAATACTAAAAAAGCACAAGTTCTAGGCTGCTGCTTATCCTCATGTCCCAGAGGGTGACAAAGCCGGGGTGGGGCTGTGCACGAGGTGCCCGTGGAAGCAGTGCCAGCTCCACCGGGTCTCACGGGGTCTAAAATCAGCACTGGGTGCTGCCGAGCGCGGAGGGGGGACGGGGCACCTGGGTACCAACAGGATGGGGTGCAGGGATCCTGCACTAGTGCCTCCTCTGGAAGACACAGCTGCCCAGTTTATGATATCCCAAGGAACCCCCTGGAAGTCACGTTTCTATCTAGGAGGGGAAGGATCACACCCAGCCACCTTGTCACCTGCAGCTTCCTCCGCTCGGCTCTTGCGACATCAACAGCTTCTGCCCTAGGGCCACGGCCAGCCCAGTGACTCCACTTGCTGAGCAGCCCCTTCCTGGCAAACAAACGGTGCTGTCCACTTCTGGAAGCTTTGCTGTGGGAGCTTCCCTGTCCCTGTCCCTGGCAGGATGCTGGGTGCTCTTTCCCTGCTCCCGGTGCACCTTGAGGCCAGGGGGCATTGCTGGGCATCGGCCGTGCGTGGCTGCCAGCTAGGAGCTCCTTTGTCAGGAAACAGGATCAGGCCCATTTTCCTGTACGCTCTTCCCCACGGGTGCCCCTTGCAATTCTTCTCCTGGCCAGGATGATCTGAAGGGTGGGGTTTCGATGAGATCTGTCCTGCACTCGGAATCTGTTGGAAGTGTTTCAGTGAGACATTGCAGGGCACTGATGGATGGCTCTGGGAGGCACTTTCTGTTGCAGTCTTCCACTCTCTAAACTAACGAAGCCCCGTTAATCACCAGCTCGTTCCACAAATGCCCTCAGTCTCTGGTCAACAATGAGACAACTCTGTAGCAACAAAGCACTAATTCCATCTGCCCCACTCTAGTGAGCATGTAAAAAGGGCTTCAGTCGTGTTTCAGAAGAGCAGCGCCCGAAGACATCCCCACCACGCACTTCTCAGCCCTCAGCCCTCCACCATTTATGCTTCTCTTGCTTTAAAAGGAGCAAATTTTGTGCTACAAAAGCCAGCGCTGAATGGCAAGGCTGCGGTTTTCTGTTTGCTTCTGGCTCACGATAACAATTACTGTCAGCAGCTGAATACCAGTGGCTTCCTTGCTGGAAGAGAATCACAGAACCATAGAATTGTCAGGGCTGGAAGGGACCTGAAAGCTCATCTGGTTCCAGCCCCCCTGCCATGGGCAGGGACACCTCCCCCTAGAGCAGGGTGCTCACAGCCCCAGCCAGCCTGGGCTTCAGAACCTCCCAGGATGGGGCTTTGTGCTGCTGATTGCAGGTACCTCGAGGCATCTAATTCTTTTGGCAAATTAGGATCTTAATTATTCATAGAAAGCCTAGACAGAACATTAATAAAGGGAACATGTGGGAAACGGCTCGCAAAGGAGATGACAATGAACAAATAAAAGAGCTCGCCACCTTCCCCTCTTTGCACGTCCAGCAAAGGTGCCAACCTCTGCTCTGAACCCAGACCCGAGACAAAGCCTTTTTGCCCAGCTCAGCAAGAGGAAATGATGACAATGCCAATAACAGAGCCTTGGAGAAAGGACGTGTGTAATGCAAACACCATCTGACAGATGCTGATGGAGGCCTCCCAGGTTGAACAGGAATTCCGATCCAGTCTAGACCTGGAGCTGGCCTGGCAGAACAGCTCTGCCTTTGGCAAATTCCCTCTCTTCTCTGGGCTTTGATTCCTCCTCTTCCACAAAGCAGATAATTACCCTCCCGGAGGGGCTGTTGGCCTTGCATTAGTAACATCCCAAGGTGCCTGGAGAGCCAAGAGGAGAAGAGGTTAGCACGGGCCAGACTGCTTAAGACTCCAAGTCCACTGAGTGCTTTTAAACAAGAGGTAAAAAATCTTTCTCTTCCCAAAAAGCTGCTGCAAAGCCCCCTGGTAATGTGTGTTGTGTTGTTAGCCTCTCATCAAAGTTACTTAACAGATTGAGAGCTGTATTTTTGTCAGAACAATTTCTTGGTGGAGAGGAAGCCACTGGGCACTTTGGAATCTCTACAGGATCAAACTCGGGGAGAGTGGTAATTAGATAGCATCGTTAATGGAAAATAGGTGACCTAACCCCTTTTGAGTTCCTGCATCTGGGCTGAGGAGATGAGCTGCTCTGCTGCTCGGGGGACAGGTTATTTTTAGTGCAGAAATGGTCTGTTTGCACTTGGCAGCACAGGCAGGGTGGACGCCTCCCCCCCCCCACGCGCCCAGGCGATTTCCATCTGCACCACAATCAAATCTACACTTTGGAAAACGTCTGTGGACACTTAATAAAGCCCCCCCAAAAATCCAGGGAGGTTCCCAGCTCCCTTTCCCAGAGTAATCTGTCATGATTTTCATTATTGGATTGTGGTGTGTAAAGGCAGTTTCTGCTCCGAGGGAAAAGAACACGAGCTACGGCGCTAATCATCCCTGCACAAGGTCCTACCTCCTCCATCAGCTTCCCTCCATCCTACCACAAAAGCAGCAGCTGGAATAATGCTGGAAATGAGGCACTTGTAAGAGCGAGCAACGCTCCAGACACAAGAGATGTGGCAGCTCCAGCAACAGGTAATCCCCAGGAGCAGCACTTGCACCCTTTGCAGCCACTCAGCTCCCCAGGCTTTGCTGAGCTTTAGTCTGGGAAGTGAGAACTGAAAGCACCAAATATTCAGTTCCCTCAGCTGCTGCTGTAGGGAGCTGCCATGTGGAAAGGGGCTGGTATCGCCTCTGTCCCCCCAGCATCACCTCTGTCCCCCCCAGCATCACTTCTGTCCCCCCCAGCATCACCTCTGTCCCCCCAGCATCATCTCTGTCCCCCCAGCATCACTTCTGTCCCCCCCCAGCATCACCTCTGTCCCCCCAGCATCACCTCTGTCCCCCCCAGCATCACCTCTGTCCCCCTGGCGTGCAGGGAAGGGCTCTACAGTCTGCAGCACCAGCTATTTCAGGCCATTTGTCCCCTTCGTAGTTCACTGGAACTTGCATAAGCTGCCCCAAACGTGGCTTGTCACTCATACCCCATCCTGCAGTTTGCACACGTGGGATGCTTTGTGCTCCGGAGAGAACGGGGCAGCCTTTCTGTCTCAGCACCAGCTCCTCACCCTGTTGTTAGCTTATTTTTTCCACAGGGTTGATAGACCAAGTGAGAGAGGATGCTGTGTATAGTCTCTGCCTTTTGTTTCCCTGGGCTAACGGGGTTTCACATCCCAGCAAGCAACAGACAGAAAACATTTCACTCTAGCCTAACTAATTAATGTGCAGACCTTGTTATGGGTAGGTGAAAACAGTGGCTGGGCCTAGAGATGGGTGGCATGAGTGTCACCTTTCCTGTGGTCACAGCTTGTGGTGTTTGGGCTTGGGAATTCAAGAACGACACTGGGAAGTACTGAGCAGAGATGGGAACTGCAACAGGCTAACGCTGTGCTTGCAGCTTCTCCTTGCAAGGCTGGAGCAGAGTCTTCTGCTCCTTGACAACTGCCTTCCCTCCCAGAGGTGACAGGAATCTGTTCCCAGGAGACAGAGCTGCTGCAGGGAGTGAGAGACAGGTATGAATTAAACAGCCAGGGGGAGGTTTTCTTAGCACAGGAGGAAAAAAAAAAAAAAAAAAGAAAAAAATCTAGGTATTCCTTCTGTCTGTCCCATTTTTGGAGTCCTGATGCTGGCAGGGAGGATCCAGGGGAGTTAACAGTGTCAAGCAGGCGATACCCAGGGTGCAGAGGCATCTCTGAGCAGCTGCAGCCAAGCCCTGGATGAGGATGTGCCACAGACAAAGAGTCGAAGCAGAGAAAAATGCCAGGGAAGAGCTTTAAGGTGCATCAGGGAAGATGAAGGTTCAACAAAGAAACTGCAGGGAGTTGGGGGGAGTGCTCTGGAAGAGGGAAGGAGCTGTAACTGGTGGAGCATTGCACGGTCCAGCATCAGTCCTGCCCTGCAAATCCTGAAGCACTGACCCAGAGGATCCTGCAGCACCCAGGGGGGCCCGATTGCTGCATGGGAAGGCCTGGGGACAGGTCACCCTGTCCACTGCTGTCTCTGCTTTCTCAAGCCACATCTTGATGACCCCAAGCCGTGTGGGACTGACGCTGGAGGGAAGGGATCCATCCAGAGGGACCTGGGCAGGCTGCAGAGCTGGGCCCATGCCAACCTCATGAAGTTCAATGAGGCCAAATGCAAGGTCCTCCTCCTGGGTGGGAGCGATCCCAAGCACCAGTAGAGGCTGGGCAGGGACTGGCTGGAGAGCAGCCCTGAGGAAAAGGACCTGGGAGTGCTGGTGGGTGAGAAGCTCAACGTGAGCCATCAGTTGCTCTCGCAGCCCAGAAAGCCAATCGTGTCCTGGGCTGCAGCAAGAGCAGCGTGGGCAGCAGGTCAGGGGAGGGGATTCTCCCCCTCTGCTCCACTCTGGTGAGACCCCTCTGGAGCCCTGCGTCCAGTTCTGGAGCCCCTGTCACAGGAAGGCTGTGGATGTGCTGGAACGTGGCCAGAGAAGGGCCACCAAGATGCTCAGAGGGCTGGAGCACCTCTGCTATGAGGACAGGCTGAGAGAGCTGGGGTTGGTCAGGCTGGAGAAGAGAAGGCTCCGGGGAGACCTTCTTGTGGCCTTCCAGTATCTGTAGGGGGCTACAAGAAAGCTGGGGAGGGACTTGTTAGGCTGTGGGGCAGGGACAGGACTGGAGGGAATGGACCCAAACTGGAGAGAGGTGGATTCAGGTTGGACAGGAGGAAGAATTCCTTCCCCAGGAGGGTGGGGAGACACTGGCCCAGGCTGCCCAGAGAGGTGGTGGAAGCCCCATCCTGGGAAGTTTGGAAGCCCAGGCTGGCTGGGGCTGTGAGCAACCTGCTCTAGTGGGAGGTGTCCCTGCCCATGGCAGGGGGGCTGGAACCAGATGAGCTTTCAGGTCCCTCCCAACCCTGACAATTCGATGATCTTTCATATGCAGCTGCCCAGCCAAGAAGCCCTGTGCTGCACTTCCCTCAGCAGCCAGGCTGTCCGGAGCACACCAAGTGCCATCTACTGGCTGTCCTAGCTCGGGTGCCCCAGGGCTGCACACAGGCTGTCCCTGGAGAAGGGCTTGGAGGGCAAAATGCCAGTCCTGGCAGAAAAGATTTTAGTTAAACAGGGTTTTTTTTAAGGCTTTCAAAGCAGTTTGTGTTTGCAAAGAACATCCGAAGGTGAAGCAGCAGCTTACACAGTGCAGCCTGGGCCAGTGAGATTTCGGAGAGCGTGATGAGCACTCGTGGGGTTCAGAGCCCACAGACTGGGGGGAGCCCCAAGTGCAGCCCCTGAGGGGAAAGAGCTGAAGATGACACTGCAGCCAGCAGCAGCAAAGCTGGAGCAGCAGCTCCAGTGCAGCACTGCTGTCTCAGCAGAGAGGAATCAAAAGCCCAGCCCAAACATTACCCCAGACTATTTCAGTGCAGCTGCCTTTACTCACTGGACAGATCCAGAGCTGTCCTCCTGCCTGATGCAGCATCCACAGATGGGGGGGTGCCAGCTCCTGAAGGTGACTTGCCATCTTACCAATCCTGTCCCCACTGGCACGTTTCCTTGCTCAGCAGAGTTGTCAGTGGGCAGGATTTATCAAACACTGTCTCTCTCAACCTAAGACGATCACCAGGCTCTCCCTTCTCCCTGCAACACCTCTGGGAAGTGCTCCTCAGAGGTGTTTGTTCCTCTGTACGAGGGGCAGAGATGAGGGGAGGTGGTCCAGGAATGGACCAATGTTTCCTCAAACACCCAAAGCAGCCACTCTTGGCACGTAAGGCCGGACAGAACTGCCCAGTGTGGTGAGAGGTAGAGGAGCTTGTGCTTGCAGAGCCCCTCACAGCAGCAGTGCCTGGTGATGGTTTCACCCCCCAGGGGACGTGGAGGATGAGGAGGGTTGATGTGGCTACAGGACTGTCCCCTGCACACACCCTGGCACAGCCCCCATGCCAGCGTGGCGTTCTGCAGCCACGCAGGGTCTGGATGAGGGAAGAGGAAGCAATCTGAGATGCTGAATTGAAAAGTTTCCATGGCAACCCAGCCAGGGACCCCCCCCCAGAGCTTGAGCTGAAGGAGAGGAGAGAGCAGAGCCTGTGGAAGGCACGTGGTGAGATGATGGGCATGCTGGGGCACGGGGGGCACAGAAAGGCAGCCCAACTCAGGCCTGTTCTTGCTCAGCATGAGCAGGGGAAGTGCCCGGGGGACAGGCAGGCAGAGCTGCACCCAGGAGGAGAGTTCTACAGCTGAAATGCAATCCAGGCTGTGATGAGAGGGAGATCCTTATATTCCATGGGGATCCCACGGGTTTATTACAATGCTTAGAACCCCCAGAATGGAGTACCCTACTTGGGGGTGCAGCACTGGCAGCACGTACAGAAAAGTCACCCCATGTCCTTTCACTCTGGGCGAGATGGATATTCCTGACCTGGGAATTTAAAGCACCTTCCTACATCCCAACCAGCACAGCAACCTCTTCCGTTCGGCCGCTCCCCAAGCTGATGATCTGAAGCTGATCTAGTCAGCACTACAGAGAGCTCTCACTTCCAGCACATGTCCTGCCCTCACAGAGAAAGCTGCTCAAGGAAGACAAGAGACGTTTTAAAAGGAATTTGGAATAAAGCTTTCAAGACAAGAGCCTTGATCAAACCCCACACGTCACACGTGGAAGGAGACAAACGGAGCAACCCCCACGGGGCTGAAGCGAAGAGAATTCAGAGAGCAGGTTAAGAAGTGTCTGCAAGAGGGAGGGGGATGAGTGACTCTCAAAGGCAGTGCCAGCCCCCTCCCCGGGAAGGCAGGAGCAGCCTGTCCCACAGAGGATCTTTACCTCATCTACAGAGAACAGGCTTGCTCCACAAATTAGCATGCACAAGGCTGTGGAAGTATTTAGTATTCAGAAAGCATCAGTCTGATCCAAACCTCTTTGCTGCCACCAGTGACAGCGAGCTCTGCTACAAGGAAGGCTGGTGGGTGCTCCTTCCTTCCCAGAGGACACCCAGAAGCACCAAGGAACATGTTTAGGCACCTCTGCTCTGGTGAGACCCTCCCCCTGCCATGCTGGGTCTAGCTCTGGAGTCCTCAGTGACACAGTTAAAAGCTCCCCACGTGTTCCAGGAATCGTCCTCTTGGAAATCTTTGGGCTATGGCACAGACAAGGGCTGAGCTCATTTTGCCACAGTATTTTTAGACCCTGGCTCAGGGGACAATCTGTTGATATAAACAAGTGTGAGTGGCAAGCACTGGCCCTTGAAAGGCAAAGAGCAATAACTGAATGAAGGGGAAACAAAGAGAGGATCTTTATTTCCCTTCACATCACCAAGAATTCAGATCTGGCTTCTTTGCTGGATGAAGGAAACACAAACTTCCAGGAGACTGATCCAGCCTGGCAGGGGGATCAGTGGGGGATCAGGGGGATCCCCAAGCCAGCAGCATCGCGCAGGAAGGACAAATAATGGGCACAGTTTATCAGTGTCCCTTCTCCCCTCACCCACATTCCCTGTACTCTCTGACACTGATTTCAGGTCAGAAGTGTCCACATTAAAATGCATCAGATCCCAGAATTCCCAAAGCAGTGGCAACAGTGGGGTAGCCTGAGCCAAGCAGGTCAGGAAGAAGGATGCTGTTCCTCCTCCTCAGCATGAAGGTTTTTCCGCCGCTCCATCTTCCGCAGTTTCCTCTTCAGCTGCAGTTGCTTTTTCTTCTGCAGTGTCTGCTGGACCTTCTCACGGCATTGCTTGTTTTTCTTCTTGATCTTGGCTAGCTCAGCCTTCCTTTTTGCCTCCAGGTCTGGATCCTGCAGTGGCAAATGCCAGGACACTAGTGACATGCCCAGGGACAGTGCCAGTCCCTTTGCCTTTCCTAGGTGCCCGTGCTGCTTTCCAGCCCGTGACTGAGCAGGCAGCAGAAGTCAGACACTACTCCAGTGCCCTTTTAAACATCAGTCACCCCACAAAGGGGAGTGAGGCAGACACACCACAGCAGTGAGACTGTCATTGTCCACACGGATGGCATTACACCAGCTACTGATCAAAGGAGTTCATATAGCAGCAATTCTCACCTTCCCTTCAAGGATCATTTGTTTCCGCTTATTTATTTCTTTCTTCTCATCAAAATCCATTCCCTCCAGATCCTGTCAAAGCAAGAAGGGCCATCAGTGACCAAGCACTGAGCCTGATGTGGAGAGCAGCAGTACAGCTCTAAAGGGCCAGCAGAGCCTCACCAGTGTGTACACATCTGGTAGCCTGCAGACCTCACCCCCAAAGTACCAGACTCAACACTCAGCAGCAAAAAAAGGCTGCAAAAACTTGCAGTAACAGAGAAACGCCAGGGAAGATAACTAAACCAACCCTCCACACACACACATCCAAGTGCTTCCACCAGGAAAAGAACAAAAGCTCTTCTCTGTGTGCTCTGTGTATCCAGAGACACACTCCAGGCCACAGTGAATCTCCTGTACACCCCAATCTCCCATCCTCTGAACACAGGGGCTTCAGGTTTGCACACTCACAATTTCACATTGACTCCTGGTGACGTTCACTTGGGTGATGATGTTGAGCACCAACTGCTCCTCCACAGAGAACTCCTGCAGCTTCAGTTCTAAATCAGGGTGAGATGTTCAGAGACCACGGTTGGTTCTAAAATCCAGGAGCAGATTCTCAACTAGTAAAAATCCCAGTGTAGTTCTGCTGATTATCAGTGGAATTGTTGTCGTACACCATGATCCCTCTGACTTCCTCAGCCTCCTACAAAAGATTCAACCCTCCCCTCTGCCTAGAATTCCCCACAGCAGGAGATGTTGCATTTATTAAGTCCACTTCCTAAAAAAAAATATGAATTCTGAACCTATGCAAAGCAACCTGTTCTTTTGGTCCACATCAGCATACAGGGTAGCAAGGAAGTAAGGAAGAGGCCAGCTGCTAGTGAAAGGTTACAGGAGAATTCAACACACTGCTTCTCCTCCACTAGAAGCAGCAGGAAGACAACCACATTCCTGCCTGACACACTCCCAAGCAGAATCCAAAGATGATGGAATTCAAGTGCTCCTGCTCTTTTCCAAACCTCAGCCACACAGGGAAAAAGAAACCATTTTTATGCTGATGTTCTGGGTCATACATCCTGTCCTGATGACATCAGGGCTCCAAGTAGCACAAAGGAACATACACGATCCCTCATTTTAGCAGCATTAATGGTGCTCTACTTACTGATTTCCTCCTCGATAGCGTGGACGAGGTGGATGTCGTACTGTGTCACTAGTGTAATAGCCAATCCTTTCCGACCTGGAGGAAGAAAACACAGTGATATGTGAATCTTCACAAGCAGAGGGAGATGAAGCCCAATCCGTGCCAAATCCCACCCATTCCCATGAGTCAGCCCAGCACATCAGGGTCATGGGGTGCTCAGAGGGGTCTTTATTTGCCCTGAAAATTCCATTAACTCCTGATGCAGTTAAGACACGAGACAGGGTGAGCTGTGGCTGCAGGTCTGGCACTGACAATGCCTGTGCTGCAGCTGCTGTGAAGCCTTCTCACACCCCTTCAGGGATCAGCCTCAGCACTGGGATCCCAGTTTTAACCAGCAAAAGGCAGACAGTTTTCCCAGCTCACCCGCACGGGCTGTCCGGCCAACCCGGTGAATGTAGATTTTCGGCAGGCCGGGAGTGTTGTAATTGATGACAACTTGCACTGTAGGAATGTCCAAACCTCTGGAATGCAGGGAAAGAGAACAGAAGTTGAGAAGCACTGTTTTAACACATGCAGTTTAAGTTCCTGTCCTCAGCTTTCTCCAAGAGCCCCATGTTCCTATGAGTATGGTCTTCATTGGCACAGGAGATGTCCTACAACAGACAGGAACAACCCTGTCCCAACCAAACGAGGGGAAAAGCCAGCTGAAGATGAGGCAGTGTGTGCCTAGGTGGCCAAGAAGGCCACCAGCATCCTGGCTTGTGTAAGCAACAGTGTGGCCAGGAGTTCTAGGGCAGGGATTGTCCCCCTGACCTGGGCACTGGGGAGGCCACCTCTCGAGCCCTGGGGTCAGGTTGGGGCCCCTCACTCACAGAAGGACAGTGAGGGGCTGGAGAGTGGCCAGAGAAGGGCAACGGAGCTGGGGAAGGGGCTGGAGCACAAATCTGTTGAGGAGCAGCTGAGGGACCTGGGCTTGTTCAGCCTGGAGAGAAGGAGGCTGAGGGGAGACCTTCTGGCTCTGACAGCTCCTGACAGGAGGCTGGAGCCAGAGGGGGTTGGGCTCTGCTCACAGGGAACAAGCGACAGGACAAGAGGAACCAGCCTCAAGTTTCCCCAGGGCAGCTTTAGGAAAAATTTCTCCCCTTGAGGGCTGTCCAGGGCTGTCCCAGGCTGCCCAGGGCAGGGGTGGAGTCCCTGTGACCCCTGGAGGGGTTTCCAAGCCGTGGAGCTGTGGTGCTGAGGGACAGGGGGCAGTGGTGCCCTGGCAGTGCTGGGGGAAGGGTTGGACTCCCTGAGCTGAAAGGGCTCTGCCAACCCAAACGATTCTGTGATTCTATGAATTTCAAGCTCTCTTGCTAAATGCAGCCTGATCTCCAGTGGTTCTGGTGCTTACAAAGCAGGCTTAAGACCTTTGACAACAAATGTTTTTCCCTTACCTGGCAGCAACATCAGTGGCAATGAGAATTTTAAAGATGCTGGACTTGAACTTTGCCAAGGCTGCGAATCGTTGCCGCTGTAAAGGGAAAAGTCTGTGTGAGGGATGTTGTGATCCATGGGAGCTGTAGGACTTGGACAGATGCAGCTGTCAGGGATGCAGCTGGAAGCAACCATCTCCCAGCTGGGTCCCTGACTTACCTGTTTCATCATGGAATGCAGAGCGACAGAAGGAAAACTGAATTTCCTGAGCATCATGTTCAAGACCTGGCAGTCCCTTGAAGAAAAAAAAAAAACCAAAACAAAACAGTAAAAATAATCAGAATGAAATGGGAAAATGTAAAGCTGGTTGATCAGGACAGAGAGTTCCTCAGGAAGCCCACATGCTACAACTACCACAATGGACTGAAGCACTACAGTGGGGAACAGGGCACCCCTGAGATTGCTCAAAGGAAAACATGTTTCTCCACCACACTTCAGAGCAGAGTAAGGAAGCAAATGCCATCCTGCCTGACGCCCAGCACGGCGTGGGTTTGGAATCTCAGCGAGAAATGTGAGGTCACACACACCCCTCAGAAGTGAGCAGGAGAAGCAGTGCCACTCACTTGCAGGTTTTGGTAAAGATAATAATAGACCAGTCTTGGTGCTCGTCGTGGAAGGTCTGGATTAGGTGGACGAGATAGGCATCCTTGATCGCTTCGGGTACGAGCAGGTAGCGCTGGTCCAGTTCATCCACCGTCCGCACCCTGCTGGGAGGGGAAGACACAGCACCAAGAAGTGCTGGTTTGGTGAGTGAAGATGGAACACGAGGGAAATGAGAGACAGCAAGTAGAGAAGGTAAGAGAGGAAACGGGGGCATTCAGGAGGTTGAGGGAGACTCTCCTCCTCTTCCTCCTCCTCTACACTAGGCCAGCTCTGGAGTACTGGGTCTGTTCTGGGCTGCCCAGTTCAAGAGAGACCAGGAGCTACTGGAAAGAGTCCAACAGAGGCTCCAAAGGTGCTGAGGGGCCTGGAGCATCTCTGTGCTGGGGAAAGGCTGAGAGCCCTGGGGCTGTGCAGCTGGAGAAGAGCAGCCTGAGAGGGGAGCTGAGCAATGCTGAGCAAGAGCTGAAGGGCCCCGGGGGCAGGAGGATGGGGACAGACCCTGCTCAGTGGTGCCCAGGGAGAGGACAAGGGGCACCAACTGGAACCCAGGAGGTTCCACCTGAACATGAGAAGCTTCTTTGGTGTGAGGGTGTGGGAGCCTGTGCCAGGCTGCCCAGAGAGGCTGTGGAGTCTCCTTCTCTGGAGAGATCCCAAACCCCCCTGGACACTGCGCTGCTGGGCCCCTGCTCTGGGTGCCCCTGCTGGATGGAGCAGGGGGGTGACACCAGATCACCTCCAGAGGTCCCTTCCAACCCCACCATGCTGGGATTCTGTGAAAAACACAATTCTCCATCATATCAGTAGAGTGGATGAAGACTTACTCAGATGCAGCCTCCCAGAAGAAGGGTCTGTTGGCAGCCAGGCTCTTCAGCTCCTTCAGCGTATCGGTCAGCGTGGCACTGAAGAGCAGCGTTTGTCTCCGTGCTGGAACAGCATCCAGAATCACCTCCAGGTCTGTGGTGAAGTCAGAACAGCCCTGCTCCAGCAGCCGGTCAGCTTCATCCAAAATCTGGGCACAGACAAAAATAAACGAGGTTATCTGTGCACATACCCAAAAATCCTAAAAGCATTAAAAAACCCCTAGAAAATCATCTTACCAAGAACTTGATCTTTTTAAGGCTGAAAGTGCTGGAACTGCGGAGGTGATCTGCCAGCCTGCCGGGTGTAGCGATGATGACGTGGGGTTTACGGGACAGCTCCAGTGCCTGTGCCACCATGTCTGAAACCAGAACCACAGAGTCATCACAGGCAACTGAACGTGGCCCCCTCAACCATTTAGGCTGTGAAGTCAGAAAACATCACCCTCCTTGTTCCCACCACCCTTGGCATCGGGTAACAGCTCCTCGGGATGAAGAAAAGAAACCCATGTGGAAAGAGACCTCCCCAGGAGCTCTGCCCTTTCCTAACCCGACTGTGCCAGGGTTGGAGGGGCCGGGCAGAGGCTGTGACCCCCGGGCAGCATCACTCACCCAGGCCGCCCACCACCACACAGTCCTTGAGACCGAGGGGCTTCCCCAGGACGCGGAACTGCTCGGCGATCTGGTAGGCCAGCTCCCTGCCGGGGGGGACAGCAATGAAACGGGGTGGCCGCCGGCATGGCGGGGCCTTCTGGGCCCGGTTCACCCGGTCCGGGCCCTCCCGGGGCTGCTCCGTACCTGGTGGGTGTCAGCACCAGGCAGAAGATGCCGTAGGGGTCCTCGGAGAGCACCTGCAGCACAGGCAGCACGAACGCCGCTGTCTTCCCGCTGCCCGTCTTGGCACAGCCCAGGCAGTCGCGACCTACGAGGCCGGGGGGGGGGGGGGGGGGGGAGGGGGGCGGCGCCGGGCCGGGGGGGGGGAGGAACCGGGGGCCGGGGATCGGGGGCCGGGGAACCGGGGAACCGGGGGTCGGGCGGCCTCACCCTGCAGCACGGCCGGGATGCAGGCGGCCTGCACGGGCGTGGGCCGGCTCAGCCCCACCTGCCGCGCCTGCTCCGCCAGCCACGGCGCCAGCCCCAGCTCCCGGAACGTCGCCATGGCCGCACCTCCGGCCTCCCCTTCCCGGCACGCGCTTCCGGGGCTGCGATGACGTTTCTCCTCCTCGCGCGCCCATTGGCTGGCGTCGGAGGTCGCCATGGAGATGGCGGCTCCCGGCAGCCCCCGCGGCGCAGCCGCTTCCGGTGACGTGTCCGGGGCGGGGGGGGGGGGGGCGGAAATGGCGGCCGGGGCGGGGGCGGGTGCGGGTGCAGCTGCTCAGGGCGGAGAGGCCGACGAGCTGTTCGATGTGAAGAACAGCTTCTACATCGGGGCCTACCAGGCCGCCATCAACGAGGCGCAGCGGGTCAAGGTAGGGGCTGTCCTGGGGCCTGCGGCTCGGTGCCCCCCCCCTCGGTGCCCCCTCTCGGTGCCCCCCCTTGGCCGGCCCGGCCTCGCCTCTGGCGGGGCGCGTCTGGGGCTCCCCGAGGCTTCGTCCCGCGCTGTTCCGATGTTCCCCGCCCCGCTGCTCTGGCAGGGGGACGCTGGGGGAAGGGGGCTCCTCTGGGCCCCCGCAGCTGTGTTGGGGGATGGTTGTTCTGCTGCGTTGTGAGGGGGTCGGGTGGTGGCCGCACAGGTCCCTGAGAGAGGTTCTTGTTTTCCTGTCACCTCTTCAGCCGTCGAATCTGGAGAAGGAAGTGGAGAGGGATGTTTTCCTATTCCGATCCTACATCGCCCAGGTGAGGCTGCGAGCCGCTCGATCCGGCTGCGGGGTTGGGGTGGAGGGGTTGGGAATGGGAATCCAGTGAGCACAGCAATATACTGTTGGGTAATGATTCCTCCTGCAGCAGGGATGTGACACATCCCTGACATTAATGCCACCTGCAACCACCCTGCTCTGTGGAGAGTGAAGGTGACCTGATTAGACCCCTCTCAGAGGGACTTTATCATCTTTAAAATGGCACGTGGGCAAATAGTCCTCTTGGGGTTATGAAATCAGGCTGTGTTTGTAGACTGTGATATGACACAAAGTAGAAGTTTCCTGGGTTTTGTTGTCGTTGTTCTAATGGAGGTTGTAGAAAGTAATCAATTATTTCCTCCCTTCTGGAAAAATTAGTGAATCACAGATCTTTCTCCATTGCCTTCAACAGAGAAAATACGGCGTTGTCTTGGATGAAATTAAACCCAGTGCCAGTCCCGAGCTCCAGGCAGTGAGGATGTTTGCAGAATATCTTTCAAATGAGAGTCAAAGGTAAGGCTGATAAGAAGTTGCAACTCCAGCCCTGCCTAACAGGGAACACGTAGAAGATTTCTTGTAGAAGTGTGGTCTTCATTGTTTGAGATTCACAGAACATCACAAGCAGAATAGCATTGGGGCAGGATCTTTTCATCTGGCTCAGCAGTGAATCGCTCCCAAATTCTCACCCTTGCTTCTTCATAGGGATGCAATTGTTGCCAGTTTGGACAAGAAAATGGCAAAAAGCGTCGATGTAACCAATACCACTTTCTTGCTGATGGCAGCTTCCATCTACTTCCACGACAAAAACCCCGACGCAGCTCTGCGCACTCTGCACCAAGGGGAGAGCTTGGAGTGGTGAGTGGGACTGGCTGGGGAGAGGTGCCCTCGGCATGGCTGTGGTCTTGAATCCCTGAAACCATTGAGAAGCTCCTTTGAGGCTTGCTGGCTGAGCAGAGAGTGTTTCCTTGCTCTTCCTACCACGTTGTGCTGTTTCCTGGGGGATTTTTAAGATGGATTCGTGTGTGTTCAGAGCCGCCGAGATGGGCGTTGTGTCCGTTCGGCGAGGGAGCACCTGGGAGGGAGGCACAAGCTGCCCAAGCTCCCCTGGCTCCCCGCAGCAGAGACCCTGGTCCCAGGGTGCTGGCAGCACAGCTCTGCTGTGCCCGGCTGGAGCCTGGGGAGTGATAAAACCTGCAGCTGTGAAAACCACTTTGCTTTTGTTTGTTGCAGCATGGCCATGATGATACAGATTCTTCTGAAGCTTGACAGGCTGGATCTGGCTCGGTAGGTTTGGGTCCCTTTGGGGTTAGGAGAGTTTTCATCCCCAGCCTCCCCCAGGGTGCAACACCTGAACACCTCAGTGGACAGAACGACCTTTCTCTAGGTGTGGGTGTGCTGCAAAACACTTTTTATTCTTCAAGCTGTAAAAGCTGTGATGTTAGTAGAGCTGGATACAGCTAGAGGAAGAGATGGACCTCCAGGTTTGGTCTTGCCTTCAACAGGACGTGGTTTGAATCTTTCATCCTGTGTTTCTGACTTCTCATAGGGAAGTAAACCAGGGAGGTCTTTCACAGCTTGTTTCAGTAAAATATTAGAATCACAGAATCGTTCTGGTTGGCAGAGCCCTTTCAGCTCATGGAGTCTAACCGTGCCCCCAGCACTGCCAGGGCACCACTGACCCATGGCCCTCAGCACCACAGCTCTACAGGGGGCTTGGAAACTCCTCCAGGGATCACGGGGACTCCACCACCACCACTTGTGCTCCAGCCCCTCCAGCACAAGAGGTGTTTGTCCCGTGTTACCAGTTCACTGGGGCTGCTGTGCTATAGTGATGGGAGAGCTGAGAGATGGGACTGCAGCCTTTTGTTTCTGTTTTAAAGAAGATGCCTTGTCTTTTTTGTGTGACTCCCACTTTTGCTTCTGCAGCAAGGAACTGAAAAAGATGCAGGAGCAAGATGAGGATGCAACTCTTACTCAGCTGGCAACTGCCTGGGTTAACGTGGCCATAGTGAGTACCTGAAGTGGGGATCCTCAGCCTACAGCACCTGAGAAATACACCTCTGTATCTCCTTCCTCACTGCTCTGTTCACATCACGCCTTCAGAAAACCATCTGGGTTTTTGCAATGGTTTTGGGGTGGTTTTCTTCCCCTTCCTTCAAGTGCCCAGAAAATATTGGTAGCTGGCTTCACAAACCAACTGACTGTTTTCATTGTCAGTCTTTTGTCTGTGCTCCTTGGCCTTCAGCTCGTGCAGGGAGCAGCTAAACCACGCTTCAATAGTTCACTGAACCTGACTGTATAAAATGGAAAGCTGCAGCATTCCTGATGCCCAGACCTTGCTGTTAAACTCCCAGAAAAAAACCCCCAAATTGTAATTCTCTGCTTAGAGCAGAATGCCTTGAAGCATGATTGTGAATTGGATGCTTTGTTCAATCAGGTGATTGTAAATAGTCTCCTAAAATCCACTGAAGTCCAGTGTTACCTGTGCAATAACCTGTTACACTGTCAAGAGCTCTTTTTTTTTAATGTTTACTTGGTTTTGTGAGGAAATCTTTCATACCTAGCCCTTGTGTGGCTGGATTTTTCCCTAAGATCCTTGTTTCCACAAGGAATCCCACTTCTAGCTGGTGGAAGCTGCTGCCTGTAGAATCTTTCTGAAGCTGGAACATTTTGAAAAGCCATGTGTCCATACCTGACTTTTAATTATTAAAATCTCATTTCATAACCCTTTATTACGTCAAACCTCTGAAGTGGTTCTTTTGAAATTGTTGTTTGGTTTGGTTTTTTTTTTTTCTTTCTGAGTAGAGGCCTGGATCTTTTGATCATTTAAATAGTTCTTAATATTTAATACTTTTTGCATTCCTTTCATCTGTGGTCTGACAGTGATCTGTTGTGGTACAGGAGATGCCATCAGCTCCTAGTGTTGGTTCTTACCTGTGCTTTATAACCTGAGAAATGAACTTTGTACCTGGTCCTTCAACTGTGGCAGGAATGTACAGGCTTCCCAGCAATGCATAGTGAAGTTGCAGGTGTCTTCTCCCTTTGCAGGGTGGTGAGAAGCTACAAGATGCCTATTACATCTTCCAAGAGATGGCAGACAAATGCTCCCCCACCCTCCTCCTCCTCAACGGGCAGGCAGCCTGTTACATGGCACAAGGCAAGTGGGATGACGCCGAGGGAGTACTCCAGGAGGCACTGGACAAGGTACTTTCTGGTTTTGCCAGGCACGTTTGCTCTCAGGGGGATAGAGAGTAAACCAGCAAGGACTTCCACTGCTAAACTTCCTGAAAATACCAATATAGTGATAAATGTTGCTACAAGTGGTCACTGTCAACACCAGCCTTTCCTTCTTTGCCTTTTCCAGTAGAGTGAGCTATAGGTTTGGCAGAACTTCTCCTTACAGACCTGTTCTGGCTGTTACACAGCAGAGGTAAGTCGGGTCGCTGAGGTGCTTATTCTTGTTTTCAGGACAGTGGCCATCCTGAGACCCTGATCAACTTTGTGGTCCTGTCACAGCACTTGGGCAAACCACCAGAGGTGAGGTTTGGTTTATTGTCCTCAGTGAGCAGGTACCATCAACCTGCTCCTGCTGCTGAGGGCAGGTTGTGTGTCCTTAGTGTGCGTGGCAACTTTGCTTGGGTTTTGTGATTTATTTTTTTTTACACATTCTCCTTGGGATTGGTGTTAACAAAATCAGATGGTTCTGGGTTGTGGGGAGCTTGTGTCTTCGATGTAAAATACAGATGTGGTAGACAACGAGAGGAACTTCTGGGTGGAGAAAAAAGTCTCTTGAGTTCTGAGTTCAGTTTTTGCTGATTGTTTTCTTGAACCCACTATTTAAAGTCTAATTCTTAAATGCAGACTATGCACAGGTCTTACTGGTTTTAACTGGGGTTGCTAACATTCAGAACACTTTGAAAATCAGACCTCTACTCGCTCCAAACAAATACACTGAACTCTTGGCTTCTCCTCATGCTACCTCAATCTTTAACTGTCTCTGTCTCCTCCCATCAGGTTACAAACCGCTATTTGTCACAGTTGAAGGATGCACATAAAAATCACCCGTTCATAAAGGAATATCAGGCAAAGGTATTAATTCCTTCCTAATATAAAATTTAATTTATCATGCCTCATACCAGTGTCTGGTGGGGAGAGTGGATTCTTCACCAGTAAATGTGACTGCAGTTCTCATGGGGCAGAGCCACGTTCTTTCTGTCACGTCCCTTCCCTGCAAACTTTGTAGCCCTTGTGAGAGGTGTTGGGTGTTGAACGAAGGGGTGATGTGCCCAGACACAGTAACATCCTTAGAGAACAGCTCTGGGACACGGCTTCTTAATCACTCAGAAGTTTGTTACCATCAGACGTTGTGCTAAGATAGAGGAAACGTCCTCCTGGATGAGAGAATTTGGGGAGGGCGAAAGAAAGATGAGAATAATAGCAAAGGGAAAATGGAACAAACTGGAAAAAATGGAGAACTGATACAGGTGATCTTGCTGCTCAGAATTCCTTTTGTCTTAGTGAGTCTTGATAGGGGTGGCTCAGGTTTCAGAAATCATCAGCAAAGTTGAAGATTTGTTTGTTTTTGTTTCTGGTTTGAAGGAGAACGACTTTGAGCGGCTGGCCATGCAGTATGCCCCCAGCGCGTGAGGAGAGGGGAGGAGGCTGCAGATCTGCTCTGTGCTACCCTGGGAGTGGCAGTTGATGTGCCTGGTAACATGGAAAAATGCCCCTGCACGTTGAGGCTGCCTCAACTCACTGTGGCAGGATCTTGGATCCGGGATGCCAGTGCTAAATCTGTGTAGAACATGTAGCTCCAAACCCCCAAATCCGGGTTTATCTGGGTCCTGAAATCTGTTTAAAATACAGTGTGAGTCAAGAGTATGCAACACTGTAGCTTAAACATTCCTAATAAAGCCTTTTCTGGATCTGTGTGCCCCTTAATTTCTGGAATTCAAGTTAATTCCACTCTGGGACTGAGCTGTGTCCAGGGCTGTACAGCTTATGGGTACAGGCACCACGGCTGCTTATGGGATGAGTGTGAAGGTTGATTTTTGAGTAGGAAGTTGATTCTGTGATTTTAAACATCTGCATCCAGTACCTGGATGAATCCCAAGTTATGAATCTTTCTTCAGTCTGACTGATAACTCCTTTAACTTCAGCATCCTCTGGAAGAAGCATCACAGCTTGATGCCAGGTTACAAAACTAATCCAGCTGTAATAGGCTCAGCCTTGATCTTAAGTGAGTAAAGTGCAGTAGCTGATGTCCTGGAGCTGGGAAGGTAGATCCTGCAGGACGTGTGGAAGCACACTTGTCACCTGACCCTTCTGAAGGGTGGTGGTTGAACCTGACGTGTTGTGGAGTGTAACGTCATCCAACTCTACATGGTGATGTTTTTCTGTCTCCTCGGACTCGTGTGTGGCATTCCAGGCTGCAGGATTGTCTTCTGTCAGAGACACAGCAGATGTCCATGGTGAACCTTCAGCTGGGACCTCTTGAGCTCTCATACTTGGATTATCCTCTGAGTTATCATTTGTGTTGAGTTTGGGGAGGAGAGGGGGTTTATGCTCCACTGTAAATGTGTCTCACTGGAGTTTCCTTTGTGCCCACCTCGCTGGGATTGCTCTGAAAGGCCTCATTGTCCCCTTCCTTGGCTTGGGCAGTGAGCAGTGATTTTCAATGAGGGGTTATTCATGGTCCAGCCTGGAATGAATGTTTCCTTTGTGGAGCTGTCTGAGGGAGAGCTGAAAGGGGCTTGTGTGTTCGGGGCAGCCATGACCCACTTGATGGGCCATGATAAATTGACTTAAAAATGTAAACAATAAAAGCAAGTGGCATAGCAGGAGCCAGCGCTGTCAGCGTGAGAATGGGGGAATGTGTTGTTCAGGCCTCCACGAGGAACGAGTTTGTGTTTTCTCTCTTGTTCAGGCCTCAGAGGAAAGAATTTGTGTTTTCTCATTGCTGTCCCAGACCAATTGGAGACGTTCCCGAAGGCAGAATTGCTGTGGTCAGAGGAATGACTTTAAATTAGATAAAACTCACTTACATTTTGTCTTTTTCTTTCCCTATAAAGTTGTAGTTCTGTGATGATTCTTTTTTTTCCCCCTTTCTAGTAGTAAGGGTCCCAAAGCTGCAATTTATCTGCTAGTTTTGGTGCATCAGGACATGAGCAAAGTGCATTTCCCCCCCAGCTGAAACTGTGCTGCTCCAGCACCTCTGCCCCAGGGCTGCTGTCGAATCTCACCCTGAGGCAATCGAACTGTGGGCATTTTAGAAGAATCTTCATCTTTAAACTCATGCTGCTCCTTGCAGGCCAAACGTCTGATGTTCTGCCCATCACTAGGGGTTTACTGCTTTTTAAACGTACACGGAAGGAGATCTCTGCTCTGTGAATCCCCACGAGCCCCTTGCCTTCTGGAGGAGGCATTTGGCCAAGCCCTGCATCAGGGGTGACCTTTTGGGAGGGTGTGTTTGCATTTTTTGGGTGAATCTCCTTATTCCAGAGCCCTCTGAGCTGCCCCGGGTGCTGGAGTTGAGCTGGGATGGGCAGTGGAACCAGAACGGCTTCCCACTGAGTGCTTTGAGAGGACGGGATGGATCTGTCCGCTACTCCCAGGCTTTTGCTGAGAGGTACGGAAAGAAAAACCTGCAGAAACGATTCTCTTTGCATATGAAAGGAGGAAAAAAAAACCCCGATGTTAAAGGGTGTTTCTAGTCTGGCATTTTGAGCGTGGGGAGCTCTCGGAGCTGTGTCGTTGGACGATATTGCCAAGGGTGCTGGGGCTAACTTCAGCCCCTCCAGCCACCCGAAGAGTGCACTGGGGCAAGCGTGGCACTTCTCTGCTGTTACATCATCAGTTGTCATCTCTTGAGACGAAAATATTGATCTTTGTCTCCAGCTCCTGGAGTGGCTCCAGCCCAGTGTCCCAGTTCCAGCCCAGTGTCCCGGCTCCTCATCCACGAGAGCAGCCGCATCGGGGATTTTTGTTGGCTTTTTTTGTTTCCTTGTGTAAGAACCTGCGCTCCAGCCTCATTCAGCGGCATCGACCGTCTAATGAGCCCTTGCTCCTCTCCCCGCTGATTAACGGACACCTTAATGAGCCGCCGCTCCTCCCCCCGCTGATTAACGGGCACCTTAATGAGCCTGGTCCCGGCCGGGGGGGGCGAGCGGCTTCTCCCAGCCGCAGATCGCGCCCGGGGGCGAGCAGAACCCGAAGGGGGCCGGGCCGGGGGCGGCTCCTAGGGCCCGGTAACGGCGCTTGGAGGGGGGGAGGTTGCGGGGGGCAGTCCCGCCCCGCACGGAGCCTGCGCGGAGCCGGCGGGCCGGGCTGTGCGGGGCCATGGGCGGGCAGCGCTGATGGGAGCGGCGGGAGCCATGCCGCCTCCGGAGCCCGAACCCATGCCCGGCTACGGGCAGCTGCTCCGGCGAGGTTTCGGCAGCGTGGCGGCGGCGGTGCGGGGCTGCGGGGACTGCGGCTGGGAGCTGGCGAGCAGGACCTGGGCCGAGAACGCGCAGCTGGGCTGGGCAGAGGTGCTGCTCTGCGGGATCTGTGCCCTGGGCTGGACCGCGCTGCGCCGCGCTGCTGCCCGCAGGGTCTTTCGGGTCAGTCCGGGATGCTGGGGATGGGCTGGGGATGGGATCGGGCACCGGGACCGCCGAGGGCAACGGGAGGGTAACCCCCGGGGACGCCGTTGCACGGTCGGGCTCCTCTCTGCCGCCCGGACGGGTCCCGGCTGGCACCGGAGAGAACCACCTCCTCCTTCTCCTTCTCCTTCTCCCTGGGTGCTGGGGCCCTTGCAGAACAGATTCGTCCCATTGCCTTCCCCGGGGCTGCATCCTGGAGGACCGAGCATCCCACTGCACCGGGAGAGCTCTTCCCCCCCCCTCCCCCCCACCGTGTGCCCTTAGCTGCATCCCGGGAGGGGTTGGGAGGGGGGGTATTTTTTTCCACGGGGGGAAAGGAGAAGACCACGTTTCTGCATGTCATCCGTGGTTTGCATGAAAAATGTCCTTCCCCGCTCTCCCTCCTCGCTGCGGTGGCGAGAGGATGGCGTGGGGAGAACTGCTGTGCTGCAGTGCCGGGCTGACCTTCTTCCAAGCGCGGGGGGTGCGGAGGTGTCAGAATCTGACCCTCGGATCCTCTGACCGCGTCTTCTGGCCCTTGTCCCCCTCCTCCCTAACACGGTACTTTGTAAGGGTCGGGATGAGCAGGATGACTCTGAGAGTCAAGCGTGGCTCCGTTTAATTTCTCATTATGAAAAGCACACGCGCTGAGGAGAGACCTCCCCTCTCCTTCCGATGGCTCCGTTCCAGCTGAGGTGATTTCTTCCTGCTGCTTTCCTGGAGAGATGCTGTGCTTCCCCCTGGCCCTGACAGGACCTGAAAAGCAGAAGGATGGAGATGTGGTATTTTGGGTCAGGGGGTAGCCCTTGGCTCTCCGGGATGCAGAGATGACCCTTTTCTTCCTTAACCATCACTACGGTGGGATGAGGCCTTGAGTAGCTCCAAGAGCGTGTGGTGTTCTTTGCAGCTATGTGGGGCAGGCCTTGCTCCCTGGGTGAGCTGCTGCCTTCAGAGGCTGCTTCACAGATGGAAGACGTCTGCCTTACATCCCATAATTAGGCAACTGGGAGTTACTGCTGTCCTCTATCTGCTGCCAAGCCCGCCTCTTAAGAGGCTCTTCCTTTGCCAATTCAGAGTTGTCTCTGCTTATCCCGTAGAGCGAGGTGGACCTTGACCTTGTGCAAGGTTCCAGTGCAACTCCGGAGGCATTTGAAGTCGCTTAAGTGGCGTGGGGGCAAGAGAAGGGGCTGCCTTATGATGTGGGGCTGAATCTCTCCTTGGTACCTGCCCCTGGCACTGTACAGCTGCTGCTGGGCAGGGTACAGCACCTGGGAGCACCAGGCCTGGGTTGAGAGATGTTTCGGGTGAAACCCTGGTGTAACAAACTGGAGGTAGCTTCTTTTGTCTTCTGGTTTCTCCTCGTGCAAGGCTCACCTTGATGATGATCAGAACGTGGACCAAAAAAAAAGCTCTTTGTGCTGTGGAGTCCTCTTGGTGCCCTCGAAGGACGCTTGGTAGCTCCCGTGAGCACCGAGGTGTCGCTCCCCTGGAGAACTGGGTCACGCTTGTAACCGCAGAAGAGGGCCTTGGGTTGATGGGAGCCGGTTCTTGTGGCTACATCTGCATGTGTTAGAGTGATGACATGCTGAGTAAAATTGTGACAGCATCATTTTTCTCCCAGCAGATAGGGAAAGGGGAGCAGTAGGGAGAGACAAATCTTTCTCTGCATATATATATATTTTTTTTAAAAGGATCTGAAGATTTTATTTTTCCTCTGTTTATTCTGCCATGGGAAAAGATGGAGGTTGTGGCTTCCTCTAGAACCTCTGTCAGTGTTTAGGGAATCAGTCTGTATTGCATGGCTCCCTGTATGGGCAGTGATGGAGTTTGGTCCTTCAGGAACAAAAAAAACCCAACCCTATTTAACCCTGGAAGGAAATTTCTCCTGTGCTCAGGGCTTCACTTCCCAGCTCAGACTCAAAGAGCATCGTTCCTCATTTTGAGTCTCTTCACGTTCCCTGCAAGAACTCAACTGCTCATGGTTATAAAGATGAAGTCGCTCGGTGTCCGGAGAACTCTCCCTTCCTGTGTCGTGTTCTAAATAATAAATGTTGCCACTTGGATTGTGATTCTCTGCATCTGAGGAGGAAGTGGCTCTTACCACAAGGCTTGTAGCTCGGAGCATAAAGTGAACCTTGCTTAGCTGTGACTGTGACCACTCCTCTGAGAAGCAAGTGCATTAAAGCCAGGAACCTCTTCCGGTGCTATCTGCACGGCCCTGCTGCTATCGCTGAGATCAAGGGCAGAGGAGGTGGGCTCCTCACCCTCTTCTAAGTGAGCAGTTTATCCTCCAGCATCTTTGTCACAAAAGGTCCCAAGATCAAGGGCAGAGGAGGTGGGCTCCTCACCCTCTTCTAAGTGAGCAGTTTATCCTCCAGCATCTTTGTCACAAAAGGTCTCACCGTTGGGTTTAAGAAGTGATCAAGGTTGTGCCTGTGATAGGAGGGGTTGGGGTAGGATGTGAAAGTCTGGATTTCACCTGATACAGTGACTGCCTCGCTGCCTCTGCATTAGACGTGGTTTGTCCATCTCCCTTGGAGCAAAGATAATCTTTGTCCCGTTGCCTCTTCTTCACCGAGTCCCCGCTTGGTGCAGATATGGAAAGGAGTTGGTTTGGTGTAGGAAAGATCTCAGTTATCTGAGCAAATGTGGATTACTAGGTAGGGAAAGACCCCTCAAGTTGGCTGTTCTGGGGGCACTGGCGTGCTGTGAAAGCTGAAGGACATAATCCTTCCTCTCTGGGGTCTGGCCTGAGAGCCTCTGCTCTTTCTCCCCTTGACTCCTGAGTGCACAAACTTGAATGAGAGTCAGGACAAGTCAACTTGCAGACCACCTTCAGAAAGGAAGACCTACCTGGTTTCAGGCAAGTGTTCCCATCCCTGGAAGCCTCCTTGGTGCTTGTGCCCCTCTCCTCCTCCTGCGGTTAGTGTCTGAGCTTCATCAGCCTCTGAAAGCCAGTGTCCTTGGTGTATCCCCTGCCTGGAGAGCAGCTGCAGCTCAGCTCTGAGGGATTTGATTAAAAAGCAGCAACCTGAGCATCTCCTCATTAGTTAAACATCCTGGAGGGCAGCTGAGCCCAGCAGTACCGAGGCTGGAACAGGAGCACCTCTGCTTGCAAAAGGTCTGCTGAGGCACCTGGGGCTCAGCAAGACCACGCTGGCAGTTTCCTTCCCCAGGCAGGTCTTGAGCAGCTAAACCAGCATCCCTGGGTTCCGGCACGGAGGGGATGCCGAAGAGCTGCGGCAAGCCCGGGTGGGCACTCGCAGCCCTAACCTACCCTGAGCCACCTTTGCTGCTTGGAGTTAGCCTCCAAAATCAGCTACGTGTAGTGAGCAGAATCCGTTCCGTGTGAGAGCTGCCTCTGAAGCTGGTGATGTCCCTTGGGTGTCACGTCCACCCTTAATAGCTCTCTGCAGTGGGCAAATGTTTGCCAATTTTGGCCCAGACACTAGGCAGCCTACTGTCTCAGTGGGGTCAAAATCTGTAGGACTTTGCAGCCTCCTCTGCGAGGAAAAGTGTTGTGGAAATTGAGAAACGTGCTCTGGAATGCAGCGTTTTTAGGGGAGTGACACCACGTAGCCTGGGGAAGGGGGGGAAGCTGGAAAGGGAGGGCCCCTGTTGGCCCTTTCAGTGATTTATGCAGCTTTTCTTCACCCTGCAGTGTTGTCAAGCCTCGTTTTTCCAAGCCCCAGCACTGGGTGTGTGGCTTGGGAGGGGTGGGAATTATCACTGTCTGGAAAACCAGCCCCCCCAGCACAATCTGTGCCTAGAGCAGCAGCCCAGGGGGTGGGAGAAGGCTCTGCTGGTTCCTTGGCTCATCCTGCTGCCCTCCAAAGCACAAACCCTGGAACTCGGAGGGGATAAAGCCACAACAATGGGTCTTTTCTTCACCCTGGGGAATGAAGCTGCGCTGTCCTGGAGCGGGGGCTGCCCTTCCCATGCTGCAGTGTCAGCACTGGGGCAGGAGGAGGTTTCTCAGCCCTCACAGCACCCTAAAGGTGACTCTGTCCTGTCTTCAGATGCTATCTTCTCTTCGGGGCAGATTTCACAGCTTACTGAGGAAGGAAGAACTTCTCTCAGGTTGTTGCTATTGTCATAGTGCCTTTTTCGACGTGTTTATCTGGAAACTGGAGCCCAACACAGTTTCCTGGAGTCTTAGCAGAGAAACTGAGGCACTGAGTGGCTCGCTGACAAGTGTAGGGATGGAGCAGGGAGAGCTGGAGCTCTTCCCTCTCTGCTTGGTTCCCCTTTCCCAGCAGAGCCACAAGCCCCTGCCTTGTATAAGCTTAAGTATGCACTGAGAAAATAGGCTCAGTTATTAACATTTTTTCCCTCCCAGTTGAACAAACACACAAGAATGGTATTTAATTTGTTTTACAAAGCATCTCAACCTCTTCTCCTGCTGTCCAGAATGATGGAGATGTGTAGCCTGGTTCCTGTTCACTGTGGTGTTGAATCTCTTGAAGAGTTTTATCTCAGCATCATTCTTTGAAGCTGAGAAAGCCACAGAGTAATCGGGGAAGAAGAAGATAGCTCCAGTCAGAAACTTAGTTCCCTGAGGAGAAGCTCAAGGTTCAAGATCCTCCTTGATCCTTTCTAACTTAAATACATTCACTTCTGCAGTCCTGGCTTCTACTTTAATAAAATTAAAGGCACCTCAGTCTTTCAGTATTATTATGAAGCAAAACACATCAGTGCGATAAGCGGGGAGAGAACTATCAGGAGCCTCCTCTCTTTGGCTCTAGAAACAGTGACATTTTACTGGGTCTTCCCTTCTGTGGGGGCAGGGGGGTGGCAGCCAGCGTGGGAGCAGTTGGCTGGGGAGGGGCTGTGGGCTCTTGGGCTGGGGAGGCACTGTACCAGCTGGGGAGAGACGCGCTGTGCCGCCTGGGCATCGCCTCCCAACGGGAGAGTTGCTGTTGGCCATCTCTCTCCAACTACCTGATGCTCTCTCCAGCTCCCTGAAGGGAGGCTGTAGGCAGGGGGGGGTCGGGCTCTGCTCCCAGGCACCCAGGGACAGGAGGAGAGGCCATGGGCTGGAGCTGTGCCAGGGCAGGGTTCGGTTGGGTATCAGGAAGCCCCTCCTGACAGAGGGTGATCAGCCATGGGAAGGGCCTGCCCAGGGAGCTGGTGGAGTCCCCGTCCCTGGAGGTGTTCAAAGACAGGCTGATGTGGCACTGAGTGCCAGGGCCTGGCCCGTGTGCTGGGGTTGGGTCACAGGCTGGACCTGCTGATCTCAGAGGGCTTTTCCAGCCTCGGGGATTCTGTGAGTGTCATGGGCAGGCTTTGAACTGGAGCTCTGCTTGCTCATTGTTACCATCTGCATTGAGAAAAGCTGATGTAAAGCTGCCCGTTCCTCGGGTTGAGGATGCTTTGTGCCAGCCATTCCTTTGTGTTCCGCTGTGCCCAGAAGCCAGACGTGGCACGGCTGGGATTTGCCTAGCCCCTCATCTCGAGGCAGAGGCTGTGGGGATAGTCTGGGGGATAGAGTTCCCCTGCAACAAGCCTCAGCTCATGACCCATCACTGCCAAGCTGCTGTGCTGCTGGAAGGACCCGTGTCCCACTGCTGTAGCCAGCTGTAGGTTTAAGGGGACCGGCTGCTCTCCTCTAGAGCTGGAGGCTGTAAAAAGGGAGAGAGCATGTGTTTGCCTTTTGCTACGAGTATTTTTTTGACACTTCAGCTGAGCTGTGGGCAACGACAGTTTCCATTTGGTTTCTTTTCCCAGCTTCCAGCTGCTCTCGCAGCGCAGCTCTCCCCCCTGCTCTGCTCCTTCCCTCCCCCCGGGGTTGTGCAGGGGCTGCTGGGGGGGGAACAGTCACGTCCCTCCCACCTCCTCATTGTACAAGTGAATCAGAAGATACCTGTGAAGGTTTGCGTGGGGGTAGCGAGGAGGAGGAGGGAGGAAGAGCTGGTTGCCCTTTAAGCAAAGCCCCATTACATCACTTGCCAAGAGCCCTGGGCTCTTTCAGCCAGAGCCAGATCTGCTGTTCCCACCGCAGCACCCGTCACCCGTAGCAACAGGCATCTCTGCACCGTTGCCGTAGGAACGGCAGCCGGGTGATGAGAGGACATCCCCCACCTTGCACATCTCCCACCCTCTGGGGAGAGGATGGATGGGGAGAGGATGGATGGGGAGAGGACGGATGCCTCCTGCGTGGCGTGGGCTGGGCTCTGCATCTCCTTGGCTTATGCTTCCCTGGGCAAGCAGGCTGTGGTTTGGTGAGGCCTGGAATGAGGACATTAATTTGTACCCCCCAGCCCTCTGCATGATGCTGGGTCTCTTCCTCCTTATCTTCTATCCAGAGAGGGATTTAAAAGAAGTGTAGGTGTGGTGCTGAGGGACGTGGTTTAGTGGTGACTTATTTGGCAGCGGTGGGTTGGTGGTTGGACTTGATGATCCTAAAGATCTCTTCCAGCTGGAACAATTCTATGGTTCTGACCCTTCCGCGTGTCTGCACCAGAGCCAGCTCCATTCCCCAGTGCTCAGGGTGCAGACTGAGCTGCCCTGTGGAGGAAGGCTGATGAAAGCTCTCTCCCAGACTTTTCATTAACCACGTCCACAGCGAGGGCTAAAACCTCTCGGAGCGTTAGCCCCGACAAGCTGGAGTGGGGCAGCCCTTCCCTGGTTCTGCTTTCACTCCGGACCAGGAGCTGCCTGTCGACTGTTCCTCAGGCCCTGACTGCAGGTGACTGTTCCCTGGCTGCTGCCATCTCTGTCGAGGGTCTGAGCATCCTCAGAGTGCAGGTTGGGTCAGGAGTGTCTGCCTGCCCCCTGGGTGACAGCCCTTGTCATCTACTTTGGGGTAGCAACGTGCTGTCCTTCCTTCTTTACAGATGGGAGGCTGAGGCTCAGAGGAGCAGAGAAACTCCTTGGGCAGTGATGGGCAGCGAGGCTGCGACGGGGATGTGAGGCTGAGCTCAGCATCCTGAAGTCAGCCCCAGCCGAGGGCAGGGGGCTCAGCAGCTCACTGCCGTGGGAGCCTGGCCAGCTCTCCCCATAGCTGAGCTGCTGCTGTGCTAGGGACCTGCAAATAATTCATGCTTTCTGGGCTCGGGACTTTCAATGTTTCTGCATTATTTATTCACCCTTCAAGCTTCCTCCTCTTTTTTCCTCCTGTGGCTCCTGTTGGAAGAGGCCTTGGCAGCAGTGTGTTCTGTCTCAGGGATGTGGGCCACGCTCTGCATGCGAGATGCGTAGGGGAGGCTGGAGCTGTGCCTTCAGCTCGAGGGGGTACGGACAACTTGGCAAAGCTTTGCGGGGCTGCTGCTTCCATGGCTGATGAGTGCTGGGAAATTCAGAGCTCAGAACAAAGCATTTTTAGGCTGGGACGATGCTGGAAGTGGAGTACTTTGAATATCTGATGCAGAGAGGGGCTAAGAGCCAGAGCAGCCAGAGCCCGGGGACAGCTGGGGTCTTAATATAGCCTTTGAGCATCGAGGAGCTGAGCGCCGGCTACAGAAAGTGCTGACCTGAGTCAGGGTACAGTTACTTTGGAGGCATTTTGTTTTCATCCTGGGCTTATCTGGTCTCTCCCCAGCAAGCTCTCAGCTGGGGGGGCCTTTGGGTGTTACCCGTGTTTCAGGCAGCGACGATTCCCTCTGGACCTTGAGCAACGCTGCCCTGCGTTGCTGCCTGCCTGGGGGCCACAGCCGGGATGGGCCAGCTCTGTCACTGCCGTGAGGAGAAGCAGAAATGGTGCCTGGTGTTGCTCAGCTGCCACCGGGGGGGAAGCATCCATCCACCCCTGGAGCCCCAGCTGAGCTAAGGGCACGCTCGGCGTCTGGCATTGCTGGCACGCGGCCTGGGATGAAGGGTGGCATCGGTCGCTCTGCTTTGCTCCCGGGGAGCTGAGGCCGTTGAATGCTGGGGCTTTGCTCCTGCTCTGATTTCCAAGTTGGCCTCGGTGGCCCAGCTCTCCCTGCTGCAGGGTGCTGGTGCTGGGAGAGCCCGAGTGGTGCTCGTCCTCCTTGGCACCACGGAACGCGGGCTGGGAAGGTTCCATCCTGCTTGGCGTGAGCGAGCTGCGGAGCTGCTTGTGCTCCCTTCTCTCGCTTTGGCCACATCTGGGGAGGTTTCACCCCCTGTTTCTGAGCCCTGATGGGTAGGAGGGGGATTACTGTTGCTGTCTGTGCAGCCGTGGTGGTCCTGTGTTCAGGACTCTCCAGAGCTTTTATTTCCTCACTCATAAAGGTTCTTTCCTGGGCGCTGGCAGCGCGGCGAGGGCTGTGCGCGCAGGGCAGCGTTGTCACAGCTTCCTCTCCCGGGTTTCCCTCTGCAGAGAGTTGATTTTTATTTCCTTAGCTATTGACTGTGTTCTGAAAAGCCATCCCTGCTCAGCCCCGCGCGGGGAGCCGGGGAGATGGAGCAGTGCCCGGACGCTGGGATGCGTGCTGGAGGCTCCTGCCCTCTCCGTGAGGCTCTGCTTTCACGGCTTCCTATCGTGGCCAAGGCTGAGTGGAAGGACCTTTGACCTCATATTTTTCCCTGCTCCAGGTTCTGTCTGCAGCTTCTTTGACCTCCTTATTCATGCTGTAAAGAAGGCCAGAAAAATGGGCTTAGTGAGCTTGGTTTTCTTTGGTAGTGCTTGCAGAGCTCAGGGCTGCTGGAGGATCCGTGCGCTCTGCCCTGCCTTTTTCCCTTGTGTGACGATCCTTCTCCCCTTTCCTTGCAGCCCTTTGGGGAGTGGTGCAACTTGCAGCCCAAAGATGCTGCCAAGATGCCTGAGAGTGCCTGGAAGCTGCTTTTCTACACGTTGTCCTGGTCATATGGCAGCTACCTGCTCTTCTTCACTGACTACCCCTTCTTCTATGACCCACCGTCTGTCTTTTATGGTACGGTAACCAGGGAGAAGTGGATGTGGAATTAAGGGTGGCCAGGTTCTGGGTTAAACAGGGGAACAGGAGTTGGGGGGAGCAAAAGGCAAGACTGAACACCTAAATTCTCTTCTGTACAAGGGCACAAGAGGCTGTCTGTGATCTTTTCAGTAGAGAGTCACCTCATGGCTACTGCAGCAGCAGGGGCTGGGCTGTGGCAGCTTGGGAGGGGAATGAGATGGAGGAGGGGAAGCAGGAGAGAAGCAAATCAAGGCTTCCATAGATCTAGAAGAGAGAGTTTGTGAGCCAGGATACCTGGGTTTCCTTCCAGCCTTTGCCTCCTTTGCATCTGTGCTGACCTCCCAGAAGGGTCCTGGAGCTCCTGAGCACAGCCAAGTGCTGGGGCTGCTGCTTGGGGCAGCTCTGGCTGCTGCTCACTCCCTGCTCTTCCCACTCCCCTCTCTCCTACTGCTGGCAGAGGCTCTGTGCTCATGGCTGTGAGTTCACCCTGAGTGTCTTTGTCCCATTGCAGACTGGAAGAAGGGCATGGATGTGCCCACAGACATTGCCATTGCCTACCTGATGCAGTGCAGCTTCTACGGGCACTCCATCTACGCCACCGCCTACATGGACACGTGGCGCAAGGACTCCGTTGTCATGCTTCTCCACCACGTAGTCACCCTGACCCTCATAACCTTCTCCTACGCTTTCAGGTGAGCTCCCAGCCCTGCCCTTGCCCCTCTGCAACGTGCCTGGGGCAGCTATGTGGCAAAAGCTGCAGGGTTTCTGGGTTCGTGGGCACGGAGCGGGAGGACTCTTGCTGGGTTGGTGTGGATTCTTTCTCCGTGCTCCTGCAGCCATCCCAGTGCTGGTGAGCCCTTGCACCCTGCCAGACCCACCTTGCCGTGCCAGGCCTGGTTGTGTGGGTTATTTCTGGAGTCTGTCTGCTCCTAGTGTGGTAGACTGTGGGTTCTGGGTGCTAACAGGATCCAAGGAAGGTTTAGACTAGATGTAAGGAAAAAACTGTTGGTGCTGAGGGTGGGGAGAGCCTGTGCCAGGCTGCCCAGAGAGGTGGTGGCTGCCCCATCCCTGGCACCATTGCAGGGGAGGTTGCCCGGGGCTCTGAGCACCCTGCTCTAGGTGCAGATGGCCCTGCTCCCTGCAGGGGGTTGGACCAGAGGAGCTTGAAAGGTCCTTCCCACCCAAACCAGCCTGGGATCAACCTTCCACACACACATCTCCCTCCCTGCTCTCCTCTTCCCCACAGGTACCACAATGTAGGCATCCTTGTGCTCTTCCTGCACGACGTGAACGACGTCCAGCTGGAATTCACCAAGCTCAATGTCTACTTCAAGCACCGGGGGGGAGTCTACCATCGCCTCAACGACGTCATCTCCAACATCGGCTGCCTCACCTTCAGCATCAGCTGGTGAGCCTCTGCCTGGTCCCACTTCCAGCTCTCCCAGCCAGCTTTTGCAATGCCCCCAGTGCCTCGGGGTACAGCTGGCTGGCTTTGTGTCCATGGGAACAAGCCCTTTCCAAAAGTCTTTGGGAAGAGGTTCCTGCGGAGCCTGGCCCCATGCTGGGCTTGGAATCCTTCTGTAGTCACTGCTGTCTGTCACCACTGGAGTGGCTGTGAAGTCTCCTGCAGGAGACATCACCCCAGGGGAGGTGGAGCTGTTTCCATTTTCCCACTGGCTTGGTTTTCACACTGAGGAGAACTTTGGCAAGACGGAATTGGGATGTGGGGCCGTCCCAGATTCCAGCCTTACTGTTCCTCCTGGGACAAGGCAGGAGAAAGAACAAAGGTGAAGAACAGAGACGGGTGACTTGCAGGCTGCTACTCCTCATTCATCCCTTTGTCTCCTTCCCCCCCTTGGCACAGGCTGCCCTGAAAAGCAGGGTGGCAGAAAGACCCCTCAGTTTGAGGGGAGGGGAGAAGTGAAGGTTTCCAGTGATACCTGGGGATGCACAGGACTAAGAAAGCCTTCCAGTTCTGTTCCCCTCCTGTCCCCCATCCGGCTGAGACAACCTGCAGTGCAGACCTGCCTCTCAGCCCTGAGAAAGCCCCTGCTCTGCCCTGTCTCTGGTGCTAAGCCTTTCCTGCCCCCAGGAGTTGTGTCCTCCCTTCAGTAGCTCCCCTTGGCCAGGCTCTGGTGCCTGACCTGCAAACCTGAGCCAGATGCCAAGAGCAGGGACTGCTGGGTGCCCTGCTGAGGGCTGCCCGGAGGCAGGAGGTTGTGCTGGGGGAAGCTGCTCTGGGCCCCACACATTTCCTGGGGTCCCCGTGGGTGACTGAACCCCCCCTGCTCCCTCTGGCAGGTTCTGGTTCCGTCTCTACTGGTTCCCCCTCAAGGTGCTCTACGCCACTTGCTACTCCAGCCTCCAGTCGGTCCCCAACATCCCCTTCTACTTCTTCTTCAATGCTCTGCTCCTTGTCCTCACTCTGATGAACATCTACTGGTTTCTGGTGAGTAGGGGGACCTTGGCCACCCCTACGCTGGCACCTCCCTCCTCTTGCTCCTGCCTGCCTGCCTGGGGGCAGCTCTGGGGCTGCAGGGATGGAGGGGCTCTGGGGGACTTGGGATGGCTTGGAGGGGAGGAGGGAAACCCATGTCAGTGCCTGGAGGGTTCCTCTGTGCTGGAATTTGGACTGCCTCACACCCCAGGGATCCATGGGGAGGGAGTGGTAACAGCAGTTGGGGTGGGCTGGAACTTGAGGTGGGTGTAAAATGCTCTGGCATCCCCTGAAGCTTTGGGGAGGGGTGAAAAGGGTGAACCTGGAGGACTCAGGTCAGCAAGCAGGACCCTGGGCAGAGTGGGGTAGCATCTGAGTTCAGCATCCCGTGGGATGGAAGCAGATAAGGGCGGATGCGGGAATGCGACCTCCCGCTGCTGCAGGTCACTGGCCACATCTCAGAGGGATCTGCCCTGCAGCTCACGGGGTTGAGGACAGCAGGGAAAGGTCCTGCTTAGCAAACGGGAGTGAGTAGGTTGGGTGGAACAGCTTTACACCCTGGAGTCTGTGGCTGATGGTGTCTCTCCCCCCGCAGTACATTGTCCTGTTTGTGGCCAAGGTGCTGATGGGGCAGATGCAGGAGGTGAATGATGTGCGTGAATACGATGTGGAGGACAGCAAAAAAGCCTTCACAGCCAAGAAGGAGGAGGCTGGACTCCAGTTGGCCAATGCTTTGAAAGAAGGGTATGTGGGCAGGGGGTGCTGGTGCGTGTACAGCACGGGGTGGGATGGTCTGGGGTATGGGATGCTGGCAGAACTCCCAGGGCCCTGGAGCTGCTGTCAAAGGGTTCACCACTGGGCTGGAAGACAGAGGAGCAGGGTGCTCAGAGCCTCAAACATTGCTGCAGGTATCGGGAAAGACTCTGTATCTCCATGCCCAGGCATCGTGGTGTGTCCACCCATCTTTCCATCCCGTGATTCCTCAGCCAGCCCTGGCCCTGCTCCCTGTGTAGGACTGGCTCTTTGCTCGAGGCTTTTCTTTCTGAGCAGCATCTTTGTGTGGTGAGCACAAAGCCTGGCCAGGTGCTGGACCCCACTGAGCAGGTCAGGGAGCAGACTGGGAGTTTGTGAAGGCAGGTCTGCCCTCGGTGGTGATTTGTGACAGGGAGGGAGGGAGAATCTGGGCAGAGACCAAGGCTCACTGTGCTCTCTTTCACAGGATGCACCTGAAGAATGGACTTGTAAAAGACAAGCGGTTATAAGGGAAGTGGAGCTGCTGCAGCCTGGGCAGCCTGGCTGGATCTGGGGACTGACCCAGGACCCTACACTCAAACCCAGCAAATGAAAGGCACAAGGAGAACTTCATCCCTGATAACCCTTCATCCCCTGCCTGGAGCTGGGGAAGAGATGCTACTGACAGGATCGGGCCCCTCCTGGGGCTTGCCTGTGACCAGGCTTCGCCTGATGCTGATGTGCTTTCTGTAGCCAGTCCGTGCTGGTTCAGTTGAGAAGCTGGTGGCTTTGCTGGTCCAGGTAGGATTTGGAGCTGGTTTTAGGTCCCCTGGTGTTTCTTCTGTCACTCCATCCCTCGGCTATTCTCAGTCCCTTGGTGATTTTCTCTGTCTTTATTGTTGAACCTTCTTGCCAACCCTTCCTCAGCAGCCCACCAAGGGGCTGCTTATGCAGCATCGCAGCGGGGAGGGAAATGCCCTCTCCTCCACTTGCAACACCGTCCCAGACAAGGGGAGCCCAAAGCCAGCTCTTCTCTAGCTGCCAAGCAGGGACTGGAGAGACAGCGCCGTGCACCTCTGAGCCTTCATCCTCAAGAGTGGTCACGAATAGAGAGCTGCCCACATCTATCTGGAGGCACAGCCGTTCCCACGAGCAGGTCTGACTGGAAACCCAAGCCCAGGAGCATCATTCCAGCCTCCTGGCTGGCTGGATGAGGGCCAGGACATTTAGATTGCTTAAAAAGTCAGTCCCAGTCCTGCAGGGTCCCCAGCTGAGGGATCTCTCAACTCCCAGGGAGGTCTGCTTGGTGAAGTAAGAGCAGTTTCTGCTTCGTGTTGGTTTCCCAGGCAGCACCAGCCCTGTGTCCTGCAGGGTCCCTGAGCTGGGCCCTGTGTCTCTGCTGGGCAGCCCTGGGGGTTTGACAGCCCCTCCGACCAAGCCTGTCCCGGGGTTCTCCTCTGGCAGAAGCAGGACCCCCCCAGGTCCTCCCTGGGGAGTGGGGAACAACGGGCAGTGCAGGGTGAGACGCAGGGCATTAATCCCCAGCATCAGAGGGCAGGGCATTGTTGTGGGGTTTGTTTTTTGCTTGGTTGGTTGGTTTTTTTCTTACTTGGTCTGTTGTACCGATCCAACTCCAGGCTCCTTGTGTGAGCCACGGGGAAAGTTCCTCAGTGGCCAGAAAGCAAACCATGAGTAATGGAAACTGGAGCTGGAGCTGTGGCAGGAGCCATCACCTTCTCGCTCCGCGCTGCCCGGCGGGGTTTCGGCGAGGGGCTGCTCCTTGCGGGCTCTCAGGGGCTGCATCCCGGTGTGTTGGTTCCTCAGCCTTCAGGTGGGATTTGCAGGATGGTGGAAATGCAGGGAACCAACATCCCAGGCCTCTTTGAGCTGGGGCAGTGGCAGCACCTGGGAAACTGGGTCTTGTAGCAGCGACCTGCCCAGGCTTCTGCGTTCGGGTGGGCGAGCGGTTGGCCCAGCTACGCTGCCTCTGGGCTTGCTGGGAAGGGGCTGGCTGAGTGGGGAGGCCATGGGGCTCCCTCTGACTGCCTGGGGCAGGGACCCTGTGCTGGGACTGGGTGCTGGGCGTGGGTGCTGATGGCTTCTCGGGCTGGACCTGGGGCTGTGTCTTGCGGGTGAGGCGGCGTGTGAGGATTTGGTGTGATGGAGAAGGTGATGGCCTTGAGAAAGTTGTCAGGATCCTGGGACTGGAAAAAGCAAAAGCTGATTTGGGAGGAAGGAGCAAGAGGAGACCCAGACCCGTGCTTCCCCCTAGCCCTGGGTGGGATGTCTGCAGTAGACGTGAGCAGTGCTTGACTTGGTGCCAGATTTGGGGGGGGGAAGAGCAGCATCTTCCCTGCTGCTAAGGACTCTGGTTGGACCTGGATGGCGTGGAAATGTGGGAGAGATTGTAGGAGCTCTGAGGGAGGAGGGCAGCTGCCCTGCCCTGCAGCCTCAAAGGGTTAACAGAGCCTGGAGGGACCTGGAGGGACCAGTTCACACCTTCTGCCCAATCCTGGGAATCCCTCTGTGCTAATTGAACACTAACCAGATCAAAGGCTCCAATCAGGCAATCAACACCCCCACCCCCTCCACCTCCCCCCCCCAGCCCCTGTCTTCTGCTCCCCAGGCCAGGCTGCTCTTTGTCTGCAGAAGGAGAGCAGAGCAATGTGGCTTCTCCTCACTTTCAGAGCTGGCCTTGCCTGGGCTCTCGTCAGCCTGGCTCTGGGGATGGAATTAAGTTTGCAGGAGAGTGTACTGTTAAAATCCTTGGGTTTAAGTACCAAGCCCAGCCCGAAAACCCCTGTTCCTGTGCCGTCCGTGCTCTGGCGAATCTTCCAGAAGAGAAAGATGCTGCCTTCTACAAACAAAGACCTGGCAGATGCCTGTAGGGTGGAGGAATTTAATGTCCCTGGGAACATCATCCGTGTCTTCGCTGACCGAGGTACAGAAACGCCGTGGTTTGGGTCCTGTCTTTTGGAAGCCCCTCGGATCTCTGGGCTCGGGGGCTTTGCTCCAGTCCTTCCTTTTCTGTCTCTTGGGTGTAGGTGGGAAAGGCTGGGGGAGGACAGGGCAGTGCCCAGAATCAATCTCCAGGAAAAATCACGCTGTGTAGACCCTGGAAGCTGTGGATACTTATTTAGAGTTTAGAAATGGGTCAGTAGAACGGGCAGCGGGTGAGGGTGTGGAGCTGTGTAGGGGTCTGTCCTGGAGTCACCTACAGCAGCCCAGAGGTGCTGGTTTGATCCCAGGCTGGCCCCGCTGGGCTTGCAGCAGTGGGGGTGACCCCTTGCCTGGGCCAAATCAGTAACGTGGCTTCTCCATCCATCTGTGGGAAGTGAGACCAGCACCCAGCTTTGGGTGGGGATGGGATGCTCAGACATTTGGCTGCCCCCCTGCCCTTTGTCCTCATGCCTCTGGCTGACCTCGTGGCAGCTTCAGCCTGAGGCCCCTCTGAGCTGCTCTCAGTTACTCAGGAGCTGCTTGGTCAGGGTCTTCTGGGTCTTGAGGCTGCACAGAACTCGCTCCTTTTGTGTTCCCAGGTTTCTGATGGAAACCTAGGGCTGGCTAAAACAGGCAGCTTCCCGGTTCCTGCTATTTCCCTTCTTTCTCCTCCATCCCTGCCCTGGGGTGGATGTTTGCAGCTGGGGAAAAATAACGCCCCAGGATGTTAACTGGCATTCAGAGGAGACACTGGAATGGGCTGGGGCATCCCAGTGCTGCAGCCTGGAGTCCAGATCCCCCTCTGCCCCTCCAGCCCCGTTGGCTCTCCCTGCAGCCTCGTCACCTCGGCTGCCTCCCTCAGCCTCATCTTCCTCTTGCTGTCTGGCCAGGAGGTTAAAACTGCAGCGCTGGGAGCCTGACCCTGCTCAGCCTAACGGGGCTCAACTACCACCACTTCTATTTCTCCTTCCTTGTCAGGCCCTTTCATTCCTAAGGGGCAGGCGCAGGGGTTGCTGTGTCTGCAGAAGCGCCTCTACTTTAACCTCTCCGTGCTGGAGGAGGACGAGCGCTTGACGATGGCTCAACTAGAGATCAAATTCAGCCACAACTCCTACCACACCTCCAGCCAGGGGCAGGTCTTTGAGCTGAGGCTCTACCAGGCGTGCCAGCTGGCTCTCCGGGGGATGTCCTCCCACGAGCGCAGCCGAAAGCTGCTGCTGGAGCAGTCCTTCGCTCAGCTGCACAGGTCTCTCCTCTTCAACCTGAGCCGGGTGGCAAAGGACTGGAGAACCCACAGCAGCAATCTGGGCTTGATGCTGGAGATCTCGGTGAGCGGAGGGGACGCTGCGTCGGCCCCGGCAGGGCGCGGGGTGCAGGGTCTCTGTGCCAGCATTGACTCCTTCCTGGACACCTCTCTGGTGGTGGTGACCCTCAGCCAGCAGCAGTGCAAGGCTTCCAGGAGGAGGAGGAGGAGCGCTCCTTCCACCCCGGTCACGCCGAGCAACCTCTGCAAGGCCCGGCGGCTTTACATCAGCTTCAGCGACGTTGGCTGGGAGAACTGGATCATCGCCCCGCAGGGCTACCTGGCTAACTACTGCCTGGGAGAGTGCCCCTTCCCCCTGACAGCAGAGCTCAACAGCACCAACCACGCCATCCTCCAGACCATGGTGCACTCGCTGGACCCCGAGGGGACCCCGCAGCCCTGTTGTGTCCCTGTCAGGCTGTCCCCCATCTCCATCCTCTACTACGACAACGACGACAACGTGGTGCTGCGGCACTACGAGGACATGGTGGTGGATGAGTGTGGCTGCAGGTAGTGGAGGGGCTGGGCAAGCGTGGTCCGTGGGGGGGGGGGGTCCCGGCTGCAGCGTTGCATGGTCGATGGAATAAATCCGAGTGTGTTCAAATCCCTTCTGTGCCGGTGTCCAGGGGGTTTCCTGGGGGTGTGCGCTGTGGTGGAGCTCCCCTGGCACTGCCCTTCTACATCTGCGGGGGGGTGTTGGGGTCAGGGCTCGTTACAGGAGAGGGGAGAGAGCTAAAGGGCTGCTGTGGCCAGAGGAGTAGGAGTAGAGGAGTGGGAGCCAGGCTGCCTGGTCTGTTCTTCAGGGGCAGGGGTGGCACCAGGTTGTGAATCCCGGACTGTGCTCGTGCTTGGCTGGCCCTGGTGGTCAATTTTGGTTAAATGCTGCAGCTTTCCCGGTGCAAAAAAAGAAATTCCCTCTCTCTGCGGTGAAATGATGCTGGTGGTTCCTGAGTGCAGGGGTCTGCTGGGCTGGGGCAGCTCCAGGATGTGCAAGTCCACGCTGGCAGAGGAGCCGCAGGAGCAGGGGCTTTACTGCTGCTGCAGGAACCTGGGTTCATCGGGCAGTTTGGGGCAGGGGGGGGCTGTGGCTCAGAGCTGCAGGGTGGCCAAGTGCAGACCCCGGGAGCAGCAGCTGAAGGGCAGGAGGGGGGTGGGCTGTGTTACATACTTTTTATTCTGGGCTTTTCTTAGTTTCTCTTTTCTCCTGGAAAAAAAAAAGAGTGAAGTGGGAGGATGTGGTGCTGTGGTGGGCACATGGTGGGGCAGTAGAGTGGGGGGTGTCTTGTTCCTGCCCAGCCTACTAACCCCTTTGCAAACTGGTAAGAGCAGATTTTGTGTGTGTGTGGCAGGGACAGGGAGGGCAGGTGCCCCCCGCTCACCAGCAGGACCAGTCTGACCTGGCAGCAATGCCAGCTGGGCACAGCTCAGCAGTTACAGCACTGGTATCTCAGGCACCAGCCACACAGATGTGCATTTTAGGGTGATTTTGTTGTTGGTTTTGTTTATTCGTGGCTTTTTGGTTCCTTGTTGTTTTGAGGTGGCCCTGGTACCACCCAGGATGCTGCAGCAGGGGGGCCGGGCTCTTGAGAGCCCCTGAGCAGGCAGGGATCCAGTGCCAGAGGAGCTGCTGCTTTTCTTCCACCTTCCAGCATGTGGGCTGTGCAGCTCAAGGTGTAAACCCTGGGCAAAGCTGCCAACCCAGGTTAAGTAGCCAACACCGCTGGAGGTGTGGCCCTGGGCTGTAGCCCCAGCCCTTCCCCCTGCAGCTTTTTTTACAGCAAGGGAGGGAACAGAAAGGGAACTTAGGACTTGAATTTTGGGCCTTCCCCCCCACTTTGTTTTTTTTAATGTGAACCCGATCATAGAGCCTGGATTGTGGTGGGGGTTGTTTCTGTACCGCTGCTGTCTTGTTTGCAAGGTGTGAAGTATTACCCAGCTAAGGCGTCGCACCTTCTCCCTCCAACACTTGACCATTGATGGGGCTCCTGGCCTGAACAAGAGCTGTGCTTCAATGTTTTAAGGGCTTACTAGAGCAAGGAGGCAGTTCTTTCCAGTTTAAGATGAGCAGGACTAAGAAGAAGGTTAAGGTTGTTGTAGCTGAGCTAGGGCAAGCTAAGGGCCTGGAGGGCTCAGCTCCTTTCACTCCCTCTCCAGAGGGAACTCTCCTCCTGCCTCCAGGCTGGGGGCTACAGCACTGACCAGAGCCAGCCCCCAGGAGCTGCTATGAGGGTGGTGGCAGGACCAGGCCTAAACAAACACCTGAGCTGCATCGTGTTAGAGAGCAAGCCCCTCCTGCCTGCCCCAGCACCAGCTCTCCTGAGCCACCACCTGAGCAAAGCCCTTTTGCCCTTTACTGCAGCACAGGGAAGGAGAGGGAAGAGCATCGAGGCTGGACTGGGTCAGCTCTCCACCCTCCCTGTGCCCCCACCTCCCCAGGGAGCCCCCCGAGGGAAGAGGGACAGGGTATTTAACCAACTCTTCACAGCACATTTGCTTTCCCCATGTATCCTATGCACACATCACACTTTTGTACTAGTCTGTGTTTAAAAAAAGTAATAAACTTGAGGTTTATACAATCAGGCTAAGGTTTAATGAATGTTGCATGGTTTCAGCATTGAACAGTAGGGGCCATGTTGAATGCAAGAGCTGTTTATTAATATTTCATTGATGACAAACAGGTTTAAAACAAACTAACTGAGACAAAATCAAAAGAGTTAACACCGTGCTAGCACTGATGTCTGGATTTATAAAACTCAGAGTAACTGCTACAGAGGAAAAAAAAAAAAAAACCCCAAAATAAACCAGCACAAAGCAGAGGCAAGCATTCCCATCAGTGAAAGAAGGGGGGGGGCGAGGGGAGAGGAGGGGGTTACGTTACTCAATGGATTTGCATTGCACAGAGGGTTACAGCTTCAACCTATGGGAAAAGTCTACGCCACTACGCAGCCTACAGAAGGAAAAAAAAAAAATTAAAAAGCCCTTCGGCAATGTTAATAAATAAAACAGTCCATCTCACAAGGAAGGAAGGTGGCCTGCGTTCTCCATTCTTTCACATTTTAGAAGTCTAAACTCTGGAGGCTTTTTATGAGAAAAGAATGGGTTTTTCGTTTCTGGAAAGTTTCTTTTGCGGTTGTCGAAACTACGTTTGCTGCAGGACTGAACAAAAAAAAAAAAGGGGTGAAGGCCTGTTCCGGGGTGACGTGCACGCTACTCCCGGGCGGTGGGTGCTACACCAGGTCTGCACTGGGGGAGAGACACTCCTGAAAAACTACAGCAAATACAGGTTATGAAAGCGGGGCAACGATCTAACAGGAAGGACAGTGATGAAAGGGCTTCCCCCCCGTTACAAAAGGTGGGGTTTATGTCATTTAAGTACATTCATATGAGAGGTATTTGGAGTTCCCCCCCAAAAAAAAGACTAGAAACACTTGGAGCCCTTGGAGTATAAAGCGAACTGAACTCGAACTTTAAAACGGCGGCGGTTTGCGAATCTCACTCTCCTGTTCTTTGCCAATTAAGAGGTAGAGGTCAGTCTAACTCAGGGATGCGATACGAACGCTTCTGGAGGAAATCTGAAGTTCTCTCTGCTGTTTCTAAAAAGGTTTAGACAGAAATAAAATGCTCCCAGTGTTCCCATATGACTTATTTAAGACATGGGTACAACTTAGAAATTGGATGGCTTCTCTTATGTGCTGTTCTCAGTTCTGACTTCCAGCTGTTTCTCCAGCCAGCCTGGATGGCACAGCCGTGTCCGCTACCTGAAAAAAGAGGCTCCGGGTTTGGTTTTCAACACCTGAATCGTTCAGCTCTCTGCGTTCATCACCAAAGAAGCCACACAAAAAGCCTAACCCATTATCTCTAATTATACCCAGCTACCAGAGGCCACCTTCCCACAACTGCCTGCTTTGTCCGCGTTTCCAACGTGCTTCAGTAACGTTGTAGAGTCTTTACTTCAAAACCAATATAATCCCCAGTTTCCACTACTTCTTCCCCAGGTCTGAGGGAGGAGTAAAGCAGGCCCCTTAGCATCTTTTCCTCCAGGGCCGAAGGGCACAGGAACCCATCCCCTTTTCAAGCGCAAAGTTCATCTTACAGAAAGGCTTGTTTTTCACAGAGTAGAGTCCAGACAGTAGCCAATTAAAGCATACAGAAAACACTTTGAAACCCTCCTCCTGCTCGAGCGCGCAGGCTCCTCTCACTCTAACTGCTATCCAATGTATGAAGAAGAGGCTGATTGCTGCAACTTTAAATCACGCTTAAAGTTCTCAAGGTTGGAGCTCTAATTTAGTTGTGTTTTAAACTTTTTGTAAGCTTCTCAGAACAAGGATCTCCCAGGTCCACCACTAAGAATTCAGAGACAAACTTCTAAAAATTCAGTGCTCCTTTGAAAGAATCTCTTTAAAACCACCTTGTCACAAAAGACCCGCTCAGAATGTGGGCGACACGATGACACTAGGATTTCAGAGCCAGTGTTGGACAACAAAACCTGCATCTCAGAGTTGAGCATCAGCTACGTTCCGCTGGATCTCTGCTTGGCTTGCTGTCACTTAGGAACTCTCTCTCTCTCAGATACTCTGCTTCTAAAATGTAAACAGTTACTGCTATAATATAGTACCCCTTACAATGAGAACAACTCTGAGATGAGGGTTTTCCTCTCCCCGTCTGCTCTGAAAAGTAATGCCCTGCTCACAAAGAGAAGTATGGAATGAAGTGAAACCTGCTTAAGGCCCTTCTCTCGAGCACGTTGGACTGGGGGAGCAGGGACTCGGCTGACCACTCATGCCAGGGTGAGTTGCCTTCCCAGTGAGGCGCCAGCCAGTCCTTCAGTGCGCTCTCTCCTCTCCGGTCAGTCTCCTTGTCTCAGTGAGCTAGCAGTGGGCTCTCTCGCGCGCGCTCCTTTCTCTCTCTCTCCTCTCCGTTGGTTGGTTTCTTTCTCCTGTTGCTCTCACACAGTGGTGCTTCAGTTTTAGCAGTGGAAAACAGGTATCCATTTTATTTTATTTTTTTTATTACCCAGAATAAAATGCTGATGAACTAAGCTCCACACAAGCTTAGCTCTTCTTCCTCAACCTGAAAGCGAGAAAGGGAAGCAAGTTGCGTTAGGGGTGTCGCTCTTAAGACAGTGGTGATGAACTTAAATGGGGGAGGAGGAAGCTGAGGACTGACCCCAGGTGCCTTACACTCTAATACTGTGACAGTCCCGTCACTCCACCGTGTTGATATGCACGTTCACCCTGGTAAGTAGAGTCCTGTGACAGCGCCACGTCAATCTGAGATTTAAACTCATCACCAAGGTAACTGTCCTGAAAATGAAAGCATGTGTTAGCTCGGCAGCAAGCTCACGGGCTTCTCAGAAAGTACCTGACAGCCAACACAAAATGACAGTCTGAGAGGCTTCATTTTGTCTGAGATTTTTTTTGGTTTCATTGGGCTTTTTAAAATCTGCTCTTATTGCTGCCAAATTTCCACAAACACAAAGGGTTTTTGTGGTATCTGGCCGTTGAACAGGCCAAGCAGCTCAAAGTTAAGGCTCCAGCTGAAGGCTATACGTGAAGCACTTCACTTTCATTTACACATTTCATTCAGACACTTCCTTCAGAAAGTCCACCGAGTGGAGGACTATGAAGTGCTGCATCCGAGTCATTCAAAGTGGTTTTAGCTTGGTTTCCTCCCTGCTAGGAAAGCAGGATGTGCATGCAGACAGATCACTGGCAGAAAAGCCAGGGAAAAGGAGCAGACTGTACAGCCAGTTGTGCTTACCTGGGATAATTCTGGCTGGGAGAGCCCAGGCTGACTCATCTGTGAAGGCTGACTCATGGAGATATACCCCTGAGTCAGTGGACCCTGGGAGAAAGGCTGGGACACCACATCTTGGCTCGCTTGACTATTTGGAAGGTTTGACTGACTAGTTCCAGGAATCCCAAAACGATTTTTCTGGCGCCCACCACGACCAGTCTTTCCTTTTGGTGCCCCACGTCCTGGAAAAGCGTTGATCCCAACCAACAGTGAGAAGTCATACAGAAATGCAGGAGAATTAGCTTTTCCCATAAAGACCCCATCATTTCAAAGAGGTTACATGAACTCAGAGGAAGTGCAGAGAACCGAAAAGGAAGAACCCCCAGCGCAAAGGGACGCTCGCTGGAGGCTGCAGTGCTGTTAGGATTTACCACTTGCAGCACAGCATTACTCTCAGCACTGCTCCAAGAGCAGCAAAAGCCATTCTCCAACCAAACCCGTGGCTTTTGTGCCACTCCCCCCTCTCCCCGTACCTGCGGCGGGTCCGTTAGCCTGGCCAAAGTATCCCGGTGGTGGCATCGGTGGCATCACGAGGTTGAAAGGGATAGGAATGTTCATGGCAGTGACATGGCTGGGGCCAGCACTGATCATCCCGATCTGGTCGTGGGTTTGGAAGTACATGTTGGAAGGGCGCCCTGGGGAAGGGAGGAAAAGCCACAGTGATCTCGGGCATCCCAAATATTTTTAAATCCATTAATATTTCTGCTTATAACAGTCACGGGAGAACTTGGGAGCAAGGATAAATCAGAAACAGAAATTGAAAGGACAACTCTACCACTGAAAAAAACCTCACTGGTATTTCTAGTTCACTATTTATTGCACACTTGAAAATTCCAGAGGCTCACCTAACACATGCTCATCCCTACACAGCTGCCCTTCCACAGCACCACCTAAGAGTTCTGAAACACCCACACACCCCTGCCTCATCCCCTCATTCTTCTCTTGCTCTGCAGACACCAAGTCAGACTGCAGGGTGTCTGACTTGTCTGAAGCAGAACTAGAGAGGAAAATCCAGGCCCATCCTGAACATCTTTAGTTCTTAAATTCTGTATTTTTCTGTGGCGATTCTTCAAACATTTAAATTTTAAGAAGTCTGTAAGATACCACACCCCAAGGACTAGTTGAGGGTAAAAAAACTATCACAATCTATAAAAGTGTTAATTTTGATAAGTGCCTTTACCTTGACTGCTCCGGTCATAGACAGATCCTGGGATAATGGCCTCACGTGCATCATACATGGCAGTTGTCATGAAACGGGCACCCTGGAAGCACAGCAGTTAGAGCCTCTGCATAGAAAACTTTGCACTGCAACTTCAGTCTAAGTTATTCTGGGGCAAAACCCCAGAACTCCACAGATCATACTTCACAGAGGTGATGAGGAAAGCAGTTCTCATCCATGGAAAAATAGCCAACTACCATTTCAGCTACATCACGACAACAAGAAATAAGATTCTACAGGCAGCCTCTCTCAACTTGTGAAACATCTGATGAGTTTTCAGCCTGTTTTGAGGTCCTGATGACAGGTCTTCCCTTGCTCTGTTCCTACCACTGTTCATCTGCAACGGCTGACAAGCTTCCGCACCCCGAAAAGGGCTACTTATGTTAAAGGACTAAATATAAAACTTGTAGGTTGAGGATTAAAAGTAAAATGCTATTAAATACACGTCTAATGAGCTCACCATTTCTACACAAATCAGTTACTTTATGTTTCGTTCACCTCAGAAGTTGTCCCCTCAAAATTCAGCAGCAAATAAGGAACAATAAAAGCACCAAAAAGACTTTTCTACAAGCACTCAACTTAAAAACAGCTGAAGCAACAACTTACTTGGATCACACTGCACTAATGAGGCATGGAAAGCTTGGGGTGTGGGATGGTTTATTGCATCCATTTAGAGTGGATCAATCAACCCCCAACCCCTTCAAGCTACAAGCATCTGAGAGCCAGGAGAAATCAACTTACTGGGTTGATAGTATTGACCAGTTTCCGGGGCTTGCTGAACTGCATAAGGCTTTCCCGGAGGTTATTCAGTGGTCCCTCAACCAGAACCTTCTGCTCCTTGTAGTAATTCAGCAGGTGATTCCAAAGTGGTTGTTTAGACAGTGCTTTTGGGTTCCCAACAATAATTACTCCATACCTGTACAACAGCAGAGAAACTACAATTAGCCTTGACTAAAACCAAAGCCCAAATAGATATTAATTCCAGGACAGCCTCAAAGTCGTTCTCTCCTGCAGTAAATCAAGGCAACTTTGTTTACAGCAGAGGATTTCTGTAGCATGACAAAACACTTGAAAGGACACAGCTTGGGATTACTGAGAAGTGTCTGCAGCATCCTTTCACAGCCTTGCCAAACGTGTCCCTGTCCTCAGTCAGCTGCCACACGGTCCTGGTTTGACAGCCAGCCAACACACTCTTGATTCCACATTACCCTTCTCAGCAACCAAACCCATTAAGAGAAGCAAAATGGTAAAAAAAACAGTTGCTGGAAGGGATAAAGAGGAAGATAAAGGGAAGAGTTCTGTCCTGTAAACAAAGGGGAACAACACAGAAGCTTCTACAGACTGATGACAAATGGTGTCACCAAGTAGGGTGGGATTGCTCTAATGTGGAATGTGGAAATTATTCCAGGTAATGTGGAAATTATTCCAGGCTCCCATAAACCAGGTGGGGTAGGGAGCAGGCCTGCTACCCACAAACCACAGACCTTGTTAGTCGGACCCTGTCGATGCTTTAGCAGACCAAATTAGGTCTCTAGAATAAAGATGTGCCCAATTTTACCTTGCTCTTGTAAGAGCCACATTAAGACGCCTGGGGTCATTCAGAAACCCTATTCCTTGGTGTTCGTTGGCCCTCACACAGGAAAGGATAATAAAGTCTTTCTCTCGTCCCTGGAAGGCATCCACACTTGCAATTTCCACTTCCTGAAACAGAGGAAAACATGTAAATCATGGAAGCACAGGGCAAAAACTGTTATGCTACCAACAGGCATTACAAAATGCCTTGGCCATGCACTAGCAGCTCTCATCATTTGAAAAAAAAGACCCAGATATTTTTGTAATGACAAATGATTTGGTAATGCCACCAGTTGCTAAATAGTTTCCCTAAAGGGGAACAGACAGTCTCAGTTTAGGACAGGTTACTGTTCATGTTCACTGCTTCATCATTCTTACATTTCTCCAAAACTGGCATTTGATCTACGGAAAGTATCCATCTTCTAAGAATGCTGTCAAAAAAAACCACCTGATTATTCCAAAACCTTGTAGTAAGTCAGGTCCAAATTAGCACTGTTTGCTCCCAGCTACCGAGAAACCTGAATCAAAGGGACAGATCATTCCTGGCAGAAGTATTTCCACAAGTTTTCCTTCAGTGAAAACAATGACCAAGTGCAGTATTGCAAAACAGACTCTAAAACACGCAGCTCCTCCTGTTTGTAGCAACAGATTTTAACGCTTGGTAGAGGAGTTCCCCTGATGGGGGGACATATTCCCAAGCAAACAAATAGTGTGACCCTAAGAATTTATGGAGCTTGGTTTCCTGTGTGTCTCTTGGCATGTGTTTACCTAAGACACAAGCTGACTGAAGCTTTTCCACTCATGCCCTGAGGACTCCAAGAAGGGACAGATGATGGATTCACTGAAGCCTCCTTTCAACAGAGACCTTAACAGGGCTTTCTCCTTTACCCTTTAGACAACTACTCCCCTGGCACTTACTAGCATTTGAATCCTCCTCAACTCTTCTCCCTAGTTTATGTTAACCACTCAAAAACACTTAAAGAATTCAAAAATTACTGAAAAATAAACACAGACTGATGCCTAAAATGACAGACTTAAGATGAAAACATTGTGAAGTTTCAGAATCTCTGACTTTTGTAGCTCCTCTGCATCAAAGTGTTTTCATTTCTGCACTGACTCCATACCTGGTAGAGCTTCGTATGCAGGGAGCCACTGAACTGCATGTACTGCACCAGGTAGGACCGCTGACCTTCGTAAGGAGTGATAATGCCAATCTGATCTGGTTTGGCACCAGCTTTCAATAGCTTTGTTGTTATCTTCTCCACATTGGCAGCTTCCGTCCTGGAAAGAGACATTTGTTCATTTAAGGACAAAGCAAGGCACGAGGTCTAATTTTTTGCAAGTTATTGGGTCAAAAAGGCTTGAACATGTATGCTGTGCTTCGTCAAGACAAAGATCAATTTTACACTGCTCGAGCACTCCTGATTTGGCTCAAGATTTGCAGGAACATTCACCACTATCACCTCTTTACTTAGACCATGCACAGATATTCTCAGCCAGAGGAATATGGGCAAAAGCCAACATCTCAAAAGAAAAAAAAAAAAAAAAAAAGAGGTCTCAGAATGACACAGAAGTTTCTCCTTCCATACACTTCCACCCTTATAGAACTAAGCCACTATGTTTCCTGGGAACAGCAAAATTCATGGTGGCCACCATTCCAAAAGGGAACTTCTTAGTTGAATTAAAACACACACACTGTTATAAGACCATTAAAATGTTCCAGCCAGCTACGCAAATGGATCCTTCAGTTGCTTTATCTTAAAGTTTAAAATATAGGATGTTTTCAATGCCAAATTCCCTGTCACCTAGCTATTGTACCGTTTGTGCACAATCTGGCTTGTTGCGTTCTGTCTTGCACATGCTGTTCATGAAACAGGCTGAGATTAAAAATATCCCAGCACGTATTTTTACTAAGTTGGTCTGGTTTCCCTTCCAGGCACAGACAACCAAGAGGAGCAGTGTTTGAAGCTCACTCTTTGAAAAAGCAGTTGAATGTGCAGAAAAAAAAGGGATAGAAAAAAAGAAAGTTAAATTCCCATCCCTTTCATACTCCTGCCAAAGTCTAAGACTGAGGACTCTGCTTCATGAGCTACTGGAATTCTGGCCTGAGCAGTATTTCCCACTCAGCTGTGGTCAGTTTACTTGCTGGCCCAAAATTCATCCCATATGCTAGGCACTTAATTGTCCCACGCTCCTTATGCTACCAGTGAAGGAAAACAAGCACATCCACAAAACAATTCAAACCCAAAGATTTGAATTTTTCTTAGTTTACTGTAAAGAGAGTCTAGAACAAATCAACCCTGAAATGCAGCTCAGCCTGCACTACCCTCGACAGCTTTTATTAGCAAAAGCACGCAAGCAATTTCAATTATAGCTATTAACAGGAAACAACATCTAATTGATTTAGAACTACGCAGAAGAATCAATGGCTCTGGAGGACTGTATACCAGCACATGGTACATTTGAGGTCTGTGGGTTAGCTCATTTCAAGCACAGATACCACCCTCCCCAGAAAATAACTTTGTTGAAGACAAAGCCTTTATTGAGCTATTGTGCCTCTATTCACATAAAACACATAACAAGTCATGGTGGCTAGAAAATACTATGAATTTTTCTTGCAGAGATTCTCAAGGAGAGATAAATGCTTAGATATTTGGTCTGCATCAGGAACTCTTATTAGTGCACTTCCCTTGGACTTCATTAACTGTGGCTGACTCCAAGGGATGTCACAGGGTTATTAACAGATTCATTTAATACTCTTCCTTATATTTGAGACAGTTAAAAATACATTGTCCCAGCAGAAGCTTATATTTCAGTGTTGAATTTTGTTTACCTGTTTAAGTAAGAGGTGCCTGAGCTGGCAATTTCTTCCTGTCCTTGTGTAACATAGAAAAACATTGGCTTATCTGGCTGTGGCCACTGGAAATCAAACCCTTTTTTCACACGGTCCGCTGAAGAGCACAAAAACAGCAATAAAAAAGTTAGCACTGCTTTCCTGGAAACACTTTCCTATCAGAGCACCTTAAAGGCTCAAAACTAAGTGCAGTGGCAATTCTCTTTATAAGCACAGGTACTGAAAAACCCCCTCCTCTAGATCAAAGAATCCTCCTGTGGACTGTTAACCCTCGCTCACCTGCAGTGACACCGTTCTGGAGCGATCCCTCGTAGAAGATGTTGGATGGAAAAGCACTGAGGGCAGGGTGCATGCGGTACTGCACTTGCAGGCGAATCGGACGAATGCCCAGCACCACCAGCCTCTCAAAGAGAGACTGGGACAGACCAGCCTTTGCAGCTTTCTTACACATCACAACGGGGCCAAGCTGGCAGTGGTCACCCACAAGAATAAGCTGTAGAAAATAAAAGTTTGTAAATATCTAAGTTGGGTGGTTTTTTTTTTCCTTCTAAAACTTACCCAGTAGTTAGAAACAGCAGCAATAGCCTACCATAAAATATATTAGAAATTAATCAGTGTGACTTGTAATAAGCTTCAGATCTCATCTAAGGCTTATAAATCTTTAGTATCAGCTACCTGATGATTTTAAAATAAAACATCCTGCAGTCTCCATATTGTTCCATCATCTTCTAGACAAAGGTTATGCCATGGAAATGGAAAACTAACAGGACTAACAAAATAAAGTAATTTGTATCTACATTATGGAAGCATTTTCCATGAAAGGAAAGGATTTTGTAGGCCTAAGTGCCTCCACTGTGAATGCTGCTGCTTGATGCCACTTTATTTATATCGAGCTCTTTAATAGAGCCCTGGGGCTGTTTAGCTGAAGACAACAGAGGGGAGCTATCAATGCTCATCAAGAGCTAAAGGGCCCCAGGGGGCAAGAGGATGAGGCCAGACTCTTGGCAGTGGTGCCCAGGGACAGGACAAGGGCCAAAGGGCACAAAGTGGAACCCAGGAGGTTCTGTCTGAACAGGAGAAGAAAATTCTTTGGTGTCAGGGCCTGGCCCAGGCTGCCCAGAGAGGCTGTGGAGTCTCCTCTTCTGGAGAGATCCCAAACCCCCCCTGGACACAGAAATCCTGGACCCCTGCTCTGGGTGACCCTGCTGGAGCAGAAAGGTTGGACCAGATGACCTCCAGAGGTCCCTTCCAACCCCCACCATGCTGGGATACTGTGAAATAGCATTTTAAACAGCTCAGACACAAGCTCACTGCTTGTTCCACAGATTATGAAGACAGATGCAGCAGCAAAACTTGGCTCCAGCAGGTTGCTGAAGCTGTTTCTTTCTGCTTAGCTGCTGTCATGCTCCATGACTGACACATTTCTAGTGCTTCAGGCAAGAAAACCCCCCAACCAATCAACAGGGGATGTGAGGTGCCAGGAGCAGCCCCAAAAGCAGTAGCTGAGGTGTTAGTGGAGAGCAGGTCTGTGCCAGGGAGGCTGCTCCAGGAGAGGGCCCTGGCAGACCCAGGAGAGCAAGCACAGAGCGATGGGAAGCAGAGCGAGCAGCCCCCAAGTCTAGGAGGTTTGGGCCTTACCGCACAAGACAGGGACCCATCAGGGCCCTCTGAGCAGGAGGGGAAAGTTCTTTGGTGTGAGGGTGTGGGAGCCTGTGCCAGGCTGCCCAGAGAGGCTGTGGAGTCTCCTTCTCTGGAGAGATCCCAAACCCCCCTGGACACCACAATGCTGGGCCCCCTGCTCTGGGTGCCCCTGCTGGAGCAGGAGGGTGGGATGAGATGATCTCCAGAGGACCCTTCCAACCCCTACCAACCTGTGATTGTCGCTAACAAATTCCAAAGGCTCCTACCTGCTTTGCTCCCAGAACGACCGGCACCATGCACTCGGGCTCAGTGGCCTGGGTGCTTTCATCGATCAGAATGGAGCGGAACTGCATTTTTGCAAGTCTTGGGTCACCAGCTCCCACACAAGTGCAGCAGATCACATCTGCATTCTGAGACAGGAACACAACCAGAATTGAACAAGCAGGATATCACCAGACAGTACGTATACATGAAAAACTACCCAATACCCTTACAGGAACCCTCCCCACAAGTTGCACTCTCATCTCCACCAGCAAATGGCTACTAAGGCTCAATGGGAGAGGGAATTGCTGAAGCTGCCAGTCCAAAGGCAACCCTACCATAAGTAATTCGCGCTCCGCTGTTCGTTTCAGCGCACGGTAACGTTTCTCATCAGCAGATGACAGTTCTCCAGTTTCATCTTTGAGCTGCTGCAGCTTCTGAAGCTCTGGCATGCTGGAAAAAAAAAGGCATTTTGCTTTACAGACTAATTAACGATTTGGGAGGATTACAGTGAAACCTGTTTGTAAAATTAAATATGTATAGACAACAGTTACCACATCAAGCAGATACGTGCTGTTGGCATCATTACACAGTTAATGAGCTGTGTCCATCACAACACTTCAGTCAGGTTTTTGGTTCCCCTGCCTTGCCCCAACCGTTTCTTACCTGTCCATGTTTCTGATCTGGTTATGCAATGCCAGAAAGGATACAGGAGAGTCAATTGCCTCACGACTTTTAGCACACAGGCGAACCACTTTCAGTCCAGTCTGATGGATCTTCTCAGTCAGCTGATCTACAGCTATGTTACTTGGAGCACAGACTAACACAGGCCTTGAAAAAAATTAAGCAAGAAGTCAGTCTCAATGAGCTGTACACTTCCCCCCCCCCCCCCCCCCCCACTAGACTTAAAGGAAAATTTTGTGTTACAACACATGCCCCCTAAAAATATGTGGTGGAAGAATGTTTTCTGAAATAAGCACAAGTCTTCCCAGCAAAATATGCTTCTAGAAAACCTTTTTAGTTCAAGGATATAAATTATTTCTGTTTTTAAACTCAAGCAATTCTTTGACCATTAATAAAGTAACCTCACACATATAAAGATTTTAGAAAACAGTTCTCACCCATTGCCCTGTCTAGCCAGATGATAGACAATCGTAGCTGATGTCACTGTCTTTCCAGTGCCAGGGGGACCCTGAATAAGGCTCAGAGGACGCTGCAGGACAGTCTTCACTGCATAAACCTATCAGAATTGGGTTTATTGCTGTTTAGCATTCATTGAGAAGTTACAAAGGTCTTCAACCTCTATTCATAAATACTTTATCATATTCTTTGCGTGTACTAAAAAGGAGATGAGGTTACCTGAGAATGGTTGAGATCAGGAAGTCCTTGTGCTGTAAAGCGCTTTGGCAACTGGCATTTAATGATGACATCTTCTACCTCATGACCTAACAGTTTGTGATAGATGTACCCAGACACAGAAGTCTCATCCACAGCGAATGTTTTTAAAGCACTCTGCATTCTGAAATGAGGGAATAGAAAAAAAAATACATCAGTATGACCTCAAATACAACTACCCACAAGTGTCGTACACAAAGATTGATGTGTGCCCCACGTCTGATTAAAATACACCTTGGAAAAAGAGAACAATGTACAACACTAACAGAATTAAGAGACATCAGATGTTGTTTTGCCCCATGTCAATACTACATAGGAAAATCTAAAAAGAAACACCAGCCTTTGACAGAACCTGCAATAGTCATTTCAGGTGCAAGAAGAAAATTTTACTTAGGACATCTCTTTCAAGATAATAAGCTATCTTACAAAATGCAGTGCAGACATGTCTGAAGCCTACTGATTCCACAGCAAATTGGTTCCCAAATGCCTTGAAATTCCAACTAAAGAGACTCAAAATTTAGCAATGCCAACTAAAAATCAGAGAGCACTTCGTGAGGGAGCAGTGTTCAGGAAGCTGAGTTACTGTCCTGGTTTATGGCTGGGATAGAGTTCATTTTCTTTCTATAACTGGTTCAGTGCTGTGTTTTGAATTGGTAAGTTTTTCTTCTATTTCAACTATTATTAAACATAAGGCAAAATCCTCCCCCCCCGCCCTTGATCTATCTGCAACAAACCTTAAGCTTGCCTTCAAAAAGAGAAAAATTGACAATTTGATGGCGTTCATATTAATTTTATTTCTAGTAAAAATTAGGCCTGTTGCTTTATGAGCCAGAAACACGGTCAGACTTGATAAACTGGGCACACTCAGATTTTTGATGGCTGGTGTCACAGAACACCAGAACTTTTCTTGTTCAAAAACACCCACTGAAGGTTAAGGAGAATACACAGGCTGACTGCCCCCACTAGCTGCCAAGTTTTGAAGCGCTTTTTCAATACCTGTCAAATGAAGTAGACTTCCATACAAAATCCACTTGGAAGTTATGAGTAACTTCCACGGGTGCTCCAACGCTGCTCCTCAGCTCAATGGCTATTTCGTCACCATAATCTGTGGAACCTCGTTAAGTAGTAATCTATAGCAAAAATTTGCATTTTATTTTTCCCCCCTTTTTATTTTAGCAGATCCCCATGACAAATTGACATTACCTTCAAATTAGTTTTGCACACGTTTAGTGACGTCTCAGAGACGTCAATCTTTGTTTCAGCCTCCTTGAAGGCTCACTAAGTAAAGGATACTATCAGGAACTTTGATAACATGACCAATTCCTTTCCATAAAGGGGCCAGGTCTCCTTTATACCTCAAGCAGATCTCATCTCCTTGCATAAGACGCATATCTACAAAGGAAGGAAAAAAATGCTCTTAGACCATTCACCAACGAACAACCATCCCCCAGCATAAAACACTTATGATATTATCTCATATCCCAGGCCAGAATTAATCAGTCCTTTTAAAAACAAACAAAAAACCCCAATAAAACATACAATCAAGCTGTCATTACCTGAATCAGTCTTTGGCAAAGTGAAGTAAGCAATTCTTTTCTTGTTCAAGCCCAGGTCCCATCTGACTGTGATGTTATCTTGGGTCTATTGGTAAAGAAAAGGCATCTGTTATGTTCTTAACTGTTTGCCAACTACCACAGTCCTCACTGTTCTAGACTTCAATATAAGACAAACACAAAACTTGCTGGTCCAGGGTCACAGTATAGACAAATACCTGCATTTATGGACAGATCATCTGCAGAAGACAATTCTGTCCTACCAGAGAGTTACTTAATGAGAAACAAAGTCCTAATCACCATCTGTGCTATTCTCCTCCCCCTCTTTAAAGCATTAACTAAGTGCTCAAATGACCTCATATAACTCAAGTTTGACTGGAAACTCTGACTAGCAAAAGTGACTGCAGGTTACAAGGATAACAACATAAAAGGTGGCCAAGTTGCACAGTTCTACAAGAGAATATGGTTCCTGGAAAGATAAACCTTGAACACAGAAAAGATGAAAGTTCCCAAGTGTTTCAAGCTCTTTTTTAAAGCCTCAGTGGAGGATTTGTATTTCCTCTCCCTGCTATCAAACGTGACCATTACGTGTGTAATTACTGTGATGTAGTAGCACTGTAATAAAGACATTTACTGCACTTAAGCTTTCCTTCTGTGTCCTTAACAGTGACCATGTGTTTGATACAAAAGAACTGGTCAGAAGGCCCCTCAGACAGGCTTATTTCAAGCACATTACCTGAGACTCCTTGAGTTTCTTGTCATAGTCTGCCTCAAGCTTGACTAGAGGACCAAATATATTTTGGTACTGGTAAGCATCTTCGTATCTAAGCAGGACATGCTGTGGCTCTTCATCAACACCAGGCTTTTCTAAGTCCTCAAGGGTTGCAGATGGATTTTCCTACAATTTAAAGCATAGATGTTTTGTCTCAAGGTTTTAAGTACAAACAGATAACAAGCTCTTCCTGTGCACCAGGACTAATAATACCACGATTTAATACTACAGAAAGCTACATCAAGGTGAAATAAGCTGTTAAAACTACACCTAGGCATCGTAAGTCATGCTCACTCACACGAGCTGGGTTTGCTCTGCTTTAAAGGATGTACAGAAAAACCTCTCAAACAGCAGTAACTGAATACTAAGCATGGACTACCAGTTCCCTACTCAGCAGAAACAAGTGAAAAAACTTGGTATGGGCAAGGAAAGTCGGGGTTTTTTTTTTTTCAGATTGCCTGACACTGCAAACTGAGCAAAGCTGAACAACCCAAGGGTGGAACTTTCCCACTTTCATAAATGATCTCCTGAATCCTTTGATCAATTCCCAGTTGCATTGCTTGCCAAATCTGCAGGAGTTAATGACGATATAAGCACGCTCTGACTTACACAGTTGCTAAAACAGTCTCATCTCTCCTTCAGAAAAGACAGAAAACTAGCACTTGGTAAAACACAACTGGGATTTGAAAAGCAGCACATACCTTCCAAAGTTCTTCCAGTTTGTTGATCTGTTGAGCTGTAATCTGACGTGCTCTCAGCTGCTCCTGTTCAGATGGAATCTTCACCAGCCATGAAAGGAAACAGCGATCTTGGATAAGAGGCTGCCACTGTGAGCTGTCCCAATTAATATCCTTTAAACTGCTCTGACTGGCACATGGCTGCCTGCACAACCAAAATATTGAAAAAAATTATTAAATTAGACAAGTGTAGGAAAGAAATCTATCATTTGAGCTGTAAAAACAGGTTTATCATGGTCTTAAAACAACGTAGGTATCTCAGTTAAAAGGAAAGAACAAAACAACCCAAGTCTGCTGGGCCAGTTTATTTTTCAGGTCCTGTATTTGCTATTTATTTCAACACTGGGAAGCCTCGCTATCGTAACCAGTATTTCTTGCATGTTTCTAGAACTGAAAATTTCAGTTTCTAAGATATTAAAATGTGACACACCTTTGAAAGTGGTTACAGTCCATCAGAACTATGCACGCATGTCAGAAAACAGGATTACCTCCCATCTGTTGTTTAAACTAGAACTCATTCTGTAGACGTGCACCTTCTACTGCCAAAGGCACTTAAAATACACACAATTAATAAAATCATGAATTCTGATGGAACCTATCAGGGAACAATTCCCAATTCACTGTCATCTTCAAATGATTCTAGGATCTGAAAGAAAAATACACTGTGGAATGGAGTCACTACTCCAGTAGAGCTCCAGAGTAACTTCCTGAACCAATCTGTCACTCTTCCAAATATGAAAATCACAGGTGAAAAAAAGAGGGAAAACCATTTTTCCATTAAGGATTGTTTTGTTTGGAAGAAATGCTTTTCTATAGAACTATGATTTTTGTCCAGCATAAAAGAATGTTTCTTTATTGTATTATCTACTTGTATACAACTCGAAGTCTATAAAATACCTAAAGGAAAAAATGGTGGCAAATTAGAGTATAAAATGTATTTTGGTACAAAATGAAAGCCCTTTAGAAATAAGGTTATGCAACAGACTTGTCACAAACATGCCAACAAAGGCATTCTCTCACCTGCACAGCAAAACAACCACAGAGTCTGCCTTAGCTGGAATAAAGCCAAGGAGAAACACATTACGACATCCACAGTTATAGCATTCCAAGACAGTCTCTCCTAGAGGTCCATCTTTGTGGAGAGTCACCTCTTTACACTTTGCTCTCACAAGGTGATTAACAATGTGGCTGAAAACAGAGAGGATATATATTTATATATATATTTATATGAAGTTAGTAGGAAAATCAGTTCAGTCCTATCATATCAGTTTAGTTAAGACACAAGCAAAATCTATTTACATTGTGGCAGACATTGGTAAGATCTTGCTCTTTTCACCCAAGCAAAGCTACTAACACACTTTCAGTGGCTTCTCAGTGCACAAATGCTTTAAGGTAGATGTGTGAAAGAACAGGAAGCATATAAAAAAAGTCTTTTCATGTTACTGGTAATTGAAAGAAGCAGCCTGAAGCTCCACAGGGCAAGACCATGAGTTCTTTTGTGCTTTGCAGGAACGCAGGAGGGCAGAAGCAGCAAGGTCACTTCACAGAAGTGATTCAAGTTTTGTTGGGATTGAGGTTTAAGTTGCAAATAGAAAAGCTAAAAAAGGAGGTTGGAGGCTCACATTTAAGACACCAGACTTCAAATATCACCAAAGGTAAGTCATAGTGGTATCACTTCTAAACACACTAAAACAAGACTGTTGCTGCCATTTCCATCATTTGACTGTTTACCTGCCAGATGTATTTCCACGCCCGTTGCAGAACCACTTTTTGCTGGTGTTACAGTAAACCACACAGGCAGGGTCATGGATACCACAGTAACTGGAATTAAAAACAAGAAACAGAAAGTGATTGGGTCCTTGTTTATAGGAAAATTCAAGTACAAGACTTCAACTGCTTAGTAGAGTATAAAAATAAGGGGAAGTGAAAATTAGGGAACAGGAGTGTTGGGAAAAGCATCAAACATGAGCTAAACTTCTTAGTCAAAAGTATTTGAATGCTCACCACTATTACCACTATCCCTAGTTTGGCTTAACCTTCCACTCCCAAGGGAGGTAAAAGTCCTGCTGGCCATGGCAGCTGCCTCGTAGGTGGCCAGGAGCTCACCAGAAGGCACCAGGGTGTGGATGTCTCTAAGGAAGTTGCTCTCAAGAATCTTCTAAGCATACACCTTTCACTCACACAGAGCTTCTGCCCTCTGGAAATAATAAACCTTGCAGTCTTACCTGCAAGCATGCACTGGAAGATCCTTTGTGTAATAGGTATCTTCTTCATCTTCTTCAAAGTTCAGCTCTGCCAGAAGCTGGCTGGTTTTAGCCACATTATCATCCACAGCTCCATTCTGCAGAATGCCATCAGGGCCATTAACCTGAAATACAAGGTCAGTGCTTAAGGTATATACAATCAAAACAGACTTCAAAGCTTAAAGCCAAGGACAGTAATCCCTACTGCTCAGACCACAGGCTTGGGTTTAATTTAGAAAAACTCAAAAGCAAAGAAAAATGCTGTTAAGAGCTGAAATACCAGTTATATAATCAATACTTGCTTCATTAGCTCCTATTTTACAGGATTATTTAAACTCATAAGCAGAAAAAAGTTAAAAGGAAATTGGATTTCTGCAGATTACATTTTCTCCATAGTCTCAGACAACACACAAAATTCCATTTAAACAATTCCAGCAGTATCAAACATCATTTTTTCATTCCTCACTCATTCTACTCCAGGAATCTATCTGAAAACAGACAGGACTTCCCCATCTATTTCTCTGTTCTTCATCCACCAAATCAATGGTCTTTTCCCCAAAGATATCAGAACCATGACTTCATAACTCTTGGACAATAGAGGGCAGGTAACCTGTTCTTATATAAGCCTTGTTAAAGAATATTGAACTAGTGGAAGAAACACCATAAACTGGTTTTCAGCAGTGTCTAACTCCACAGGCAGCATCACTTGTTCAGGATGCATCTCACACAGAATTGAGCTTGCAAACTACATCAGGTATGACACTCACTACTGTGTTACTTTAAATTTGGGTGAGCTACAACATTTCCTTGAAAAAAGGAGGCCTCGAAGTTATCCAAGAAAACCACAAGAGCACATCAAAATGAGCAATGCAGCTCAAGTTTTCAGAGATAAGCTAAGACAGCACACAGACCAGGTGTGCTCTGTGTGCAGACAGAACCAGGAAGTACTGCAACATTTGGGTGCTGCATCAGCAACTCACACACCAAGCCTTGCTGATGTTAAAAATAACTCCTTTAGGGCAAGGCTCTCCCGTCAGGAAGGAGCATCATGAAGTGTGAATGTCACAAACCAGATTTCAGCATGATTGGAGTAGCTGCTGCCCCTGGGCACTCGCAGGTGTTCGGGTTCCATTCCACTGCTGCATCTGACAGACAGCCCCAGGGAGCTTCTGTGCTTCTCCAGCACCCACTAGATCCCCACACCCCCCAGAAGTCTGTTCACCCAATCACTGGATTCTTTGACCTGTTTAGCCAAAATCTCACTAAAGCCTGAGAAGAGATAAACACCATTAACTTGGAGGACAAAAAGGTGGAAAAGGGACCTCCATGGTGACTGCAATGATTAGCACAATAAACATTTGGGATGAGTGCTCTAAGGTTGTTTCCCTATCAAAGCAAAAATCAGACCTTAAAATCCTCACCTGTTTCTAAAGGTATTGGGGCAGAGAAGATAACTATTTCTGAACATTTTACCTAGTTAATAAGTGGGAGCATAAGAATCACTTAAGGCCTTTGTCTATCCATGCATTATTTTAGTGACTCTTTTGCACTTAAGACATGTAATGCAATTTATCTGCTATCTGTAACTTAATTCTCTGACAAGTGAGAAGAAAGCTGCCCACGGTGAGAAGAACACTAGACCTTTATTAAAAGACAATTAACAAGAATAGTTGCTGTAGCATTTTAAAGCTACAACTCGTAAGCAGATCAAAACAAGCTTACTTCTCTCCAAGTCTCATTTAGATTTCACAGAAGCTAGTTTCAGTATTGCACATTAAAATTTAACAACCAATTGCCAGAGTGAAGCTTAAAAATAAGTGTAAACCACATCTGCCCTCAGCTGTAAGGAACTGGAGTCAGTGGCACAAGCTTTGTTTCATTATCTCTGAATGAAATGAGGTGCATTTGCAAAACAGTTGAAACTTTTTATTGATGTTACCTCCAAGCACTGGCTTTTAATGGAAAGATCAGCCCAGAAGAACCATCAGCACAGAATGTGCAAAAGAAGTAGGGGGGGAATTAAAAAAAACAAGCTTCAAGAAACTGCAGTAGCATGCAACAAGTCATTAGTCTGATGAACCCAGATCTGATCAGCTTACTGTGTAACAGTATCTCCATAGACATTTGAAGATAAATACCTCTTTTAAATAGCTTGTGCTGTTTTACAAAATAAGGTAAATTACTGACTTATCATGAAGCAGGTGGAAATCCAAAGCCTGAAGTTCATCTCGGGCATTCTCAGGGGCATTTCCATCAGAGCCATAACACACTATTACACACAGCCCTTCACAAGCGTAATCAAAATTTGGTTTTTGGGTGCTCATAAAAAAAAAAACCCTGCACTGCTGCATGCTAATAAAACTATAAAACTTTAAGGCAGAAACCCAAGAAACTACAACTGCAAGCTATTAGTCCTTCAGCACCAGGTGACCATGGTGAAAGCCTGGGGACCTCCTGCCCTCTGGGAACCAGGCAGGAGTGATGTCACCTGCTACCACGAAAATCCAGTGGCAAGCACCAAGCCTTGGCAAGCACACAGCAAGGAAGTGACTCAACTACTGTTCTAAAGCCTCCTGTGATGTTAGCCTATGTGCATGTTATTAACAGTCTGGCACCAGCAACTGCTGTATAAAGGGAGGGAGGGGGTTTCTCTATTCTACAAGTGTTGACTGAAACTTCTGGCGCAGCAAGTTTAACAGCCGCAGCAACGGGAAGGCTGAGGTGCTCTGAAACTGCCACCAAGGAACTGGTCCCTCTCTCCCTGGCCTCTAAAATACTGGTCAAGAGGCAACAGTAAAGGTCCAGGGACTGAGTTACAGAATAGTAAACCAGAGGATGTCATTTACGTGGTGGCCATGTGTAAGGGAGCACCCAAATCAGTGGTACCAGAACATCACCACCTCCACCTCTCCAGTGCTTCTGGTTAACACACCCCACCCACACCAGCAGCTGATCCCCAGGTGAATGCAGTTACATCCACTTCATGCGGTTCTGCTTTCAAGTGGTGCAGTTCAAGCTGTAACAAGAAAACTTAATTGCAGTTAAAGAAGTATTTTGCTAGAGGAGCACTCCTGTTAGAAGCCAGCAGTCCAATCAGTTGTGGCAATGCACTTTGGCACTGCAGGACACTCAGTCACTGTCCCAATTCCAGTGATTTTCCCCTCCTGCTTTAGGTAAAAATACACATTTCTGAACTTGCATGAATAGCCCAACTATTTGTTGTTTGTAGATGCTTTACATTAAAACTATAGACTATTTACTGTACCTTATCATAATCTCTAACAATAGTTTGCTTTCCCTTTCAAAATAAGGGGGATTTTACTGAGCACATTCACCTCTGCAGTGGTGTGGAGTAAGCTGTATTTCCAGACCAGGACATTAGCAGCCAGGAGTAAGTCACTTTTCCAAGACAGAAAGTCTTTGTTAGAACTGGAAATTAAATCCAGCCCCCATAGTCTAGACCAAAAACCTAATAGCTAACCCAGCCTCCTTCCACCACTCCAACACATTAACACCATGTGCCTTGTCCATCATACCCTTTGGAGCATGTGACTGCATCAAACTAAGTCCTTGCCTGGAAGAGTGAAAAAGTAAGGCAGAAATCCAAATTTACCTTAAAATATTAAGGAAAATCTATTCCTATGCTTGATTTTAATTTTATGTTAACAATGGAAATAGTTTTCTGAAGATAAATCAGCAGACATTGCTTCTGCACTACTGCTTGCTATCTTTTGTCAATGGGACACTAATCAATAGCAACATCATCTTAAACTATTAAATATACTGTGGGAAAGGAAGCTATTAAAGACTGCCTAAATCTACCACATTTTCTTAAGAAATGAGGGGCTCTTTATTGCTCATCTAATCTCTCTCAGACACTAGGACACTAAAAATATAGCAGATTATGAAATAGAGTATAAGTATCTACTTCCAAAGTTTGTCAGCTTGAAGTAAAGATTATTTATTCAAGTAGCTTTAATTATTTACCACAGGGACATTTAATTAAGCCAAACGTGATCAACTTTAGGGCCTCAGAAATCATTATTTAGTATTTCCCCTGCCAAAAGACATAACTTTAAATTATTTGTTGAAAGTGGCAAAATCTTCCCCCGAAATCTTTAAAGTGTCATTAATTTCTGATCTTATCACTCGTGAGACCGTTGAAAGGTAGGAGTCTAAACAGCTCCAGGGATCTGCGTGTTGCTGTGCTTCATTTCAGGACACTACACTTAAACTTTTCAGTAGGTTACAGTAAGTTCATCCCTTCTCCTTACTCTCCTAAAATCCTACATTTCTGGAGTAAGGATCAGGATGACCACAAGAGTTTGCAGAACTGTTATAAATGCTATAGGCTTAACAAAAAAATCCATTCTTTCTTGCCAGGACAGATGGTTACAGGCAGACTGGTACCTGAATGTGCTCTCCAGATACTTTTTTTTTTGTTTCTACTTCAAAGGCTTTTCAAACATGTTTAGACAAAAAAAGACAAACTAATCCTCTCATCTTTTAGCTTAGGAGGCTTATTTTGGGGTGGGTCTTCTGGCCACATTCTCTACCATGAGATACGGAATGATCACAACCCAGTAGAACTTTAAAAAACCCAGTTTTAATAAAATCTCAATCAGTGCACAGTCTGACTGCACACAGACAAGATTTTACTACTACTACTTAATTCTGATACCTCAGTGCTCAACCTGGATACAGGCTACAAACCCAAAAGCTGCAAGTAAACTGAAAATAAACAAAGAGCCGAGGGGGTGACATCTCTAACTCTGTCGGATCGCCACAGGAACCCAGGGCAAGTCCCTGCACAGCAGCTGCGTGCTGAGCGCTTCCACGCACCAAAAACAATCATTCAGTTCCTCCTGGGATAAACCAAATATGGCTCGGACAGGACAATACCACCTCCAGTCCTGCACTGCAGACCTGTGGATTCTCTGTACCTGTTTTGTTGCTCACCTCTGTTCCCAGGGCTCTATCATTTACAGACCCTGATACACCAGGTTTTGCAAGGAAAAGGAAAAACCAAGCCCATTCAAACTACATTTGCTTCAGGATTAAAACCGTACCTCGAGCATTTCAACACCTCTTCCAGCTCATCCTTTAAAATGTGGATAATGTACAAACATTATCACGGGACTACATACATATCTATGCTTGTAATGAAACTTGGCAGATTATTCCTTGATTTTTACATGGAAAAAAGTTTGACTTTTTAAAAAAAACATAGAGGAGTTCTTCAGGGTTGGGTATTTTTTACTACACAGTCAAGATGTAGCCCCGTGACAGGTATCATCTTAATTAAGAACACTTATGAGCACATAATTCCAGCTCCTTCTTTACTTTTATTTTCTAAATTGTCAAATAAATACAACTTAATTGTCATCCCCATACCAGCTATCAACAGACTATATTAAAAAATAATTTAAATAGCAGCTATTTTTAAGTTATGAGGAACCAGACCTCTGGGTTTAAATCTCAGGCCATACTGACTGTCACTCTCGTGCAAACCTAAAACAAACCAGCCCAGCAACCGTGCAGCAGAAAAAAAAGGCAAAGTGAGGATAAAAAAAAATTAAAAGCATATTTTAGTTATATAAAAAAAAAGAAATTAAAGTAACGCCGAATTTCCTCACTACACAACTTTTGATAATCAAACACTATCTAGAGCCATATTTGTTTGAAAGAGGAAAAGAGCCCGAAATTATATATCCAGAAGCATTTATTTTTGACTTCACCACCGCACCGAGAAGGGATAGGACTGTCACGACACAGCTGCGGAAACCGCTGGCTTCACCAGCGAACAAACGGCTCCAAGTTTTACCCCCGGCGCGCTATCCCCGTATTTCCTCCCCGAGCAGAAGCAAAGCACCCGTTTCCAGGCCCGCTCCCCGCTGCCAGTCGGGGGAGGGCGGCCTGCATCGGGCGGCTCCCTCCGAGGCCGGCAGACTCCTCTCCACGGGGCAGGCGAGCAGCAGCCACAGGCAGCTTCTACTTCCCCATCGGGAGCAGATCGCCCAACCCCGCAGCCCGCCCAGGGCTTCCCCTCGCCGGCCCCATGGCCGGTCCCACCCGCCCCTTCCGGACACCCCCCCCCCCAGCCCCCCCCCGCCCGATGGCGGAGCCGCCCTGACCCCCCTCTCCCCGGCTCCAGCCGCGCTCTCACCTGCGCTTCGATCGGTCCTGGCGGTCCCTGCACCGCTCCGGGGGGGCCTTGTCCCTGTCCCGGTCCCGCCTGCCCGGGCCCGGGCGGGGTTTGGGTCTGGCTTGGGAGAGTGAAGTCGGTGAACTCGAACTCGGAGCCCTGCGTGTCGGCGCCGAGCAGCTCGGCCTCCTCGGTGTCCAGGAAGGTGAGGGTCTGCGAGCTGGGGCCGTAAGCCTCCACGCTCATGGCGGCGGCGATGAGGAGAAGCGGCTCTTCCCCAACACCCACCCCCCCCCACGCTCCGGGCCCGAGCCGGCCGGGCCTCACCTCAGGAAACCCGGGCGCCGCGCTACGCGAGCGGCAGGATCCGCCGAGCGCACCAGGCCGCGCGCGCCCAACCGGCCACCAACAAACCCCCGCCGCCGCCCCGCGCGGGCTCTCCCAGGCGGCCGGAGCTAACGGCCCCGGGAGGCGGCCGAGGCGCCGCGGAGAGACGCGAGCCCTGAGGCGCTGCGAGCGGAACCCTCCGGCCGCCGCCGTCCGCCGCTGCTGCTACCGCCGCCGCGCGCCAGGCCAGGAGCGGTGACGCGGAGCGCACGGAGGACGAGACGCCAGCACGCCCCGTGCGCGTGGGAGGGTGACGTAGCACGCACACACCTGGGGAGGGCAGGCGAGGGGGCGGAGCTCCCGCCGAAAGGCGCGAAGGGGCTAGCGCCGCCTCCCCCGCGAGGCGCGGCGCGAGCCACCTGGGGGACGGGGCGGGGGCGGGAGCGGGAGGGGGGGCGCTGTCAGACCCTCTCGCGGGAAGGGGCGGAGCCCTCTTCTGAGTGATCGCTCCGCCGGCCAATGAGTCTTCGAGATGAGGAGGAAGGGCGGGCGGTGGAGGCGGCGGAGGGAGCCGCTCCGCCCTGGGCTTGGGCGGCTGGAGGGGGAGAGGAGCTGTCGCTAGTTGTCGGCCCTTGTGGAGGCGATGGGGGGGTGGATCCGGGAGGCTGGGGGCTGTGGTGGCCTTGTGCAGGCTGTGGGGGCTGTGGTGGTGGAGGGGCCTTGTGCAGGCTGTGGGGCTGTGATGGTGGAGGGGCCTTGTGCAGGCTGTGGGGGCTGTGGTGGTGGAGGGGCCTT
>JANVCC010000071.1:3746574-3772026 GCA_025345505.1 Todiramphus chloris collaris
GGGGGCTGTGGTGGTGGAGGGGCCTTGTGCAGGCTGTGGGGGCTGTGATGGTGGAGGGGCCTTCTGCAGGCTGTGGGGGCTGTGGTGGTGGAGGGGCCTTCTGCAGGCTGTGGGGCTGTGATGGTGGAGGGGCCTTCTGCAGGCTGTGGGCTCTGTGGTGGAGGTGGGAGCCCTGTGGTGGTCCTGGGCTGGTGTGAGGGGAGGTGTGGTGGTGGTAGCTGCCCCTGGGGAGGTGATGTGGACCAGCACTTCACCCCCTTGTGCCCGCTGGGAGCCTGGAGCTGTAGCCACTGGTTCTGGTGCCTGCCTCCCTCACGCTCCCGTTTGAAACGAGCGTAGGATCGCGCAGAAAGATCGCCTGGCTGAGGGGGCTCTGCAGAGGCTTTAAGCATTTTGAGGCAGTTGTGGGGATTAAGAAGGACCTGGTAGCATGGCAATACCTGCTCTAGCTGTAATACCTTTTATACTGGTAATAAAACAATGTGATGGAATGCTGAGTTACTGTGAGGTGAGGGTAGTGGAATTTGCCACGAAGATTCTCTGAAGTCAGGGAGGGCGGCTGGGTTGTGCAGAGTAGGCAAGCAGTGTTATGTTTCTACCCATAAATAAAGCTTTGGATTTGTGTGCCCTTATTTCAAAGCCCTTTTTTTTATCACACCACAAATTTCTTTCAAGATAACTTCTCTGTTGATAGGAGAAACATTCATAGGAAAGGCTACACAGTTCTTTGTACCTACTAAAGCCTTCAAGTATACATTGCAAATATGTGTCATATAAATAATTTTATTCTTGCTTTTGGTGTAGGATAAAGGCTGGAACTGAAACAGCGTGTACCAGGTTTGCAGCTGTTAGGCTGAAAAGATCTAGATGAAGATAGAAAAGCATTCTTGTCCTAGGAATATTGTGCACCAAATACAGGAGGAGAAGGAACAAGTCAAGAGAATACAGGAGTCAGCCCTTCTGCATACAGACTTGAAGTCATCTTTAGATTTAAGCCTCTAGGAAGAATAGACTGTACCAATAGTTTATCATAAACATATCCTAATTCAGTATTCAAACTGAAGTAGGTTGATCCAACAAGCTGCTAAAATCAAAAGGCAGAATGGAGAATTGACTGTTGAATAATGACTGTCACGTCAGCTCCAGTTCAACACGGTGACATCAGCCTAAGTCAGTGTATACCCAGACAGAAGTTCATCAGCACTGCAAGACAGTTCAATTATTGAGGCTTTTGATTCCTAAAGGTGAAATGTAACTGAGTTAAAACCCACCAGAAGTTTGGTTGGGAGGCATCCATGGATGAACTAAACTGGTGCTTTCTGGAAATGAAACAGAAGTTAACTGTTTCTTAGTTCAGAAAACATAACTGTGAGAAATAAGTGAAATGCTACTTGGGGATGAGAGTGGAACTGAAGAATAAATTTATAAAAGCAGGCAGGCTGCTTGGTATGAACATTCACTTACTAATAAACAGAACATACCTGAAACCTTTGTCAGATTTATGGAATCCTCAGAAATTTTAGAAACAGATCAAAGTTGTGATGCGCTGATGGGTTTCTTTCCTTGTCCCCTGCACAATACAGAAAATATCAGTGTGTTTAAAGGGAAGTTGTTTGGAAAACAAAAGGAGCATTGCAGGTCCTTAGCTCAGTATGCCATCAGAAGATGAATTTGGCTCCTGATAGGGAGGTACCAAGGACAATTGACCGTGCTTGTGGACAGGATGGTGCTGCTGTCTGAGATGCTCAAGCTGGAGCGCTGCGAGGAGATTCCCCCACCGCATGGTATGGGCTGCTCTGCAAAAAAAAACCCAGCCAAAAGTAAAAACAGGGTGAGTCACAGAATCCAAGAGTAGTGGGGGTTGGAAGGGACCTCTGGGGAGCATCTGGTGCCACCCCCCTGCTCCATCCAGCAGGGGCACCCAGAGCAGGGGCCCAGCAGCGCAGTGTCCAGGGGGGTTTGGGATCTCTCCAGAGAAGGAGACTCCACAGCCTCTCTGGGCAGCCTGGCACAGGCTCCCACACCCTCACACCAAAGTTTTTCCTCACGTTGAAAGCCTGCAATTCACTTGGAGATACTTTGATGAGGGATCAAACTGGCAATTGGTTGTGGCCGTTTGGCTCCTGGTTGCTGTGTTGGAACATGGAGACTGCAGGTACCAGTACTGAAGAGGGTACGTCTGAATTTCATGACATTATTGCTTAACTGGAGATCTCTGCATGCTGGAGACTCTGAACTATTTTGGTGCTTTTAAAGATAAACAAGGAGACACATACGCAGGCAACGCTACAAAGCTCCTGGACAATATTTCTTGTGTAAGCCATGTTTTGTGGAAGTTTTCTCCTTTAGATCTGGGCTAACCCAGAGAGATGGCTCTGACTCATTGGTCGTTACTGCTGTGCATCCAATATGAAATTTAAAAAGGTAACACTTCAGAAAGCTGGAGCTGAAAATGTTGCTGCTTTACCATTTTTATGCATCGTTAGAATTCGCAGGACGTGCTTAGCCACAAGAAGCTCTCCAGGAGAACAAATGTGGGTGAATTTAATTTTTCAAAAGATGCTTTCTGCTTGCTTGCATGAGCTAAAAAGTTTAAGGTGGTTATCTTGAAGTGGTGATAACAAAGATTGCCAATGATCACAAGTGTAAACCTGATGTATGGAGCAGTGTGGGTAGAAATAACACAATCCTGCCTCAAAAATCACTGGCTTTGCTAGAGGATTTTCCTTGAGACTTATTTGGATTCCAAGCCACGCTCACACTGGGATTTGATAGCATCCTCCACTCAGGACCGCTCAAGAGAGAGCTGAAAGAAAAGGAATGAACTGATTGGTCTCTGCAAACTCCAAGCCATGGAGATAGTGCTAGAAAGTGTCATCACGACGTCAGGGGCTCAGGGCCAATCAAACCCAGTGTGAGGAGTCTTTGCAAAGCTGCTACTTCAAATTACAGTGTGAGATGGGGAGAAAAAAAAAAGAGAAAAGTTTATTTTTATCCTGGGATAAAACAATGCAGGTTAGGGGAAAATGAGTACGAAGAAGGGATCAGATGTCCTTGGCAACGCTTGAGGAATGCTCCCACATGACACATCTGATGGTGATGTAGAGGTAGAATACATACATGAGCATATTATAGAACCATAAATGCAATCAGTAAATTTATTAGGCATATGTCATCGCTTTACCTTCTTACCTGCCCCGTCACTTCACATCTCATATTCCTTTGTGTAATGTTCAGGTAGCTCATTTGTTTTAAAAGTCCATTTTCTGTCTCTCTGTTTTTCCTTTTGCTTCCCTCTTCCCCAAAACAAATCTTCAAATGAAAACACCGTGCAATTTTACCTGGTTTACCTGAGCACTAGGAGATGGAAGAACCAAGAATACACGTTGGTTTTAAAAACATTCCCCATTATACTGACAAAATTTCAATAGAATAGATTATTTTAGTTAAGAAATGCACCAAAAATGCAGCAGCAGGGCAAAAATTTGTTGAAGGCTCTGAATTAGGTATTCTACTGCAGATATTACAGTTCTTCCCAGTTACCACAAGAGGGACATAGAAGGAAAGTTAATGCAGTGCTGGGAAACACAAATCCCAAGAGCAGCTCCTCACAGGTTCATAGCCACATACATTTTCCTTTTGTTTAGGAATCTCTTCTGGGATCATAACATTCCTGTAGCTTCCTTCATCCCAACTAATCTTTAAACAGCTTTATAGACCTGGGAAAATGTGATAAGAACTGATAATAGCTAAAATGGATCTTTTCCTGGAACTTCATGGTCTGTCTTTGGTTTTTCCCCCCGTTGGAAGGTCTGTAGTCATGTTGGGACAGGGAGCAGTTGTGGGTTTGTTCCATGTCTAGCTCTTGGACCAACAAATACTGCAGCATTGCATAGGCATGTGCAGAAGACAGGTTATGGAGCTCTTTTTGTTTATTTAATCTTCAAAACATAATGGCTGATGATGCCAATGCGGTAAGGTCAGAGCTCAAAGGCCCTCCTAACACAAAAGGACCATAAAATCTCCCTAGGTAAATACTGAAGGGTTTATTGGGCTCTTGTGGAATTAAAAGGCACAGTCCTAATATGCAGTGGATTGAACATAATGCAGTGTGTGTGTTTAAGGATGTGCAGTGCATTAATCCCTAATGTCAGTAAAGCTTTACTTCCAGCCAGAGTGCAACAGAGGTATCACTAGCTGGGCATGCTCCTGCTTTATGGGATCTGGATAATAATCCTGGGAGAAGGGGCTGTTCTGAGGAAGATAGGGAGAAGAAAAAAAAATCCAACTTAGTATTTTTTTTTAATTATAACTTTATGGACCTCAGTTTTCACACTTCAAATTACCATAATATAAAATAACAAGCATTTTAACGTTGCATGAAGAGATCTCTGTCGAGTGGTCATTTTTAAAAAGCCCTTTAATGCACAGAGTGGTTTCATGAGCTAGAAAAGCACAGCAGAAATGTATTTCTGTGTAAATGTAAAGATTTCTCTGAGATGCCAGAATCTACGTGCAACAGTAAATGCGCCCCAGCTTTGATTTCAGGAGTTCAAGGAACGTGGCGTAGGAATTCACAGGAAAGGGCTATTACTCATTCTCAGGGGAATCTCAATGCTTTTATCCTTCAGCAAATTGGGTAATATTTCTGTTCCAACCGATTTGCCCGCGGGTTCAATGGTGGCTATAAAAAGCATTCCTGAAACAAGTCATGGGGAGGTAACTGAAAACAGTGGAGGAAAAGAAGGAGAAGATCTTGACGGTGAAGGAAAAGGAGGAGAAGATTCTTGATCTTGAATGAAGAAGGTACTTGGATATTAAGGTGATGAGTGATGTAAAAAGACAATATGAAAGCCAGTAAATGAAACTACATTTAAAGTCTGTGCTATAAACCAGTTTTCTTGCCCTATATAAGCTAAGTGGCTACTAAAAAGCTAATAAACTGTGACAAGGCAACTGAATATTAGAATACTAATTAAAAATGCATTATTTCATAATCAACTTTGAAATCCTTCCCTCCAAAAAGGTATTAAAATCCTTTCTAGCTCCTACTCCTTGGAAATAGCTGGTGTGTGTTCCCCCTAAACAATGCCACGTAAGCACAGAGTCTGAAATCAAGAAGCTAACGTAGGGGGGAAACCTTTTCTGAGCAGAGTTTCTGGCTTTCTGCAGGTTTTTGGTTGCAAAAATACTACGTGAAGCCACCTACCTCTCTTTAACTGGCCACAGACGTTAAAGATCTCTAGCAAAAAAGGTATAGTTTCTAAAATCTAAGGGAAAAAGAAGTCTGTAATTGATGGATATATTCAAGAAGATGTTTGAGGGTATCTGTTACCTATTAAATCTCTTTGGTAGGAGTTCTGGAAGGAGCAGACTTGTTAAAAATACTTCGTTTCTAAAGGGGCATCAACATCTCTTGAACTGGGATTCCTTCCGAACAGATGTTGTTGTATCTGAGCTTAAAAACAAACTCTGAAGCTCTTTTCTGACTACAAAGAGTGTACATGTTTCTTTGTTTTCATTCCTGGCAGTTATCCGAGGCAGATGGAGAAGCAGTGAGGTTATTTCAGTCTAATGTAAAATCCAGGACTTCACAAAGGGTTTTGATGTGCGTTTTAATCTCGTGGACTGGTGTTCTTTCCTCTGCTTCACTGGGGTACATGGAAGAGCAGTGAATTTTCAGGTTATGCCTGGTGTCTCAGTGAAATTTATGAAGACTTTTGTGTTTTAGCAACGTGCCTTCTAGTGTGGAAACAGCTTGCTTTCTTTCATTGCTTTAAGGACATGTTTTTAACTCTGGGGGAAGATAGCACGCCCAGGATTAAATACGAGGTTGTTTTTGTAAAGTGCATCTTAAGAATCATTTGAAACCCAGGATTTTTTGAGGTCCACCCTGTCTTTTTCTTTGCTTTTTAAGTGAATAGCATACTTGCATTCTCTACATAGAAAGTAAATCCTTCCGTGGAAATCCTTCTTCCTGCTGGGGTTGAAATCTGTTAATTTGGCACTTGTCTTAAAAATGAAATGGTGTAAGCAATCCAATGCTTAGGTGTGTTGCCCTTGGGGGTTTGCTGGGGGGGTAGCACTGTGTGTTTAGTCAGTCACGTAACGTGGTTACATGGCTTACAGGAGTACTTCAGACTCCTGCTGGACTCAGCGCCTTTGTTCAGGAAGGTCCTTGTCCTGTTTGCTTTCCTCCTCTCCAGCTCTCAAGAATTATCCTCTCTGGGTTTTTTTTTCATGGACGATGTGAAATGCAGAGTTCATTGCAATTATTAAAGGTTCAGCAAAAAAGTGTAAGAACTTTTACCTTCATAGCAGCAGCTCTAGGTAAGGCTATGTCCTGAAAAACAAAACAACCCAAACTAAGAGATCTAGAGCTGAGGGAGGCCAAATTGGCTTGGCTGGGATAGGATCTTGGACCAGCCATGGTCTATAGGCTATGAGCAGCCAGGAGCTTAAGCTGGGAGGGGCAAAAGCCAGAGCAGCTGCCCCGGGATGGGTCCACGTGCATCCCAGACCAGGAATGTTATGCACAGTATAAAGGGGGACGTTTGCTGAGGATAGGGACTCCTTCTCCTCTGGGCTTCTCCTCTGAGAGACCTGGGCTTTTGAGCCTGGAAGACCGAGAGGGGATCTAATTAATATCTATAAATCCATGAGGGCTGGGTGTGGAGAAGGCAGGGACAACCTCTTTGCCCTTGTGCCCTGTGACAGGACAAGGGGCAATGGATCCAAGCTCGAGCACAGGAAGTTCCACCTCAACGTGAGGAAGAACTTCTTTACTGCAAGGGTTACAGACACTGGAACAGACTGTCCAGAGAGGTTGTGGAGTCTCCTTCTCTGGAGGCTTTCAAGACCTGTCTGGGTGCATTTCTGAGTGATCTGCCCTAGTTCTGTCCTGCTCTGGCAGGGGGTTGGACTCGATGATCTTCGGAGGTCCCTTCCAACCCCTACCATTCTGTGATACTCTTTCTCTTCCTCCTCCTGCTCCCCTCCCTTCTCCCAAGGGTCACCATCCCTGGAGGGGCTCACTCATTATCCTGCTCCAAGGGCTGCTTTCCCATTTATTGTGACTGGATACAACCTCATGTACTTTATATCAGTATTAATATTAATTTTGCCGTTCCATTAAACCTGTGCTGATTTCAACTCATGGGGCTCACCTCCTTTTCCCAATCCCCCTTCTTGTCTGGGGAGGGGTCATCGAGTGACAGATCAACTGTTATAATTTAGCTCTGGGCTAAACACAGACACAAGTATTGGGTGTTGCAGTTGTTTTGCCATCATGGAAGTCCTTCCATTAGCAAGCCTGTGCTTCTGATGCCTGGGGGTGAGTGCAGAGCAAGAAGTTGGGTGCCTGAACCAGACTAGTTCCAGGATGGAGAAGCTTGCTTGAAGTGGAAAGAATGTTTTCTTTGCGGCATGTTGTGGGTTTGAGAAGGAAACCAAGCCAGTACTGAACACAGGTCGTGAATGATACAGTGCAGCTTTGTAATGCCTTCCCAGAAGTCAGGAGTTCCTTGGAAATGCACCCAGGCCACTGGTGTTAGTTCGTCAAACAGCACATGGAAAGACCAAGAGGCCAGTGGGGTCACAGATTTTGCTGGTAGTCCTGAAAGTGAACATTCCAGTTGATGAAACCACTTGCTTCTTAAACACGGTGGGCTTAAAATACGGTGGATTTGCCCCTGCTTGCTTGAGACAAGGTTTCCCACTCTCAGATTGATGATAAGGAGTGTTCCATGCAGATCCTTCCTCCGTACAGCTTCGTAGCCTACTCCTCAGCTGCTAAGCCAGGTCAGAGGTGGAGTAATTCTCCCACCCCGACCTGGTGGTCTGACTACTGAGACTTCCTCAGCCTGGGTGATTTGAGACCTGCCTTGCAAGCAGCAGCACCTTGATCGTGGCACCTCGGGACCTTCTCTGGACCTGATCCAACCAGGCTGTCAACAGCACTTCCTCGCTCGCTAGGCAGCTCGCCTTTGCTTTCAGCTTCTCCATGTGCTGCGTGAGGAGGCAAAGTTCCCACTGTGGACAGCAGCCAGTGACAGCCAGTAAATAAATGGAAAGATGCTGGGAGAGCTATGAAAAGATAGAGAGATAAGGAATCCTTCCACGTTGTTCATGCAGACCAGCAATTATCCAGTGGTGCCAGTTGGGATTGTTGTTGCAGAAGCTGCTACAGGTGGAGTCTGCTTGAATTCCAGGACCCTGAGCAAGGCCCATGGCAATACTATGAACTCATTGTGGAGTCTGGAAACTCTGAACTGGGGCTGTTTTTACTAAAAAGGTAATTACTGAGCTTGATTTATGATCTAACAGAAGTTTTCAAATGGCTTCTCGATTCTGGTCCAGAAATCCATGACCCTTATGTCATATGGAGGAAACCCAGATTTATTTTTTTTTAATGTAGTTGTTAGCAAATGTTATTGAGAAAACAAAATGGTACCAAACTAGGTCCTACAGCCTTCATTTCAGCAATGGTCTGAAGATAAAGGTGTTGTAACCTTCCTGGCAAGTGTTCCATCTCAGAGAAGGTACTAACATACCAAGCCACCTTCCTGGCAGCAGATTAGTGTATGACTTTGCTGGAAGAGGTGATTGCACAAAGGATATGAAGAAGGTCAGGAGAGCAATAATTCTAAATAGGGCTTTAGTAATGATGTAATTGAAACAAAACAAAAAAAAGTAATATTAAACATTGGGCAATGAACTTTGGATCAAGAGCAACGCAGGGCCACTAGCCAAGATGCGGAAGGACTTCTACAGCAGGAGAAGTTGCACAGCCTAATAAAGAGCTTGTGGAAAGTACAAAGCATGCAAGGTCATGATGGAAAAGCCATACTGGAATAATTCTGAGGAGTGGCAGAGTAAATAACCCAGCATCTTCTGTGAGCACGGGGGCTTACTAGGAAACGTCGGGGAGGGAGGTATTGTAGCTCCAGTCGCATGGCATACCTGCTCATGGTCGGTCTTGAAGTCAGAAACCAAACCTTGGGCTGGCTGGAGCACTGGCACAGCCTGAAGGAATGGTGTGATCCCACGCTGACCTTGTGGGGCTCAGACAAATCCAGTTACAATCCACCTCCTTTGCCGAGGCAGCAGAAAGGCTGAAATGAAACAAAGGATACTATTCTTGTGGACGTGACATCCTGAGGAACATCAGGAAACATCCAAAGTATCATTCAAAAGCTGTTACAGGTTTTGTCTTACAGGGATGAGCCAGGATGGTGCTGCAAGGGCTCTGAATGGATGGCTCACTCTCAGGCCAGGGTACAGAGGTAAAACAGAAAGTGCAGATAGTTTTAAACACATTCCCCCTCTCAGCTTTGCAGGAGACTGCAGATGCCTTGTTCCTCTTGTCCTTTTTACACCATTTGTCCCATGTTCCACTAGAGGCCCCCACGAACCTCGACTAAAAAAAAAACCAACCTAAAAAAGGGGAAGGGGCACCTGCAGTGTGAAATAGCAAAAGCTTCTGGTTTATAGGGAGATTTAGAAGTGGAACTTGGATCTACCCAGAAACAACTTCTCTTCCCGCTGTCTTAGGAGTAACTCCCAGATGTGACTGGAGGCCAGCAAATGATCTCAGGCTGTGAGATCAGATTTTGCTGAGTCTACAGGGTTAGACATGTTCATTACTCTTTCCAGAAGCCTGGAAAAGCCTCTCCTATCCAAACCATGCATCGATACTTGATTTCTTTGGGAAATATTGGCAGCTTTTGCCGCGTTTGTGTATAGAGACTCAAAGTTTCAACAGTACCTCCTGCCTTGCCAGGAGAAAGTTGCTTTTGTCATTGCTATTTATTCACCTGAGGCGTGGGGTTCCTGGAATTGTGTGCACTTTCCTGGAAGAAGTGTTGAAGGGTGTAATGGCTTGTGCAGAAAGCATTCAAAGGCTGGAAGGATATCAAGGAGAGACAAGGCAGCTGGAGTTTAGGGAGAGCTCTCAGCTTTAACTCTCATGACAGGTATTTCTCTGGCTGTCATTGTCTCAGGAACTTGATGTTGCTTACACCCAGAGTGGTTTGGCTTGGATAAAGCTCCGTGGAAGAAGCTGACTTCCATGCTAGCCAAAAGCAATTGGCCTTTATTGAAGGAAGCATTGCGAAAGCAGAGGAGCAAACTTCTAGTTTCCATGTGGAATTAAATTTAGACTAAGTCTGTGACCATCACAGTCAGACTAAATATGTGTCCTTGCAGTCTTGGGTTGGGAAGAACAGTTTGGGTGAAGCAAGGACTTAGTCTGAATCTTTTTCACAGGATTTTTCAGTCTTATGGTCTGTGTAAAGATTAGATTTGCATTTGTGGCTGATTTTTTTCAGCTTTGGGTGGGGTCAGGAGGCAGAATTGCCAGAAATCTCCAGAGCCAGTTCGTTCCTGTGAGATTTCTGGGCTGATATTTTCTTGAAAACTCAAGAGGTTTGGATTAGTCTCCAGCCTCCATCTTTCTGGAGAGATTCCCACCACTTGTGAGGCTGCGTACACACCATTTTTCCATTTCTCTAGGGGTAAAAAACAACAACCCATAGTCTGGATGATGCTGAATTTTCCTCTTGAGTTTATAAACGATGTACAAAGAAGCACAATTTTCTGATGGATCCGGTAAGCTGTAATGTCTCAAGGCTCATGAAAGTAAGCTGTGGATGTGAAAAGAGACATATGATGAGCTGCCACTGTGTGTGCCAGAAGAAGCACGCATTTAGTAGCCAGTGGTTTCTTTTCCATGACATGTGCTGTTGGTGAAACAAGCAGTTTCACAAATGAACTGTTTATTTTAAGGCTGATAGGGCTCTTGAATTGATTTTTTTTGACTTGCACCTGTTAGTAACTTTCTAGAAGTCTGGACCAGGTAGCACAGATGCTCCCTTCAGCATTGTGAATGCTGCAACTCGACGTTTTGGAGTCACAGAACCATAGAATAGTTCTGGCTGGAAGAGATGTTCAAGATCATCAGGTCCAGCCTTACTCCCAGCCCCATCCAAACCACTCAACCCTGTCCCTCAGCACAACATCCAACCGCCTCTTGAACCCCTCCAGGGCTGGGGACTCCAGCAGCTCCCTGGGCAGCCCCTTCCAGTGCCTGACAACCCTTTCTGGACAGAAATGCTTCCTGATCTCCAGCCTGAACCTCCCCTGGGTCAACTTCAGGCCATTGCCTCTTGTTCTGTCCCTTGTCCCCAGGAGAACAGCCCAACTCCTGCCCCGCTACACCTTCCCTTCAGGTCACTGTAGGGGGCAATAAGGTCTCCCCTCAGCCTTCTTCTCTCAAGGCTGAACAGCCCCAGATCCCTCAGCCTCTCCTCATCAGACACACGAGTCACACGGATGCGCTTTCAGGCCCAACTGGGGAGACACTGGTGTGAGAATAGCTGAGTGTTTAGCATTGTTACCTAACCAAGCGTGAATGAGGGCTCAGCTCCCTGGCTCAGCGCTGGCTTTTTTTCTGTTTGAAAATTCATCTGAGATCTCTCTTTGGAGAGAGACAAAGTGCTCCTGCTTCTGAGGACGATACCTGTCCCTTCCCACCCCCAGAGCGTGGGCCCTCTGAATGTCTTCGTCTCGTCATCCCGATGACAGCTGTAATTATCTCCGCCAGAAAGCCTATGGGATGCTGCAGGAGAAGCCTGGAAGGGGGACAGCAGTGTGGCAAATTCACTGCCTTGTGATGGAAAGGCATCTGCCTGGGAGATACCAGGTTTGTCATTCTCTGCTCATCCCTGAGGAGCTGGCATCCTTTTGTGGTCAAGGTTTTGGGAACAAGTAGTGAAGGCATCACAGTTTTGAGGAAGGAGATTCATTCTTGTTTGCTCAAAATGACACAAAAGTTATCAGTTGGAGTGGGATATAATCAAAAAATGAGACAGTGTTCTGCTCTACAACCATCTTAAGAGGGAGAATGGTTTTTTTGTGGAATACTAAGGCTTTGCCTTAGAAATAAAATAAAAGAATATAAAAAAAAATTAAAAAAAAAATAAAAGAAAATAAAAGAAAATAAACCTATTTTCTTTGTTCATGGTCAGCTTTCTCATTTCACACGTGGATAGTGAGACCCCTTCAGAGAACAGCCTGGACAGTCTGCTGGTGCTGCCTGTGTCCCTCTGGTCTTTGGACCCTCCGTGAATCTCCTCATCAGCCTGATTCTACAGCAAAGACAACATCTGCACTTGAGGAATTTTCATTTTCATGAGGAACTTTCATTTTCATGAGGAATTTTCATTTTCATGAGGAATTTTCCTCCTGTTTCCCTAGTATAAGAAAAAGGTCATATTTCTGCATGCAAGTGTTAAACTACTGATACTGAAACTGGACTTAAGTGTGTAGCTTCTTCCTGAGACAAGACAAAGAGTACTGAGTTTAGTGATCAGCCTCTTTCCCCCCTTTTTCTGTCCCATCAAGCACTTTGAAGAATTGAGTTTGGAGAAAGCAATGGTCAGGCAGTGAAGATGGGAGGGGGAATTAATACAGCAACCTATCCTTCTTCCTCTTTGTACAAGTTAACTCTCATTTTCAGCAGTGGAAAGGTTTGTCTCCTGCAAACAGCTGACTGCAAATGACTTTTTTTACTGAATACTTCAACAATGGGCTTTTGATCATGGGTGTCCTGAAAAGACCATCTTGCTTGGTGCTGGTTTTCCTTATTTCCATCTGTTAAACCCCACCAGATACCTTCCTTCTCATGTTTGTATGGGGTTTTTTTTAAGGCAAGCAGTAGATCTAATTGCTAGGGAGAGGTTATGTGAAAAAGAGCAAACAGGAAGAAAAAACTTGCCCCTGTTGCAGTCAGTGAGGAAATGTCAAGAGAACTATCATTAATCTTGAATCAACACTTAGTGAAAAGCTGCAGCTTTTTGCTGGACGTATCCAGGAGGCCCAAACAGGTTTGCTTAATAGAGCTTCTGGCGTGGAAAATTTCTTGCTGTTCCCTGGAGATGTCCCCAGAAAGGACAGCTTTGTGGTCTGCCTGCTCACAGCTATTGGAGCTGCTGCTCCAGCTTGTTGGTGACTTAACCACTGCTCACTCCCGAGGCAGAATAAACTGCAAAGTTCTCCGAGGTGTGACCACAGAAAGCTCAGCTCTGTCTCCTCCGAATGGACACCAACCACACCTTGGCACTCTCTGTGAAAAGCTGGCTTTGCTCTGGAGTCCCAACCCAAATGTTTCCCCTTTTTCCTGCTGTTCTGTGCACGGCTGTGCAGTCTGTCCCAAAGGTGTCTATGTTCTGGTGGTATTGGGTGGGAATAGTCAAGTTCCTTGGGATCTTCCTGAAAGAACCGATGGAAACTCCGTCTTCTTTCGAAGCTGCACGTCAAAATGCTGATGGCATGTGCCATCCTGCGGGTAGGAGGCAGGAACCTGAGGACAGCAAACACTCCTCTGTGTGATGCTTGTCTACACGAGACAGAAATAGCGTTATTCCTACACAGTGTGTGCATTTATGTGCAGCTACCCAACTAACCCTGGGCACATTTCCAGGGTCCCTCAGGTTCAGTGTTCTGCCCAGGAAGAGGGTCAGTGCCAGATGTTTCTCGTGAGTTACTGAGCCTCAACACCAAGCCAGTGCTTCCCAAGAGGAGTCCCCAGGCTGTTAAGAAGCGTGCGTGCTGTCTGCCCACCTACTCGGGTGATCTCAGAGCAGTGAGCACTTCCAGTCCCTTCTGCAATGAGACAATTCCTGTTTAGCCTCTCGCTGAAGACCCCTGGATTGCACAATGAGGTTTCACCATGAAGATGAGTTATATACACCATTTAGGGGAAAAGAAAAACCAGCCTGCTTAGAAGAGCTTTGGATTTTGAAGGTTTGCTGTCCCTGTGAGTTTTGGGAAGTGACTTAGTGCATGTTAAGCAGTGAGTGAGAGCAATCAGTAAGACAGTGTTATTGTCATCATGAGTCTGGGAGGTGTCCTTTAGTAGCAAAAACCAAAAAGGGAGACCACAGCCAAAGCAGTTTTACTGGAGTAAACTGCATACTCTAAGCATTAATGATACTCCCAACAAGAATTCCCAGGAAGACATGATGGCTTAACCATCGCATCAGTTTGCCTCTCTCTTGGTCAAAACAGCCTTTGGTCTTCTCCTTTTTTTTTTTTTCCAGTACAATTCAGTTAATTATTCCCAGTTCCCTCAATGAGTCGGAGCTCCCGCTGGCTCCTGGAGCAATAGTAGCTCATTGTTGCAAATGAGCTTAATCCAGGGTTAGAAGACTTTATTGTCCCTAGCAGAAAATGGCATGAATAGCACAGGAAAAAATGTGAGATGTTTCCTGTAAGGTTTTCACCATTCTCCTGGGTGTGTGATTACAACAGATGCTGGGGAATGGTTCTGAGCAGGGTGGCGATGGGGATGGGGAGCTCTGGCAGCATCACTCACCCCTGTCTGGAAGGCTCATTACAGTGAGCTGCTGGAGAGGAGGGGAGGGATGGGATGGGATGGGATGGGATGGGATGGGATGGGATGGGATGGGATGGGGTGGGAGACAGCTCTGCTCGACCTGCACATGCCACTGCTTTTTCCCCTGGGGACTCCGATCTGTCTTCAGGAGGCTTAAATGAGAGGTACAGCAAAGCAGAATGGGGGCTGATAAGAAATCAGTGGTCCCTTCAATTGGCATCCCAGTTTGTAAAAAGCACTGTAGTTCAGGTGTCTTAGTTCTGGATGATGGTGACACGGTGCCTCAGGCATCTGGGAAGGAGGTGGGATTATCAGTGTGGGACCCAGGAGTGCAGAACATGCGACAGGGCTGCAGCCTTTCTAGAGACAACGTAGATTATCCAAACCCAGCAAGCCACTGGGAAGTTCTGGTCTGCATTTTAATCGAAGGACAATGTCCAGTGTGATCTTGTAGCCCTGTCTCTGGATAGACCTTGAATCTGTACTGGGGGTTGGCCACCAGTTCTGTCCCTGGCCTGGTCTCCTGCTTTTCCTGATAGACTCCCTGGATGGAGCTACTGGTAACCAAGTACCTAGTAACCTAGGCTACCTGAACAGCCCAGGTTAGCCTCGTTCCTGCTGCCCTCTGAGCACTGGAAGTTCAGTTTAACATTTGTGATGAGACTGAAGCGTTGCTGCTGTGCACTTAGACACTTTCTGTTTGTTGCAGGGCTAGAGCTGTTGGACATTTTCCTCTGTTGTAAAAGTATGGCTTTTCTTGCTGATGTTCCTCAGAGTTCCCACATCATCATGTGCCATTCTGAAGGGCCACCAGGATGCTTAGAGGGCTGGAGCAGCTCTGCTGTGAGGACAGGCTGAGAGAGCTGGGGTTGGTCAGGCTGGAGAAGAGAAGGCTCCGGGGAGACCTTCTTGTGGCCTTCCAGTATCTGTAGGGGCTACAAGAAAGCTGGGGAGGGACTTGTTAGGCTGTGGGGCAGGGACAGGACTGGAGGGAATGGATCCAAACTGGAGAGAGGTGGATTCAGGTTGGACAGGAGGAAGAATTCCTTCCCCAGGAGGGTGGGGAGACACTGGCCCGGGTTGCCCAGAGAGGTGGTGGAAGCCCCATGCTGGGAAGTTTGGAAGCCCAGGCTGGCTGGGGCTGTGAGCACCCTGCTCTAGTGGGAGGTGTCCCTGCCCATGGCAGGGGGGCTGGAACCAGATGAGCTTTCAGGTCCCTCCCAACCCAGATTCTATGATTCTCTCAGCCGGTGTGGGCAGAATTCACTTACAGGAAGATCAGGCATTTGCAGTGGTGGCAGGGCTGCCAATATGTAGTATCATTTCAGGTGAATGTGGATGTGTTTTTGGTTGGTTTTTTCAGTATCTTTCCCTGCTGATGTTTGTGACTGAAGATTCCCCTTCTTCAGAGAAAAAAGACAGTTTAGTTATTACAGTCCTGGCGTGAGCTGTGGGCTTCCAGGTTCAGTTTCCTTGCATGGCATGACCTCGTGCAAGCTGCTCGGCTTCGGAGTGATTCACTTCCATGTCTGTAGAGCAGGATTCTTTCTTCTTCAGAAGAGTAATGCAGCTATAGAAAGTCAGGCCCTTCAGATCCCTCATGGTTGCTACAAAATGGTTATTCTGGGAGTCTCATTAGTTCAAGAAACAAAAATCCCTGTGGGACAGGGACTGCTTCCTACTCTTACTGTTAGCTTCCTAAGGAAGGTCCAGAGGCTCAGGGAATCCATCCTGATGACACACTTAGGAATTTTCAGTCTATCACCTTCCTTTTCCCCCTAACCCAGCATTCACTGAATTTAAAGAAAAAAAAAAGGAAAAATAAAAAGGGAGCTGTAATGACTCAACTTTCTTGATGTGTGTTTGATGGCTTACAAATGCCTCCTGTTTCTTTAATGTGCATTTGTCCTGTTGGCTGTTCAACAGCAGAATTAATAGAAAAGCCTCAGGTCATGCAGGCTCTGGTTACTGTTTTTGGTCAGGGTTTAGGACTTGAGGGTAAAACAAAGAGTTTGCTCATCGATCTCCCTGTTGCAGGTCTCTCTGTCCCTCAGACACTGAAAAGCTTCTCTGTACCTTTGTTCAGAAACCATTGTGCAACTAGTTTCACACACCAGCATCGTGGTGTGTTTGTTTCGTCGCACTCAAAACTCTAAGAAAATGCTCCACGTGAAAAACGATGTTCCCTTGCAAGTCAGCCTTTCAGATGCATCAGCTACAAAAGTCATCAAATTTCTAATAGTGTTGGAGGAATAAGCAGGAAGGTTGCACCTTCTGGAGCTCTTCTCTTCCTTCTGGAGGTCTTCTCTTCCTTCTGGAGGTCTTCTCTTTCTTATGGAGCTCTTCTCTTCCTTCTGGAGCTCTACTCTTCCTTCTGGAACTCTTCCTTCTGGAGCTCTTCTCTTTCTTCTGGAGCTCTTCTCTTTCTTCTGGAACTCAGCTCTTTCTTCTGGAACTCTTCCTTCTGGAGCTCTTATCTTCCACCTGGAGCTCTTCTCTTCCTTCTGGAACTCGTCTCTTTCTTCTGGAACTCTTCCTTCTGGAGCTCTTCTCTTCCTTCTGGAGCTCTTATCTTCCACCTGGAGCTCTTATCTTCCTTCTGGAACTCATCTCTTTCTTCTGGAACTCTTCCTTCTGGAGCTCTACTCTTCCTTCTGGAGCTCTACTCTTCCTTCTGGAGCTCTTCTCTTTCTTCTGGAACTCGTCTCTTCCTTCTGGAACTCTTTCTTCTGGAACTCTTCCTTCTGGAACTCTTCCTTCTGGAGCTCTTCTCTTCCTTCTGGAGCTCTTCTCTTCCTTCTGGAGCTCTTCTCTTTCTTCTGGAGCTCTTCTCTTCCTTCTGGAACTCGTCTCTCCCTTCTGGAACTCTTCTCTTCCTTCTGGAGCTCTTCTCTTCCTTCTGGAACTCGTCTCTTCCTTCTGGAACTCTTCTCTTCTTTCTGGAACTCTCGTCTTCCTTCTGTAACTGGTCTCTTCCTTCTGGAACTCTTTTCTTCCTTCTGGGACTCTTCCTTCTGGGAAGGCCCCATGTTCTGCGGCATAAGGCATTCCCTTCCTCCCAGGAGACATCCCCATTGCAATGTGCCAGCTGCTGTGACACTCTGGTTGTACCCTAACGTTGTCTCGTTCTGCCTATTGCCACAGTGAGCTGTGCCACTTGTATTTTTTATTTAGCACAGGGAAAGGGCTTTACTGCCAGAGTCAAATTCCATCAGTAGGGTAGAGAACAACGAGAAGATCGAACGGTAAAAGTGGCGTCGTGCACAAGGGAGCCGTGCCCATTTCTTTTGCAGGCTCCACTCTCTGTCATTGCAGTTTGCCATCGATTAAATAGAAAAAAAACAAACCAAAAATGCTTGGTAAAGATACTGGGTGACCTTCAGTGCCTTGCTTTCCTGGGGAATTCAAAGGGAGAGACATAAACCAGACTGCAGCAAGCTGTAACTCTTCAAACGTGTAAGAAACCACAAGCTAGAATGTGTTATTGCATCCTGTGATGCATGAGGCATACAGGAGGAGCTCTTCCTACTGACCAAACGAGTTGATGTATATAATATTTGCATCTCTCTGGGTGTTTATGTCAAGAAGGGATCTGTTGGATAAAACAAGTGTTGCCACAGAAGCTGCAAAATCGTAGTTTGCAAGCTTGGAGAAGTGGGAGTTTGTTTTGTCTGGAAGCACATAGTAGAAAAATGTGGCTGATTAAGATTTCCTGAGACTTCAAGACGTTTATGTTGACGTTCTGCAATCACTTTTCATCTCCACGTTTCCATATTGGTTGGGTTAAAGTTGGAAGCTCACGCATATACCGAGCTCTTTCATAACAGCATGACATTGAAATGCAAATCTTCACATATATAATGCTGTCAAAGAAGGGACTGCTCTGCTCCTTGAATCCACGGGGAATTCAAGAACCCCCACTGGAAAGGTTTTCTAGCAGCAGGGACGGAGAGCATTGGAAGGCTCCTGGGGTGGCTGGGGAGTCTCCGCTGCTGGGAACGCTGAAGAGGAGCCTTTGTGCAGGGTGCCAGCGCTGCTATTGATCCTGAACTGGGAGGAAAAGGGGGAGATGATGGTTTTTGAAAGCCTTACTGGTCATCTTTTCTATCATTTAGTTTCTTACAACCCTGTATATGAGAAGCATTGTAAAACACTTAGCGTACCATTTCGGAGGGTGTAGGTGTTTTTCATTTATTTTTAGAACTTGACCTTACGAGACTGAAAAATAACTTTTTCCTTCTGACTTTTGTCCTTCAGTTGGCGAAGGTTAGTTAAAAACACAGAGATGGAAAATATTTAAACTTTAAACTAGCATGAGCTTTTCTTTTTTGTTATTTGTTTGTGTGCTGGATTCGTTTGTGATGTCAGCTCCAGTCAGGGAAAAAGGTGTAACTACGCTGGCACTGCCCGGCGTGCAAAAACACCTCATCACTGAAGCCCAAATAAACACTATCTACTGCTCACTTTTTAATAAATAAATTAATAATAATTTAATTAATTTATTAATAATAATAAATTTTCAGCCTTTGCTGAAAATTTATACTGACAAAGCTGGAAGGCATCAGATAGTTTTGGATTCATCAGCTGCTTCTCAATTTGTCCTTTTAAAAGAGATACGTGCACCCAGAAATAACCAGTGAGAAATAAGCCCTGGCCAAACACTTCCTGCTCTGCCACTGTGTCTTAGAGCTGCATTCGTGATGCACAGGGATTTCTAGCCCTCAGATCTGAATACAGAAAGGTATCAAGTGAATCCAAGGAAAATAAAGGTAGGAATGACCTCACCCTGTGGAGACACCGTGTCTTGCTCGACTCAAAACAGCTCTGTAGGAGCTAGCTACGTTTTCCTTTCCATGGTTGGTTTGCTTTTTATCAATGAACAGGAATGATTAGACATTCTTTTTAATGTCAGGTAGCTGAGTATCTTCAGTCTATAGGAAAAACAAAGAAAATGATCTTAACTTCCCTGTAATATGGTTTTGATGAGTTAACTTGGGTGTTCAGAAACAGGCATATTAGGAAAATACAGTGAATTTTATTTATAATGTGATCAGTTTATAGTATTATCAGTATTATTAGGCACGTGATTCTGGGCAGCTGAAAACATTCAGAAAAATGCTGGACTCCTACTGAGGAAGCAGGACTCTTCTTGATAGCCTTTGAGAGCTCTTCCTGGGGACAAATACCTCTCCCTTGCTGCCTGGGGGTGATGTTATTTTATGAACCAGTGTCAAATGGTCTCAAAAATGGTTGTTTCTAGTCAACCAGTCTGTCCTCAAGAACTGGAGGGCCACAGAAAACTCAGATGATCTGGTTAGCTGGATACTGGACCCTAGAGATGGATACTGGACCCTAGAGCTGGACACTGGACCCTAGAGCTGGATACTGGACCCTAGAGGTGAACACTGGACCCTAGAGCTGGACACTGGACCCTAGAGCTGGACACTTGACCCTAGAGCTGGATACTGGACCCTAGAGCTGAACACTGGACCCTAGAGCTGGACACTGGACCCTAGAGCAACCATTATTATTATTATTATTATGATTATTATTATTTGGACTAGATGATCTCTGGAGGTTCCTTCCACTTCCAGTGATTCTGTGATTATTAGGGGAGAGTTATGTGGGGTTTTTTTGTTTTTATGTCCTGGTATCACTAATAATTTGCTTAGATAGCAGAAAACATCATTATTTCTCCTGTATATTTTATTTGCTTTGTACAGAATAGTTCCTTCTTTCTTTCCATTTCTTTTGCTGTAGTACTAGGATTTTGATTGTCTCCTCGTTCTATGTGGACATACATTTCTCTGTCCAAAGCAAATCTGATGCCAGTTGTTCCTGAGGTGACCTCACAGGTGACCCTTGCCCATTCTTTTCTCCATGTGAGCTACATCTCTTTCTTTCTGGAGTTTTATGATTTCTCACCACTTGAATAAATACAAATTTTTGTCTGAATATTTGGCAAGGACCTTCCTTTATTAACGACCTACCAGGCTTCTGTTGAATCAATGTGCTTTTCCTCTCCACTAACAGCCTTGTGACCTAGCAGGGCCCTGGACCGAGCAGTCTGCAAAGTTTGGGTTCTTCTCTCACCTCTTGACAACATCACTTCAAACATCAGCTGCACGGGCTGTTCCGGGTCCAAGACTTGGTCTCTGTGGGATGGGTGAAAGGGCAGTTTCATTTACTCCTCATTGCTGCTCTAGAATAAAAATTCTATATAATATTTCCAGAACATTTTTTGGGGGGGAAAAAAAAAAAATTAATTTAATTTAATTTAATTTAATCTTTATTTTATTTAATTTTATTTATTTATTTAAATATTTATTTAATTTAATCTTTAATTTAATCAGTTGCCATGTTTTTGATTTATCCGGAAGGACCCAGAAATTCTACAACCTGGGAAATGCAGTTCTGAGTTCCAGCGAAACCACTTTTGCTTCCAAGATTCAAACCCTCCAGACTGATTGACCCGTGGGTCGACGGCGAAACGTTCCTGGCTGGATGCAACGTGAGAGGGCGTGTGTGGGTACGATCTGCCTGCTGCAGCATTCCCACCATATAAAACTAACAGTGTCTCTTTGCTTGCTTTGGTTGGGCAGGCATCCTCACCAGCTCCTGCAAGCCCACACCCAGTTACTATCAAGCATTCTTCACAGCCACAGGGATGGGAAGTTTTTCTGCTGAACACGGGAGGTCTGAAGTCAAGATGAGGAAAAAAAAAAATCTCTCTATGTACAAACCCATGGATCCTGCTGCTCTGACACTTTAAAGACTGAGCTACTGTTTCCTGGGGCTTTCCTGTCCCTGTCCCCAGGGGTGTTGTACGGTCAGCATCCTGATGGATTCCACAATCAGAGAGTAAGAATGCGGGATCCAGATTGCCACTGGTTTTCAGGCTAACCCTTTTTACAGGTCACCCTTTAACCTGTGATTTCCGTGAGGTAGTAGCTTGAAAGATTTCCTTTGGGCAGATTTTCTTTGCCTGTTCTAGATGGATTTCTCAGTCTGCCCTGTGTCTTCTGCTGGGTTGAGGCTGACTGCTGGGCTGAGCCTCGTTCGAAAGCAGCACAATCCACCTTCCTTTCACTCCATCCCTTCTGCACCGCATCCTTCCTTTGGACCAGTCTGGGGAGGGGTAATAAGAGCAGCAGCCTCTAAGGGCTAGTGCATCTGCCCAGTCCCTCTCTGGAATAGGATGTGATAGCTCCTCTCTGGAGGTGGAAGATGATTCAATAATTCTACCCCAAGTGTGAGTGCTGAAACTGCCCTTGGGGAGCTCAGAGAGCCTTTTCTCAAACTCTAGTGAAGTCCAGATGTCTTTTGTGATCTTGTGAGCTGTTTTAGAAGGGAAATCTGTGAGGGATATGGTTATGAATCATCCGTCTATCCTGTGTCCATGAAGAAGAAATAAAATCCCCAATCCAAAAAGAACTCATTTAATTCTGGAATTTTCTGACCTATTTTGGTGTAAGCCGGTCTTAAAAAAAATGAAAAAAAAAAAAAATTAAGCTACTCTCCTGATGAGTTTCTCATATTGTTTACTTTTGTAACATTCTCTGTGGACTAGCAGCCAGAAATGACGTCCACCCCTCGTCCAGCATCAGAGAATAAGAACTTCAGAGGAAGGAATGCGACTTCATAAATAGCAAACCACAGACACTAATGGGGAGCAGAGGCAAACCTGCAGGTTAAAAACTCGTTGCAGGAGAAGCCCATCCATCCACACTGCCTGGAGAGTCCAAGATGATTTCAGCTCTAGCCATTCTTTTTCTCCTCTGCCTCTCCTGTCCTTTCTCATCATGTCAGCAGAGAAGAGCAGGTAAGCCATTTGATTTATATTTATTTTTGGAGTCGTGTGCTTTCTAGACTCCTATGAAGAGTCCGTTTTGCAGGAGGGGGAGGGGGAAGGATATGTCTTAACATTCCAACTGCGTCTACTGTAGCCTAAAAACAATGTTTAGGGATTTTGTAGTTCCCTATGAAACTCGAAGCTTAACTGTGTAAATGTTCAGTCTTAGAATTTTCCCCAGTTTCCCTCCTGAGCAGTGCAGTATTTTTAAGGAAAGGATTTAGTCTGGGACAACTGGAAATTCTGCTGTGTTTTGCAACGACCTGCAAGAGACATTTTAGCTTCATCTGCATTTTCCATGTGATTTAAATTAAAAAACCCCAGATGATACAGAATGTCTTATAGCAGGGTCCTCGGATACTCTCCCTGCTTGTGCACACAGACCTCAGGGAAGCCCTGACTTCTAGGAATGTAGCCATGCTACAAAAGTTCCTCTTCTCTGAAGAGCCCGTTAGGGGAATGCTCAACCCCGGGAGGATCTGTGAGATCCAGCAGATCAGCCTGTACCAGAGATTCAGATGTCTGCTTGTGGAGGCACAGAGAAGGATGTGGTCCACAGAGAAGGATGCACAGCAATGGAAATGTCTGCGAGTGCAGAGATTTCCTTTGGACCTCCCTCCTGAGTGGCTGAATCACTACTGTGAATTTGAATATTAAAAAAAAAAGCCCCAAACTTTTATTTTAAATTGTATCTTGCTACCAGGGATGGAAGATTCTTCCCAGGAATAACAGAAGCTGCCTGAAGCCTTCCTGCAGAGCTTATTCAAAACCTCTGTTTGAAGTTAGAATTTATATGCAAGCTTCTTGTTCTCAATGAAATAAGAAACATCACTTTGACTCAGTCTTTGTCTTAGAATGACACATTTGTGGTACTTCCAACTTAGTCCCCAACCCAAAATGTGCTGGAGAGGTTACAAATATTCATGAAGTCCTCTTGGTTCTGCGTGGGGAAGACCCACGGGGCTTTTCAGGCTCATCTGTCACGCGAGAATGCCAGAGCTGTTGTGCTAAGGCTCCCATCCTGCCTCTGGCACTGGCAGCTTCTGCTTATTCGAGGAGGCAGACCCCTGACTCCAGCTGATTTTCCCCTGAACACGCTGTTGGAAGAAGAGCCTGCTGTTTTTCCCTTCGTCAAGGTTTGCTTACACTGTAGGCAAGGTGTGACTTGTGTTACAGGAGTGATTAATCCAGAAAAAAACCCAGAGAAATGAGGTTGTACTTTCTGATGGCAGATGGGAGAACACCAGAGCTGAACTTTCTGCCCAGTTGTTTCTGAATGGTTCAGATCTCCTTAAAACACACATAATTCTAGGAACAACGAGCTACTTCCATTCATCCTTCTTGAGCAAAGCTGGGCTCGATTTTAGCGTGTCTCAAAGGACCAGGCAAGCCTAGAGTCTAGCAGATAGGAGGGAAAAGTCACATTAATCTGCCCTAAATGACTCTGTAAGGTAATTTATATCTCCCGCTCAGCACAGCTTCAACAGCATTTTGCAGTGTTGCCTGGATGAGCAGATGTATCCTCTGTGGCTCAAACCCACTCCGTGGTAACTTGAAACTGCTACTACCCCAAAAAGAACCTGTCTCCAGCAAGGAAAAACGCCTGTGCCTGGAGAAGAGGCAAGGCAGTGGCTGATGTGCTGGTTTTCCACGTCCAGTGCTTGGCAGCACGTTTGGGGTAGACTCGGCAAAGACCTCTCCCTGCGCCGTGCCCTTCAGAGCGGCTTCCACATCACTGAGTTACTGATTTGCTTCTTTTGGCAGCCAAACCTTGCTGTGGGTGAACTGCAGAGCCCGTGCCAGGTTAGCAGCTACCACAACCACCAGCCTGCCAAGCCCGTTTGTTTGCTGAGGGGTAACTGCTACCTCCCTGACAGGCACTGCTGATCATCACCATCCGCCCTGCCCGGAGCAAATTCCACCCTACGTGCAAGCCTCTCTTCATTCCAGCAAGATTCTAGTTAGGAACTGGCAGAGGCTGCTGTGGAGGAGTTTGTGTCTTTAATATGTGACATTGAAGATGTATTAGAGGTTAATAATATCAGTTCATTGGTACTGCTAATGGCTCTTCTGTGTTTTTCCCAACCACTTTGGGTTTGTTCTTTTTAGGAGGTGAATTTGGACCAGAAATGCTGGAAGAGATGAGAGAAACTAACCGTGTCCTCATGGAAGTTCGAGACTTGTTGAAACAGCAGGTAGGTGAGAAAGGGACCTCATCCTTCAGATGCTGCACAAGAGAGATCTCTGAATCCCCCGCCTTACGCGCTGACCCTGGCGTCGAGGGGCTGCTCCTTGGTTGAGCAGTACAATTACCACGCCACAAACCAGAACCAAGAGGTGGTCTCACAGTCAGGTTGGTGATCCCGAGATAAAGAGGATTCCTTAGAATTCCAGATCCTGCAGCTGCTGAAAAGCACTGTACGTGGAGAATGAACTCTTAAAAAAAGAGACACGCACGCAGAGCGGGCATGCATTTAACTGGAAAAACAAGTCACTTTTTCCTTGGTCTTGTGGGGTCATGAAACCAGTGGAGAGTCCAAACCTGGAAAATGGATGAGACCTTTCAGCCATCTACCAGAGTCCTGGAAAGGGAAGTCGTGTGGAGTCTAAACAAGCTCTGTATTCACTCTTTCCTCTTGTTTTATTCCTAAACCTTTCTGGCTCCAGTAGCTTCTTAGGGAATTTGGAACTTCTTGGGTGCTTAGATCTTCCCCCGTTTTAACGAGGAGATGGTGGTTTCTCTGCTCAGCTCTCTTTTAAGTATAGAATAAGGCTCCATTCTCCCTCTGGCCACTCTGGGAGCTGAGGGTAGCAGCCCCTGCCTGCCAGATAATTGGAATGTCAGACAGGTCTCTGTGCCAGGGCAAACTGGGCAGCCTCTAATCTGCAAAAACATCTGTTGCGTTGAGTTACTCTCACATTTCAGGCTGCTGCATAAATACCCAGTGTTTACTAGGAATCGGGTCAGACATGGTTCCTGGCAGCCTCATGCAATGATTTCCAGTGTTCCCTTCCAGCTTAGCACGACTTCTCCACAGAGCTCTTCTACTCGTTCTTTCTCTCCTCTTGCCACCTACCTTTTTCTTTTTTATCCATGGCCTTTTTCTTCTTTATCCATGGCCTTTTTCTTATTTATCCATGGCCTTTTTCTTTTTTACCCATGGCCTTTTTCTTTTTTATCCATGGCCTTTTTCTTTTTTATCCA
>JANVCC010000071.1:3791320-3817048 GCA_025345505.1 Todiramphus chloris collaris
CCTTGTCTCAGCTTGAGGCCATTCCCTCTGGTTCTGTCCCTAATGACCTGAGAGCAGAGCCCAGCACCAGCCTCTCTACACTGTCCTTTCAGGGAGCTGTAGAGAGTGATGAGGTCTCCCCTCAGCCTCCTCTTCCTCAAACTGAACAGGCCCAGCTCCTTCTGACTCTCCTCACACGATCTCTTCTCCAGTCCCTTGCCCAGTTTCGTTGCCTCCTCTGCACCCGCTCCAGCCCCTCGAGATCTCTCTTGTCCTGAGGTGCCCCAAACTGGACACAGCACTGGAGTGAGGCCTCCCCAGTGCTGAGCACAGGGGGACAATCACCTCCCTGCTCCTGCTGCTCACGCTGTTTCTGATCCAGGCCAGGATGCCCTTGGCCTCCTTTGCCCCCTGGGCACGCTGCTGGCTCAAAGAAAACAGTCGAGGTGGTTTACCCCTTCAGGCCTTTATTTTGACAAAATTGGTCAAGCCCACATAAGGCAATGTACACCACAGGTCAAACCCCACCCCCCCCAGCCCCCACAAAATAATAAAATAAATAACACAAATGAAGAGAGTACGTAATGTAGTGTTTTGTTTTGCAGTATAGAAATCTCACACAATGATTCCGTTTAAAAAGGTAAAAATGATTTATAATATACAGGTATAATGTCGTCATGGTGCCCGCATAGAAAACTGACATGCAATCCATGCCTACACTGCGCAGTATAAATAATCTGCAACTAAAAATACAAAGAACAGGAACACTACAAATTTATATTACCTTTTTTTTTTTTTTTTTTGGTCTTTTTTTTTTTTCTTTTCGTTTGTTTTTTTTTTGTTTGGTTGGTTTTTTTGTTTGTTTTCTTAAAAAGAACAGAGACACGGAACAAAGGCTGCCTGCGCTTTCACGTTGCCATCACAGTGACGGGGGGGCCGTTTGGCAGAGGAATAAACGCTTATTTTTTTAATGTTTTTTCTCTTTTTTTTTTTTGTCTCCTGAAAGCACAGCGTGACCTATGGGGGTGACAAGGGGGACTTTCCTCTTCCTGCTTGTACAGAGGGGATCTCCAGGGTGGGGACCATGCTCATTACGGGACGGATCTCAAGCCTTGGTTATTGTTTTCTACGGGAATCCGAGCTTTACGAACAAGCACAGTCAAGACCTTATTCTGGAGGGAAGTTTAAAGGGTTCTGGGAGTTACTGGGTGCTGCTTTTACACCAACTCGGAGGGCAGCTCTCTCTTCACCCCTCGTTGAAAAAGATAAAAAAACCCCCAAACAAATTCAATCTCAACCAACAGAACGTACAAATAACGAACAATCTCACAGGAATTTGCAGTCTCGTTCTGAAAACCTTTTCCCCTCTTGGAAAGAAAGGTGTGGGGAGGGGGAAGAAACCAAGCTGGAAGGTCTGTACAGGGAGGGGTTGCAGGAGGATGGTTGGCCACGCGTCCCTGCCATGCAGAAGCAGAGGAGAGCGGCAGGGCCGGAGCTGCCCGCGGCTAAGAGCGACCGACCCCGGCCCGTGCAGATCCATCGGAGCGCGAGGAACGTTATGTACAGGGAAAAAGAGCCTCCCCCCACCCCACCCCACCCCGCCCGTGCTGCCACCAGCAGCACAAGCTCTCGTTTGCTGTTGAAAAATCACAGTATTTTATACACTGAAGGTTTATTCCTGTTATTTCCCCATTGTATTGGCAAATGCAACAGTCTAGCTTGGGAACTTTTTTCTCTCTCTCTCTCTCAAAACACATGTGGTAGGGAGGGTTTTCTCAGCAGGTACGTTTGAACAGTGACCCTTTGAGACACCAGACAGCTTCAACAGCATTTCACTCAAAAAAGCGATCATTTCTTTTTTTTTTCTTTGCTAAACAATCTTTTTTTTTGTCCCCACCGCTCTTCCTGCTCTTTGCACACCACTGGATGGGGAGGACCAGCTGCTCCCCACAGCTCTCACCCTTCCGTGCACCATTTCAAACGAAAACAGTACTGCTCAATTAGCAAAGAAAAGCAGGTTACTCGTTCCGAGCACGCTGGGGACCTGCTCTGCGTCTCCACCCGACAGCCTACGAGAGGTTTTGCTCCAAAACCAGCATCGCAAACCCCGACGGGAGAAAAATCCCTCTCCAAGTGCAACTCCTACACGAGGCTGCCAAGAAAGCAGCCTCCTGGGAAAGAAGATCCGGGAGCCCTTGGAATACCTGCTCCAGCTCTCAAAGGGTCGGGACCAGAAGCAGCTTTCTCCTGCCCGCTCCCAGGGCTGGTCGCACGCAGCGCTGCCTGCCTCCCGCGACGGCTTCGGCTGACGACCCCACTCCCACAGCAACCCCTCTCTGCCCCACACGACAGGAACAAAGCCTGGGTTTCTCTGGATTAGATGGTCCCTCGTTTTGCCAAGTTGCATCTAGATGGGTTATTTTTAAATTAAGGCCATTTAAATGTCTACTTACAAGTCTAATAAACAAGATCTCTTATATACACGTGTAGTTTAAAAAAACCCTACCAGGCAGCCTTTAGCAACAGCTCCCTGTAAAAGCCTGCAGTGAGGAATCCCATCTCCTGCTCGGATGCTTCATTCTGGAGTCACTCTGCTTTTTAAAGGAACAGATCACAAACAAGAATTTACACACAGGAGAGGCATTCCAACGAGAAACCCATCGCGGAACCGGGGGACGGTAAGAAGCAGGTTCACCTCACACCTCCACCTGCAGCCGTTCCGAAGAAAAGGACTCGAGTCACCCATGCCCATGTTATTCCTGTTCTTTCAAGGTATCCTCCCAGTTGAAGCTGCTTTTTTCCCCTCTCCTTAAACTGAAAAAGCCTTAGCAATCTGGAAGCAGCAGACACCGGGAGTTAATCTGTACTACGGGGCTTAAATCCTGATGAAAAACACCCAGGGAAAAACTTTCAACCACATGGGAAGGAACAAAACAGACACCACGTAAGCCAAGAGATGAAAAGAGAAACATTTTTAGTGCAAATGGTCAACTGATGGCACAAACGTGAGCAAAGATGCACCCAGATTAGGGAGATCCCACCAAGGACTCTGCTCAGCAGCGCCGGTGTGGATCTCGGGGAGCTGCGGGCAGCTCACAGAAACCAACACCTCATCCAACGCCGGCAGCGCCTCCGCGGCCCCTCCTCGCTTGCCAAAAGCAGCAAGGAAAAGCCTCCTCGAGGGGCACGGGACAGGGAGGAGTGCTGAGGGTTGGGTTGGGTTTTGTTTTACTGGACGACCGTGACACGTCAGGAAGAGCGGAGAGGTTCTCAGACAAAGCAAACCCAGCTGGTGCCGGGTGGAAAGGAGCTGAGGTGCGAGAGCCGTGCCAGCGCGGAGGGAAATGGACCAAACACGACCCCATCCCGACGGGAAAACTCAACTGGCTCTTTTCTTGGGGCTTTAGCTGACAAAAATCTTCGACCCCGACTGAAGGGGAAGGCTTTCCTCTAGCAGGAATGTGAGCATCAGGGTGTCAGATGCACTACCAGCTTTAGTTTGTTCAGGTTCCAAGTGAAGTTGATTTGTAACTTCTGCTGAGGAGAAGGGTCCTGTGCTCACAAACCCCGCTGCGGTGTAACGAAGACAACGCTTTACCAGTGCTCCCAGCTTGGGGTAGAGGCCTGCTGGGCTCTTGACAAACCTTGAACCCCATCTGGGAAATCTGAGCAGAGTCCCAAGCTGCTGAGATGCGGGAATCACCGTCAATTCCTAAGTGAAACCACCAATTCGGAGTCAGTGGCTGGCTTGGGTGTGTTTGGTTTGGGGTCTTTAATCTGCCAGCACTAAAGTGTCCTTCACCATACAGAGAACACTGACAAGGACTAACAGAAATAGTCTGGTCTAGGTGTAAAAGAATCTCAAGCTGTTGGAAGATCCAGTGCTGTCACTGCAGAGCAAGCTTTCTTTCCCCAGGGTGAAAGAAGGAATGTCTTCAGTTCCCGCCACCCTATTTTGACTGTAGAAAAGGAAAACATCTAGACTTGCCTCAGGCTTCCTTACTTCTGCTCAACATCTGTTTAAAATTCCAGTTAGTTAAAAATACCTATATATATAATATATATAATATATTTCAGGAATAAGAACACAAAAAAAAAGATGATGTACTGTACAAGTGTTACGTAGAGTGCTTCAGTTGGCTGTATGTAGTTTTAGCTACTTCCCTAACATCCAAATAATTAAATACAATTAAAAAAAATAAAACAAAACAAAAAACACAACAAAAAAAAACCCCACGGAAAGATCATAAATAATAATAACAGAGTAAGCAATGAATAAAAAGTAAAAACAGTCCTGGTGATTGGAGCCAGGCATTGCTATAGAAATGCCCTTCCTGTTGCCCAGGAATCTCTCACAAAGCAACATGAGAAATACTCTCTGCAGATCAGTCTCCAATATTCTCCGAGCTGCTTTAAAAGGTTCTGATCCTTCCCCCGTGCTAATCAAGTACTGAGTCACAGTACTCTTGTGTGTCCTCAGAAATGCTCTATATATATATGTATACATATATTTATAAATATATATATTACATATATTTTATTTTATTTTGTTTTTCGTTTATAAAAAGCTTTGAAACTAGTGTTTTACAGTTGCCATTTTCACCTAGCCAGCTAGAAAAGGCCTCGGGGCAGCCAGGCTGCCCTTCTGCTTTACAAAGTCTGCGCGCTTGCTCGGGGCACGGGAAGAGGCGCCGGGCGCGGGACAGGCAAGGGGGCAAACCTGGAAGCGAAACACGGCGGAGCTATCGAGGAAGAAGCGTTTTACTCTACAAAGCAGCTGTCACAAAGCAGAGCCAAAGCTGCTGAAGCCCCAAGGCCCCTGCTAAGGGTGGCCACGCTATTTGCTTTCAGACTGGGGGGAGAGAGGGGGGGGGGGGGGCTCTTGGCTGCGTCCCCCTCCCCGTGTCAAACAACGGCCGACAATTTGGTACGTGCCATCTTTTTACCCTCAGCTCTGAACCTTCCCTGCCTGCCCAAACACACCCCTTTTTTTCTAGTGCAAAGGTTAAACTGACACCGCTGGAGCTTTGGTGGGGAGAGAGGGGAGGGCTCTGGAGAGGAGAAGGCTGCTGGGAACTCCTGACTCAATGGCAATGAGTGGATAAGGGTCGGTGAAGTACGTCGCAACGGGGAGTGGGGGTCTGCAGCGCTGCAAGCTTAGAACGACAAGCTTTTACTCATTGTACATGTTGTACAGGCCAGAGCTGCTGCTCCCGGCAGCTCCTGTTCCAACACGACTGACCCGTCGGACTCTCCAGTTCAGCTGGGCTCCAGGAACAAGTGTCATTCCCACGCTTCTGGCGTCCGCGCTTCACAGCCGGTCCATCCTGAATGTGTCCTCTGTGGCGGGGTCGGTGAGGACCATGTCGGGGTCGTTCAGCATGTGCAGTCCATCCAAGGTTAAAGGGTCAATTTTGAGTTCATCCAAAGGGAACTGGGAATCTGTGTCAAAGCTGACGTCGCCCACTCCTGCCAAAGAGCTGGTCAGTTCTTTTGATAAGCTGGGGGGAGATTCTCCCGTCACTGCAGGGGAGAGGAAGAGAAGGGTTTGTTGGCAGGACTTAGCAAATATATATTCACCAGACAGACAAGTCAGGAAACAGCTTGCAAAAGTTCTGGAATAACTTAAGGAACCAAGACTGAGTTTCGGGTAAGAAACACCCACCCTCCTTTCCAGCTGGGTGAATGGTCAGAGTGTCTCAGAACCATCACAACAGCCTAACACAAAGCAAAATGAATGTATGTATATCTGGGGGCCACTTCTGTCTCTTTGCTCTCCCTTAGGTTTAGGAGGAACACCCTTTAGAGATGTTACTCCCATCAGCAAGAGTCCTTGGCTGAAGTATGGACTGAACTACGGCCTCCTCGGTGGCCTATGCAGAAACAGTTTGCAAACATCCAACCATGCCCAGATTCACCACCGCGTGTGACATTAAAAAATCCCTTTGCTGGCAAGCTGAAAAGAGAGCTGCAGAGGAAGAAGCTGGGGTCTCAAAGCCTCTGCCCTGATGATGAACTGACTGGGGCAGAGGACCCAGTCAGTTCATCATCAGGGGAAGTCTGCAGGACAATTCATCAGTTCATCATCAAGGCAAGTCTGCAGGACAATTTGTGCTGCTGCTGTGGCAATCTGTGTTTGCTGGGATTCACCAGGAGCCGTTGGCCTCCAAGGCACTTGGGAAGGTGCCAGACCAGTGACACCAACGTCCACACGAGGTGGAACAAAACCCTTTTCCTTCCCTGGCTCGTAGGAAACCACTGCACGACAAAGAGAGACGCCGACACGGGGACGGGGTTTACTTTTTGGCGAGGTCTGTGGTTTCCTCACCTGTAAGAATGATGTTGGGGATGTTTCCGTGGCTGGAGTAGTTGAGCTGCTGCGAGTCCTGCAAGCTGCCGTGACTGCCCGTGAGTCCCATCATCGCGGCTTGGGAGTAGTTAAGGGTGGAACAAGGGCTGTACAGGCTGTTGGAACTAATGGCGTTTTCTATCATATTAAACTGTTCAAGCTGAAGACCAAGGCACAAAGGAATTGTTACTTCCAACCATCAGGAAACCCAGCAAAACAACTTATAAAGCTCAAGTACGGGAAGTAACGTTGAAAAGAGACAGGCAAACAAATTCATCTTTAGGTTTCATTGATCAAAGTATCATCTATTTTCACTTAACTTTCCAGAATAGGTTACTGCCAATTTCAGAGTGCAGGGGAATGAGGAGAGGGTCAATGCAAAAAGAAAGTTGTTGCTTTTGATATCGTAAAGAACGACAACAACAAAACAGGGTGGCTTTAAAACAAAGTAAAAAAAAACAAACCCAGAATTCATGCTGCTAACTCAGGTATCTGCTCATCAAGCACTGCCTCTCAGGAGCCATCTCACCTCTTTCTCACCTCATCTTCTACCAGAGCACGTGTCACAGTTAAATGGATCAATGCACTGGGTTGGGCAAACTACCAAAGGCACGGGCAGGCCTGCTGGGATTTGGTTCTGTGCACCAGCTGTTTGCCAACGTCAGGAGTAAATCTTGTTACCAGCTACAAGGGGGTCCTTCCCAAAAGCATCCAACTGTGGGTTAGGATGATGTTAGGTAGATGGTTGGACTTGATCTTGGAGGTGTTTTCCAACCTTACTGATGCTGTGATTCTGTTTAACAATCTGGTTTTGTTATTTTTACTCCAATAAACTTTTAAGAGAACCTTCAAAAACATCTGGTCCAACAGCTAAGAGGGACAGAGGGGAAGAAAGAGTGGGGGGAAAAAAAAACCGAACAAAAACCCAGAAGAAAAGAATTGCAAAGTAAAAGCAACAGAAGTAAAACGATATGGACAAAATGTGATCTCACATAAAGTATTCAGAAGTTGATCTACATTTATTTTAAGCTGAAAGTGGCCGAAATACAGCTGAAAATCTGAGATGAATTTGCTCACCTGATGGGATAGGGCATTAGCCTGCCTAGCTGCCATCTGCTGATCATAATAGGAGTCACCAAATACACTCCCCAGAATGGAAGAATGCTGAAAACAAAACAGAGTCTTTATGGTGCAAAGATCTCACAAACAGACATACCCACGGTATGCAGCGACTCCAGCCTTCCGACCACGTCTTCTCCGAGTCGGTCAGCACTGCCCTGTGGTGTTAGCAACCACTGACCACAGCGAGTGCAGAAAGCATTCTCTATTGCCCTCCAACACAACAAATCCTTTCACGTTTTACGCTGCCTTTCTGGTAGGCACGAGAACACAGGCGAGTAAACCAAATGGAACTTCCTCAGGGAGGACAGACAACACATAAAACTTCTGGTTTATGAAAACAGATGAGTGCGCCGAGCAAGACGAGAAAGAACAAAAACCACTCTGTGACTTCAGCTTTTTTGTGAGCTTTTTTGTTTGTATGTTTTGGTGACAGAGGAATCCCCCCCCAGCAGCCACCTGCGTGTTCAAACACGAGATGCAGAGGCAGTTACCGGAGCGTGGGCAGCGACCGGCTCGCGGCAGAGCCGGTGTCACCGAGACAGCGACGTGCCAAGAGAAAACTGTCACTTCTCTTTAGCTGTGGATCAGAGGAGTTAACGCGGAAGCCTGGGGAAGCATGTTCTCAGCAGCTCAAAAGGCAAGAATCTCAGGAGGATTTCCTCAGCCTTGCTAATTTTGCTGCCTCCTCCAGCGTGGCAAGTTTTTATTGGTTATTCTCTATCATTTATCAATTATTCTAAAGGTAACCAAGAATTTGGGGTTAGCGTTTCAATACCGTTTGGCACCAGCCCAAAAGAATTGCCAAATGCAAAAGAAATCACAGAGCCATCGCTTCTCATCTAAAACTTTCACAAGTTCTGAAACTCCAGCTGAAAACACCCAACATCTACTGACAAGGAGCATCTAGAATAGATGGTGTCTGTAGAAGACAAACTGCATGGAGACTTTGTATCAAGCAAGAAAAAGAAATAAACTCCAATACCACGCCCAGCATTTTCCAGCTGGTTTATCTACCTGTGAAAAGAGGAAGGCTACAGATTTTCTCCCTACAAACCCAAGCAGCATGTGAAATTAAGGAAAAGCCCTGGAAACTCCAAAGCAGAGTTATCCCAGCCACCACAGCTGAGAGCGCTGAGCACGGCCAAGGACTGAGAAACTCAAACACCCGGCGATGCCCAGGACAGGGAAATGTCAGGAACCATCACACTGCCAGAAGGCTCCCTCCTCCCTCAGCAGCAGATCTACACACGCATGAAAGAATCAAGTCTTCTATTAAAAAAAACCCCAAAATCAATGGCCCACAACCTCCACGAGGTGTGACCAGCAGGGAAGAAGCAGCGATATATTCTTTCTGAAGCAAAAACCTTCAGGCAGAATCCTCGGCCATCACACAGCACGGGCACTCTGGGGTAAACGTGGCACCGAGCGGGCATTCCCAGCCCGAGGACGAGACTCCGGAGGGAACGCGGTTGAGCGTTCGGCCCGTGCCGCGTGCGCCGCGCGACTCCCTGCCCGGCAGATCCGAGAACTTGTCCCCAGGGTCACCGCAAAGCGCAAGGGTCTGGGCGTGCTCAGAGAAGAGAGAAACGCGGTGCCGAGCAGCGCTGCGGGATGAGAGCGGGGTGCTGGAAAGGCAGGGCTCTGTTTGAACTTGGACTTGATGACCCTGGAGGACCTTTCCAACCATAATGATTCTAGGATTCTAGGATTCTATGAAGGACGATGTTGGCAGAGGCAGAAAGGGGAGCAGGCGACTGCCTCCCAACCTTTCTCAGAGATGATGACAGGAGAACTTCTCGGTAAGGAACGGCTTAACCAGCTGCAGGCAGCTCATCCTCAAGACCAATTAAACAGAGACTGAGCCAAGAACAGGACTTTTGGGCACAAAGATTTTGATACAGCTTCCTGGGCATTCATGATCTGTCACAGCTCTGAGCACAGAGCAGCAAGGGCATCTCTGCAGCTCAACAGTCTGCTCGATGCCCTCTTTAGAAGCAGGTAAAAATAGGAAATGGTTTTAACTGGAACCAGTCTTCCCCTTTCTTATCTGGTCCTCAAAACTACAGTGGCTGCTCTATCCTGTGCTATGAGGGAGCTACCAAACATCAAAAGCAAGCACGTTATAGCTGGGAAGAGAAAAAGCAAAGCACTGCTTAAATAAAAATCCTCACACTTTGGTCAACCACCCAAAACTCCACATTATTCAGTGTGTTACTTTTTTTCTTTTCAGAAAAAAAAACCCCAAACAATGGCATAGAGCCAACTAAAGCAAGCAGATCAAGACCTGCCAAGCTTGACTCTATCACAGGAAAACCATTCCCATCCTACGTGGCAGACACGACTTCACAGCTCTGGGATATTTTCTCACAATTTCTGGTGAAAAAATGTGTGCTGTGGGATGTCACACACTCAAGGTGAATCCAGAAACACAGCACTGGAAGTACAATTGCTATGCAAGAGCTCCAAAGAAGGGATGGAGGTTGGGTTTTTTTTTCCTCTTCAGCTTCTAACATTTCATTTTTACAGAAGCTTTTCAGAAATAGGGCAAATCCCAAAATCTCTGCGTTCCACTAAGCACTCCCATCCTAAAAAGTGTGGGCAACATGAAAACCAGTAAGCAGGAGACTGAAATCTGTCTGTGCAAGTCTACATTAGTAACTCCTAACAGAACATACAAGCCTGCATTTATTCCTCAGCTCTGAGCTATACCGGTTATTACATCTGTAAGCACTGGAAATCCCAAAGGAAATCAGCTGGAAATGTCATTACTTCAACACTTCAGAGCCCCCGGAATAATTTATTGACAACTCTGTGAAAAACATCTTGCTGACACCATCTCCTCCCGAAACGCTGTGTGAGGTCTGTTTTGTCAACAGTACATCTTCTTGGGTTAATGATGTGGTGACTGCAAGGGGAGGTAAAAAAAAAAAGAAACCAACAAAACCAAACCAAAATCCAACCCAAACCACAAAACCCCTGTCTTAAATTATTAATCTAAAGATACATACCATATTATCCAGTATCCAGCTATTCTACTCAAAAAAAAAAAAAAGCAGATTTCTATCTAACTGGAACAGTGTGCCAGGTGTTAGAGGAGAGAAGCAGAGTAGTCATAAACAAGGAATTGGCAACACAAGCCATGCAAACACAGAGCTGGGAGCTACAGCAGAGCTTTTCAATTGGCGTTTGGACCCTCCTATAACTAACACACACACACACACACACACACACACAGGGAACATTTCAAACACGAGAGCAGAGAGATTCGGAGCCGTGGAAGGATGAGAAATAACTTCTGGTGAATGAACCGTGTGCGAGATAAAAAAAAAACCCAAACCACAGGACTTCTATTTTTAGAGCGCGTCACTCATCCTATTGATACGCAGAACAATTTCACCTAAAATAAATCAGAGAAACAGGAGCAAGTGAGGACGCCTACCCAGTCACACCTACTTTATTCTGCTCTCGTCAGGCGGTGCCAGACTGTTCCGCAGCGGGCACACGGGGCTGCTGGAACCCAGCTGCCTTTCCTCTTGGCACGTTACTCTACAACCTCATGGATCCTGCTATTCAGGAGCTGCCCAACCAATACAAATTTTTCTTCTGAACCATTTTTTTTCTTCCCCCGTTGCTTCTCTCTGCTATTTGCAGGCTCCAGAGGTTTGCCACTGTAGAGAGCTCACTTGCCCCTACCAGCTTTTGGGTGTTTTCTGGAGGCAGGAAAGCTGCCTCAGCTTTAATGTAGCAAAAATAAAAGAGTTGTTGTGGGTATTTTTAAGAGGTCAACACGACAGTGAGCGGTGTTAATAAACCCTCTTCCTTTCACAGAGGGTTAGTGTCCCACTTTGAAACAGCAAAGCCTAAGCAGGAGTTTAGAGGATAAAACGGGCCGAGCAGGAAAAATGATAGTCAAGTGTGTGGCTGGCTGCACTCCAGTGCTTGGGATTGACCACTGGTGACAAGGCTGCGGGCAAAACCACGGAAGAATTACTGAGAAGTCAAGGGGGAAAGAAAATCAATGCAAAAAAAATCCAAATCAAATGCGCTGCCCAAATGAGAACTGGACCTGAGGATGTGCAGCAAGCCTGGGGACAGCTCTGCTCTACAAGCCAAGTCAGTCTGCTGGTTTTCTCTGAGCCACACGCAGAACGCAGCAAAACTGGCAGAAGCAAGCAGAAGGGAGAGAAGTTAAGAAGCAATTAAGCAAGGGTTAAGAAAATCCAGACAGTCCTGACACTCAGATCTACTTCTGAGCTTACCAGTGACCTGTCTCTGGCTAATGGCAAGGAGAGACGAAGCTTCAGCTTTGGAACCATGAAGGGGCAGCACTTATTTAGACAGGATCCTCCTTACAGCCTTCAACGTTAAATGATGAAACAGAAAATTGATTTTCAGACTCTGTTGTGATGCTCTGGAAGATTTTCCTTGTTTCTACAGCTGGGATTTAGCAGAAGGGCAACCACGTAGAGCTATTTATCAGGAGATTACTTCTGTACTGAAAATGCACTCACTCCCTTACATCTGGGGCATCCCCAAATTCTCTTCCTTGTTTGTAACTGTCCTGCAGCTGGCAGACAATTCCCCTTCGTAGGACTGCACACACCCCAAGCTGTAACTTCCAGACAGGAGGAAGAAAATCCAGCTGGCATACAAGAAAGAGCACTCACCAACCCATTACTTGCAAGCTGCAAGATACAACTTCTGATTTTAAAAGCCTTTTCTCCTGTGTTCTCTTTCAAACTCTTTTGTTCCCATGGAAAAAAAAAAACCAAACCAAAGGTCCTGAGGTAAATGCATTTGGGATATATAGTGCCTGAGGAGTCACCCTGCTGCAGGAGGCACTTACATTTCCCTCACTCTCTCTTCCCTGACCTCCCTGCTTTATCTGTCAGCTCCTACAAAATGTTACTGATTGAAAGGGCTCTACCTGGAGGTTCTCTCCACCCCAAAGAAATAACTGAGTTTTAACAGCATTCAAATTTGATCAATAAAAAGGCAATTCACCAGCTATTGAAAAACTCTGGAGCTGAATGAACGAGATGAGACATCAGGAATGCATGAGGCACATACAGTTACAGTGAGACAACTATGGGTCAGTAATGGAGAGACTCAACTAGAAACACACATGAGAAGCAAGGCCTGTGTAAGCACAGAGTCCCTTACTTGAGGGGAGCTGCCAGGAGAGAAGCCTTGATTGGAGACAGGAGAGGTGGGAGACTGGTTGGCTGGGGATCCAGCATTACTGCGGTACTGCTGGAGTGAAGCCTACAGAACAACACAGAATTAAAGACCATGGCATTGATGGAAGGTTGGAAAAATCAACTTCTGGTGTATACAGCACAAGGAAGTTGGGAGAAACCATCCTCTTCAGCAACTCTTGGCTATGTCTGGGGACACAATTGCTGTGAATAATGCCGCAAAAAGGGAAGTTGTGCCAGCGTGGCACGGTCCTGTCAGAGCAGGGCACGGTCCTGTCAGAGCAGGGCACCGCTGCTGCACCACCTAAAGTGCTGATATATTTTCTCCCTCTTCTCAGTGACCCTAAAAAAAACCCCAACAACGATTTAGGGAAAAGAATCTTGAAAGCTGGGAATAACTCAAAAAGAATGGCGTTTGTTCTTCAGTACAACTGCCATACCCAGACACTAACCCGTGCTTACACTGTTGCTCTGGAGAGCTTTCTTGTGCAACTCTGCCTGGAGTTAAGAGCCTGGGTGCATTCCCACGACTGACGTGTACAAGCCACACAGCCTGGGATCCTTCACAGAGCAGCATTTGACCCCAGAACGTGGGTCAGCGGCTTCGCGCCGTGTTCTGCAGGTCTGTGCCCGTTACATTTACGTTGTTCTCACTCGTCCCGAGAACACATTTTCAAACATTGACCTTTTTTATGGTTCTAAAGAACCCTGGGTTTGAACAAATTCATAATCTTAGCAGCACTTAAACAGAACGTTGCACTAATTAGCATAAAATAGTAAGCACAGCTCTTTGCATTCCACTTCCATGAGAAATTAACAGGTGATTGAGGAAAACCTGCAATCCCATCTTCTACAAACAGGAGTAATTTAATCAGACAGCTTTGCAGTGCGGGAGAACGCTCCACTGCCAAGGCTTTCTGACACCAAATTCTCTAAATCTCAAAAAAGAAAATATATATTACATGTTAGCCCTTTTTGCTCTGCATTGCTGCTTACAGACTTTATGCAGCAGAATGAATTTCAACACTGCTTTACAAGAGCTGCATACAAGCTGTCAGTGAGGCTGTAAGACAGCTCAAGGGGCTTTTGGATAAACTGGCTTTAAATTGAAGCTTCCTTCTGGATGATTTCAGTGGCTTTAGAAGATCAGAACAGCACCCGAAAAGTTAAGGTCATAAAGAAGTTTAGGATGAGGAAAGCAACACAGAAAGCAAAGAATCAAAATCAGAGTAATCTGTAGCTACAAAGGTATTACGGCCAAAACACTTGGACACGATTTGAGTGGGTCAGTGTCCTCTCAGCTGCTGGGTTTTCCCTTGCCTCTTCCCCTTCCAATCCTGAAAGGGAAGCTTCTTTGAAGAAACACTTACCAGCACAACCTGTTAAAAACTGCATCCACAAATGAAATCCCTGATCAAGTGGGAGCTCAACAGAGAATGTTTTCTTCCCATTCTCAAACCAGTTACTGTCACTACAAAACTGCTGGGAGGACACAGCGGGTCAGGCAACCCAGAGCCCACAGAGAAGAGCAGGATGAGCAGAGAACAGGATGTGAGCAGAGAACAGGCTGTGAGCTGCTTCCCTAACCAGCCTGTAACCCTGGGTCTTCCTCAGCACTTTGGATTGTCCTATGCAGGGAGACACAACATTTCGTAACGGAGCACGTTAACGCAAGCAAAAAAAAAAGGAATCAGTCCATAAATCACTGGTATCTGCACGTGTGTGCTCCATTTCTTCTGGGCAGCTGAAGGCAGCCACAAATCCCATTTCTGAAGATAATGTGTGGTCTAAAATCCCTTTAAAATGAAGGGGTTCCAAGCACAGAAGTACAGAGAATACCTGGTTCTTATCAGCATTTGGAAAATGCTCGTTAGTGGGTTTCTTTATCAGACCCCCAGCCTGCAGCACGCTGGGTAACACACAGTGTGGTGGGGATGTGTTACGTTTAGCAGCCTGAAAAAGCAGTGGCACAAAGACAGCAGCAAGGTACAGAATAAATCCTGCTCTATTTAAGGTGGTCCAAGCAACCACGGCGAAGACTACTTTATGAAAATATGGCCAAGTGGACATTAAAACTAAATTTTCCTCGACAAAACATCTCTATGTGGATTCAACCAAAACAATCCCAAATCTACTTCAGACTCTGCCTGAAAGGACACTGATCACACTGAGGTTTCGGAGCATGTCCAAAGAAGGGCAACAAAGATGGGGAAGAGTCTGGAGCATAAGTGGGGTGGCTGAGGGACCTGGGCTTGTTCAGCCTGGAGAGAAGGAGGCTGAGGGGAGAGCTTCTGGCTCTGACAGCTCCTGACAGGAGCTTGGAGCTGGATGGGGTTGGGCTCTTCTGCCAAGGAACACGTGACAGGACAAGAGGAACTGGCCTCAAGTTGCCCCAGGGGAGGTTTAGCTTGGAGCTGAGGAGCAATTTCTTCCCCTCCAGGGTTGTCCAGGGCTGTCCCAGGCTGCCCAGGGCAGGGGTGGAGTCCCCGTGATCCCTGGAGGGGTTTCCAAGCCATGGAGCTGTGGTGCTGAGGGCCATGGGTCAGTGGTGCCCTGGTAGTGCTGGAGGAAGGGTTGAATTTGAAGATCTGGAAGGTCTCTTCCAACCCAACAATTCCATGCTTCTACACTGGCTGTCCAGCTTGACCCCAGACCCTGCTGCAGGCTACCAGGATTTCCCAAAGAAAGCTCTACCCTTTGGAGCTGTCCCCACGCTTACCGAGTTGATGTCTATTCCCATCGACGGCTGGGTCTGGCTACCCGGAGGTGACTGTGGGATGGAAGAAGGTACCGTGACGGAGAGTGGGGGGAGCTGTGTTCCTCGCTGTAAACCAGAGGTCTGCATTAAAGGAGTGTTCTGAGGCAGGGTACTGGCCACCTGGGTTTGCTGCTGTTGCTGGGAAGTTGTCTGGGTAAAAAATGGATATGGGGGAAGCTGCTGCTCCAGAGACAACGCGTCCATAGCCACGGCCTTAAAAAGAAGAACCAAAATCATCCATGCTGGCAGGGAATTCCCCTTCGTGTTCAAGCACATTAAGTTCCACACCACCTGCCCCCTCTACAAACCTCTCCCTTTTTAAGGCTCTGGATTAATGACCTCATTTGAAGAAGAAAATTACAGACCAAGAGAGATGAAGCTGTAGCCAGCTTCTCCCGAGGGGAGAGTAAAACAACCTGCTGTTGAAAACTTGTCAGTCAGTCCCTACCTGAGTAATTGGTGACAAAGGGGAAAGCGTAGGGGACATCTGCTGTGCCTGTGGTCGTCTCGAGTCCGCGCTCAAGGAGAGAGGACTGACAGCTGGCTGGCGGTGCTGCTGGGAAGGGGCTGGCGTCGTCGTCATTCCTGCCAGGAAGGAACCAACCAGCTTAAGTGGGGACAGAGTAAGGGTTTATTGGTACTCGTAGGGAGGTGAGAATCTAAACAGTGACAAACGAGTGGCCTAAGTGGGCAACCGCTTAGTGCAAAGTGCTGAGCGCGCCTCCCGATCAGGCTGAAACTTGTTAGCTCATTTGCAATTAATTTTGTCAGGCTGAAGAGCATCAGGATGAGATGAAGATCCCTGTGGTTTACCTCAGGCCAGAATCAGTCCCATTTTTTCAGGCTGGTGCAGAGATGCTGACTTGAAACAGGCAGAGCAGCACTAAGGGTCACAGCCATCAGAGGTACCATTCCTACTCTCCTCCCAGGCTGCACGCACTGAACCCAGAAGCAGCATGTTCTGCTCTGTTTGCAAGGGTTTGAACTTCAGGAAGAAGGTAACAGATCATATAACAAGACTAATCAGAGGGCACTCGTGGTATTAGAAAAGCAAACTTCTATTTAATGGAAAACACAGAAGAAAAACTGGTTACACAGGAAGGGCTCTGTTTTTAATGGCACACCAGTGGCACAGGAAGGCAGGAAATATCCTTCACACCCTGAAGAGCCCTGACCTAGCAGGGGGTAGGGATAAACAATTCAATAATTCTCACTTTGTTCCAGATTTTTGCCTTGAATTTGAAGTCTTGAAACCTCCCCTATAATCTGCCTCACCCCAGAAGAACCAAGACACCCTGAAAAGTGATTTCAGACCAATCCAGCCAGCGAGCTGTTCTTCCAGAGCTGCCAGAACGGAAAAATTCACGAGAGCCTTCGAGCTCCTAGGCACCTGGCAAATGTCCAAAGCTTCCAGGCAGGCTGCCAGGGAGCCAGGAAATCCGGGCTGCCAAGGAGCCAGCAGGCACGCTGGCTCAAACCGTGCAGATTCAGGGCACTGCCTGCCTTCCCCTGCAACGTTTTCAAACCCAGCAGCGTCTCACAGAACATGTCAGCGAGCTGACAAACTCAAGTGCACAAATGTGTAATCTTCAACTGCTGGCAGTTTGTTGTAACCTGGTAGGTGTTTGTGTTTCCTGGGGGTTGCTGAGGGTACATCTGTGCACGCAGCACACAGGAGCACGTAGCTCCTTGCAAAAAGGTTAAAAAGCCTTCACATTTCCTGCTGAAGAGCTAGAAGATAGAGAGGCAGGGAAGGTTTGGAAAAATCAGTTTCAAAAGCACCAAACACTGACTAAGCCAAAGATTAAACTATGGGGTAGTCTCCAAAGAGAAGCAGGAAAATCATCAATGAATGTACGTTATGTCTTTTAATACCAGGAGTGTCTTCAAAGCAATTATGTACCTACCAGTTTGAGCTTATACCATTTACTTTGCTAATTATGGGCAGGACAAAAGCTTTAGTGACCCAGTCTGTCCTAACTCCAGACAAGTAGCTCATTTCCTTTTGTACACACAACAGTGCTCTCAGCACAGGCTCGCTAAGTTCTGCTTGAGTGACAGAAAACTCTCCACTTTCTCTACCTGAGAGCAGAAAACTTGTTGAAGTGTGCTAAAAGCTGCTGAGCAACTCTCAACTCAAATGGTTGAACCATCTTCTTGCTTCATTCTTAAATATAACTGTTCCATCATAACAGTACATTAGCCTGATTAGAAATATTTCCTTTTCCCAGTGTCTGAGAGGATTTTGAAGTGGGTAAGGGAATCCTGCCTGACACAGGAAATGTAATTGTGTTTTTGGATACAGTGTCTTATTTCTGCTCTAGGAATCAACCGACCACAACTGTCAGTGATGGTAAAATAAATACAACTCTCTCCGCAACCACTCGAGTGTGAGCCAGGGAGATGATGTAAAAAATAACCATCCCCAGTTTAGGCTATTTGCCTACAGAGTTAAATCTATGAATTTATGAATATTATGATTCTGTGAATGTCAGTCAAGAGTGAAGTGCAATTATCTCTCAAAGAGAAACACTCAGCAATGCAACTTCCATAATTCAAGACAAGTGACACATTGTGGACTGCGTAAAAACACCCGAGAGTTCGGCTCTTACCCTGACTGGCAGTGCTGATGCCCAGGTGAGTCAGGTTGGCAGCAAGATTCCCAGTACTGTTGGAGCTACTCAGGGCTGGGAATGTGGATTCCTCAGGATCTAACGGTGTTGGGAGAGGGGAAGGGAAATGGATGTTTGTCAGGTCTGGCAGGGAGCCACCCGTGTTATGCGTAGCAGGAATCAGTGTTGTAGTGTTTTCCTGGTCAGCTGATGGAAAGATGCTAAATCAAGGGGAGGGGAAAAAAAGAAAAAAGAATAAAAGAGACAATTTAAATTTCAACCCGAGGGATGTTTATTAAAATCTGTTTTAAAAATGAAGGTGCCCTATACAGATCTATATATTCTGATAAACCAATCAGAGATGTAACAGCCAATGGGCCACTCACAGAGGTGGTCTGGCAGTGTTAGTTCAGAAAACTCAAACCCAAGAGGACAGTCAGTTTACAACATTCTTAAAGATCTCAATGCTCTTTAAAAAACAATTGCTCAAAACTTACTTGATTCCTGGAACTTCACATGATTTAGGTCTCGATGACCCGGTCTAAAATAGAAGGAAGATATTTTTAAAGGCAAAGATACTGCTAGAGATTAATGTTTATGATATATTTCAATTAGTATGCTTTATTTAATTTGCTGCATTTCTTCAGAACTACTTCTACACAAGAGCTTTGTGAGGCTCTTAGAAGATATTTTTCACCTTTGTTGCTTTATTGGCCCAACAAGGCTCAAATTTGAAGTCTTTTTCCTGATATGATCACATATGTCCAGGCACACATCCATATAAAGTGCCTTTCTGATCTAATGCTCAGTGATTTGTTGATAAATACAGCATTTTCTCTCTAATCTCTGCAAGCAGACCATATTTAGAACATCAGTTTACCTAAAAATACGTTTAGAAAATAAAACCTTTACACTTTGAAATGTGAGTTTCTTACCTTTTTAGTGTCCCATCCTTGCTTAGAGAGGGTTTTGTCTGCCTCAGAGGTGGTTTCCTCCATTCCAGGGACAGTCAGTAACAAAACTGAAAAATAAAACAAAAGGAATCATACCATCATTGTAATTTTAAGCTTCTTGTAAGAGAATTTCAGATTGGAAGTTTAACCACTTGAAAACTCTGAAAAACATTTTCTAGTAGCAACGAATAGGAAATGGTGTCACTCTACTGTTATGAGATCAAAATAAAGAAAAAAAAAACCCAATCAAACACCAGAAGAGACTGACATTGTATTTAAAGAGCAAGACGACAATATCAGCTTCCAAAAAAAAAAACCCCAACCCGAACCCAAATAATAATTACAAAAATTCTGGCCTCCAGTTTAGCCTGCTTAGATCTAAATGGACAAGTGTATCTTGGGTCCTGCTTTTTCCTGTCCTTTGTGCCAGTGATGTCCATCTGGGACACCTAACGGGTGGCCAAGAGGATGATTCCAGCAGGGAAAAACCCAGACCATCTCCCCTGGGATCATAAAGCTGCTACCTCTCCATATTCCGAGCACATTTGTTTGGTCAAAGCAATCAATAGTTTCATCAGGCTAGCAGCGAGGTGAGAAAGAACATCTAAAGACAGCCCAGAGAGATGCATCAACAGGAGCCCTTCCCAGTGATAACTATAAACCCATATTTCTGCCCTAATGGTGAAGATGATCATTATTTCATGGTTTACAGCTCTAGGAGCAACAGCAGCGCCGCGGCAGAGCGTATACGCATCCGAGCGTTGTGCATTCCCAGTGGTTGTTTAAGGATTCAGCTTCTCTCCCCAGATTTTAGAGCTCTGACTGCACTTCCTGATGTGCCAGCAGGAACAGGGGCCAGCAGATGGCACCAGCGCTGCGAGTGCGGGAGGCTTGTGCTGCTTGGAGCAGCTTCCAACCGGAAACTTTCATCAGCGTGGTGTTTGTGAGCATCTCCTCTGAGGGGACATTCACTGGTGAGTCCCACCTCGTTAATCAATCTAGGTTTATTAGTCTTGCTGCTTACGATATTGCATCACTGACCACAAAATGCTGGCCACCTCCACGCTTCTCTGGAAGTTACTCCAAACTGCAAACCTCTAGTAGTGCCGACAGCAGTGGAACCATCCCAGTCCCACAAACACAGATGACTTTTTGCACAGAGGACAAGGTCTTAGACTCACAGAATATGGGGTTCAGGGAAACGTTCTATCAGCTTTGTAAAAGCTTTTCTGGATGTCAGTACCCCGAAGAGTAGATGTGGTTCTTTGTTCTCTAGGAAGTGTTACACATCCAGGGATTTACTGAGACAGGTGAACACCAGCACATGTTCAGTACAGTGTTTGGATGCTACAAATATTTTTACTGGTTTTCTCTGTTTACCTCTTTTCTGCTGCATGTCCTGTGACCCTCCTGAAAAGGATTCTTGTTGAGCTGGAGTCATAGTACTTTGGTGCAAGGCAGAATCAGAATTTGTCCTGAAAGGAAGGCCAAAAAATAATATTTTTATTGACAGTTTTTCTAAATAGAATACTTAATCTCAGATAAATGTAACAAACTCAGTAAAAGCTGAATACCCCATTCAAAAACTGCAATCTGTATATGGCATATACCAGGCACAATGTCCTTGTGAAACAATCAATTCCCAGAACAAATCACTTTGAGTTTGAAGAGCAATTGTTTCAATAAGGGGATGGAAAGGAATACAGGATAAATTGGTTGCCATCGTTAGAAAATAATTTGATATGCTTTGCTGAGATTATGCATGATCAAATAATGCAATCTTTAAGCTGAAAGCTGCTTACACTCTGGTTATCCTAGTTTCTGAAGAGCAAGCATCTCTGTTTCACAGGAGGGAAAATGTTCAGGATGCAACTACGTTGTGGAGGTGGGAACTTCCACAGTCACCACATTCCTCGTGATGATCTGTCCTTGTCTCAGGAATGCAGGTCACCAGCTAGGCACCCTGGTACCTCAGAAGCACAAGGGGCAAGAACACTTGAATGCTTGTGAGGGGAGAACAGCCCAGTTTCTGCACAGTGAGAAATACCCAAGTCTTTCACAGCCTGACAGTTTTGGGATATGCCTTGGAACATCTGGCAAGATTTACCTTTTTAAAAGACCACATACACCTTAATTTTAAAAGTGGGTCATCTAAATGAGTAATAGAAGAAAAAAAAAATCAATTTCTAAATTCAGGAAGGCGTGGCAATTCAGATGAGCTGCTGCTGTGGGGAACAATGAAGACCTTTGCTGCACATGGAAGTGCTGTAGTACCAGAGAATGCAGCCCAAACACTAACACACAGCATATAATTGTGCTACTAACCTTCTCCAGCTTGTGTCTGATGGAGGTGACAGATACACAGTGCCATAGGGACAGCTGTCCACGTGATTCTGTCAGTTAAGGGGAAGAACACCACTTTCTCAGTTAAGTAGGAGGCCTATTGGAAACCTTCCCCTAAGAAATAATTCAAATTATCCTGTTAGAACCACTAAGCTCACATGAGAAAAAAAAAAAGACTTCCTATGAGGAACATACTGACTTCAAAAGGATGCTCAAAACAAAGTCTTATCTGGGCTGTTGTAATGTTTGAGGCACAGGACAACGATGCTCCTTTTCCCTTTCTGAGCATCTAACTCTTGCCTGAGAAGTCATCATCTCTCCATTCACATGTCTCCTTTAGCCCCGTCAAGCCAGTCAGACTGTGGCACATTTTAGGCCAGTCAGGAATAATATGCCAATTCATTTTCACAAATGGCAAGAACTGGCAAATGCTAAACTGAGGAATCAACTTGTAAGAAAATGCACAATGAACAGCAAGGAATTACCCTGGTTTGGATTTACTCAGTTCTGAAGGGAAACTCAGATTAGAATCACAGAATGGTAGAGGTTGGAGGGGAGCTCTGGAGATGATGAAACCCAGTGCCAGAGTAGGATCACCCAGGGCAGGCCACGCAGGAATACGTCCATGTTTCACCCAGACTGTTTTGCCTTTTCCATCAAAGGATCCCAGTCCCTCTCAGCTTCGTGTGCATCGTTATCCCCACTGAGAGCTGAGGAAACCCAGAGAAGCAAACGCTTACTTTTCAGAACAGTGGGTGTTTAAAACCTACATCACAGTTCAGAAAAAGCAGGTGACATTAACTGAGATGGGAAACAACTCGGTGGCGAGGAGGGGTGAACTCTAACAACTGAAAGCTGTGATATTGTTGGAAAGGGAGGTGAGGTGTTGGCTGCCAGCTCACGAACCAAAGGATATTTGTCTTCCATGTTTATCCACCGAGAGAGGACGTCGATGGGGGGAGCCCAGACGGTTTCTGTCGCGATAGACTCTGTCCACCAGCCCGTGGTGCCGAGTCGTTCTGCTGGTGTCCAACCCCGACGACTGAAAAGGAGTCTGAGAGAGACACGTGAAGTTATAAGCAGGAAAACACAGGCACGAGCAGTCTGCCCAGAACCTATTCGTACTGTATGCAAGGCTGTGTTGTCCTAAGGAACACAACTCAAAAAAAGCTATGGGCAAGTGTAATGATGTCAATTTTTCCTCCACCGCTCTCGCTACAGCCATGGAAAGCAATTACCAAGGCTATCTCTTCCAGACAGAGATTAGAGAGAAGTGGAGGCAGACCATGCTAGAACTGCCCTCTCATCAATCAGCCCTGCTCTCCAACCTTTGCATCTCTAAACCACCACCCGTCAACGTGCCAGGAAGCCTACCAACAACTGCTGTTGACATTCCCTTGGTGCAGCATGCAGCATGCATCCAGAAGGAACATGCTGACAACCAGAGCTGGAACTACGAGGGCAGGAGATGCGGGAGGAAGATGCACAGTGAGCCTAACATTCACCAGCACACGCCGGGTTCTCTCAGGCTGCCTTTCACCCCTCCTTTCAGCATAAGCATTTTAAGGGGACACTGACTGAAGTAAAAGAAATTTTAAAAAGCAGTTTCCTTCCTCCTCCATCAAGAAAAAGTGAGAGCAGCCAATATTTTCCAAGCGATTTTCATTCCACTCAGGTTGCACACTTAACGTAGGGGGGCTGATTCCAGCCTGAACCTTCTCACTGCCACTATCCAGTGACTTCAGAGGATAAGGATGGCAGGGAAAGGACAGGGAAGATGAATTCCCAGGCTAAACTGAAAAACTTTTACATTTTGCAAAGCCCTTCCCAGTGCATACCTTGGGGGGGGGGGGGGGTGGAGGGGAGGAAGTACCGAATGGTCAACCCCTCCTCATACTCAACAGCAATATATGGGTGTCTGGGGAAAAAACTGCTCCACAGTCCTCCACTCCTTGCCAATGTGAACAGCTTTGCTGAGTCCCTCAACACCATCTGTTTGGAAATCCAAAAATTTCCTCCTCCATTCAGGTGCTGCACGTGGCAAATGCACTGTCCTGTCTGCCAAGCCACGAAACCATCTGGCTTCCACGTATTTATTTATTTCTTTTCTAAAGTGTCCAGCTTCGGCTGTTTAAATCACTGTTTCTCAAACCCAAAAAAGTTTTACATTTATTTTTAAACATCCTGTTTGTAATAACTTCTAAAACGCTGCCTATGATTTTAAACTCTTTCCTATTTAGTAAATATTAGTCTCCTCCTGTGCACACACAACCTGTGCTAATACAAAAGGATGCAAAGTGGCTGCGGTGTTTGTTTTCTCATTTCAGGGCCAACACTTTATATGCAGCAGAAAATTGCTTAAGTCAACATGGGACAAGCAAGACAGCAGAGTGACTTTCTACTGTACTCTCAAGCCATTAAGACCGTGGTGATTTGCTTCAGTGCCTTAGAAAGCATGACTTGTATGAACACTCAGAAACCTCAAGTCGTAGCATCTCGATTTAAAGTAATTTAAATTAAAACATGTTGGTTTAACCTCTGCAGCACACACTGAACAACCATCCAGCTCTACCTAACTGGCACCACACAGAAAGGGGAATATCTGTAATTCCAAGACAACAATAAAAGGTCTCCAACTCTTCCTCGTGCTGTTGTTACAGCAATTCCACCCCAAAAGGCAGCAAAATTTGCCAATACGTGTGTACTTGGAAGGTGAACAGGAAAAGCAACTTCCTATGGCAGTGGTCTCAACCACGATGCTACTAAAAAAGGAGAAGCCAGGGTGCAGAGGGCAATCTCACCTGCAATTTCAAAGGCAGCCAAGGCATCTGAGTGTGCAGGGAAAAAGTCGAATGCAAAACCAGTTCTTTTTTAAGTTTCCCCTTTTTTTGGCAAAACTTCCCTTTTAGAAAGATCACAACAATCTGATTTGAGTGCAACAGTGGCAGGAGTAATGTGCTGCCCTTTACAGAGTGAGGAACTTTGGGGCAGTGCTGTTCTCTCTTTCCAGGAACAGAGATCCCAAGCAAATCCCCGACTTGCTCAGGGAATGCAGAAAAGGATACAAATACTTGAAATCCCATGAAATCTCCTCTGGACCAAACAACAGGCAAGATGCCCTCACTGAAATCCTCATCCCTTCAGGGTATGTGATACTTGACTGTAGTAAACAACTGTGGTTGCAATTAAAGGGCAGATCTGAGCAGCATTTTATTTGGAAAATTAAGAACTGGAATGGTTTCACTCTTCTGAAAAACATTCAAGAATTTGAGATCAGGACCAAAACTTCACAAAATACTTAAAAAAAAAAAAAAAGATAAATACAGACAGGAAGGAAAAAGCTCAGTGCTCTAAAGCAACAGTGTCCCTTTAATATTTATCAAGACATTGCCTTCAGACATGAAAATGAGCAAGGTGGGTGAGGGGGAAGAGGAGTGATACCTACTGACAGTTTACATCTCGGTGCCTCCTGGTGATAAGCAGCGCTTGGGGAAATCATTCTGCCTTTCCCAACGGAGCTCAACATGCAGGCTAAGTGCACATGCTCAGAGATTGCTTAAATCACAGGCCAAGACAGTGGCAAATTAACCACCTTCTGCATCAAATGAATCCCCCCCCAGAAATCAGAAGTAATCACACGACAGACCACAGCAAGTCCGGGGAGTCTGTACAGGAATTATTATGCATGTTCCAAACTGGGATGCATGGCAAAAAAAATCTGGATTTATGTGACAGACCAGAACTCCTTTGGATCTGGGAGGGTGAATCCAATCAATACCGTGCATACCAGTGAGAGGGTCACGTGTGCTGAAATACGTATCTGCCTGGGCAAAGTGGACACCAGTCCGAAATACGTATTTGCACAAACCTAAATACTTGTTTACCAAAGAAACAGGAACTGCTCCAAAGGCTTCTGCCAGAGCTCCGTTGTGCTGCAAATGCAAAGAACCAAGATTCTCAGACACCGATGCTCTCACCAGAGACAGCCAGACAGGCTTCACCTCACTGACACAGAGTACAGGCATCTTTTGGCAATTTCATTGTATTTTAGCTTAACGTTGAAAAACCTGGAACGCATTCATCACCCACGGGAACACTTGGCTTTATTTTGTTGCTTCTCACCGTTTGTTATCAATTTGGGATTATTTTCTTGGTGCGTGTACAACAAAAATATATATACAGAGAAACCCCTGGAGTTTAAGGACAATTTGTTTCTGTATCCCCTTCCATTCACAGAATCACTCAGGTTGGAAAAGCCCCTTGGGATCATCGTGTCCAACCATTAACCCTGCTCTACAAGTTCACCCCTAGACCATGTCCCCCAACACCACAACCAAGCGATGCTGAAACACATCCAGGGATGGGGACTCACCCACCTCCCTGGGCAGCCCATTCCAATCTCTCACCCACCTCC
>JANVCC010000071.1:3817058-3839441 GCA_025345505.1 Todiramphus chloris collaris
CCATTCCAATCTGTCACCCACCTCCCTGGGCAGCCCATTCCAATCTCTCACTACCCTTTCCATGAAGAATTTTTCCCTAGTGTCCAGTCTAACCTTCCCTTGTCTCAGCTTGAGGCCATTCCCTCTGGTTCTGTCCCTAATGACCTGAGAGCAGAGCCCAGCACCAGCCTCTCTACACTGTCCTTTCAGGGAGCTGTAGAGAGAGATTCATTCATCAGTGTTTGAATATTCACTATCAAGCCCTCTCCTGGTTTCAGAACTATGTAATAACCATCAGCACTGGCCACGAGTACAAAAATACTATTGCTTAAAAAGAACAGTAACTGTGAACCTCCTCAGCAAGAAACTAAAGATGAAATTCTGAACAGAGCAGACACTTGTGGGATAAACTCAGGACTTCAAAACACTACAAACCTCTGCACTGTATACCCCCAAGGCAACCAGATTAAAATAGACATTTGCTTCTCCTCGAAGCTTTTAACCTCCACAAATTTAGCTGGCTACATGTGTCTTGAAAGGCACAGTGACAGGACATCATCGATAGGTCTCTGTATTTATCAAGCCTTCATCAGAAAACCACAAACTGCAAAATTTAATTCTTACCACATCCTTGTGAGAGAAAAATGTAAATATTATTACTTGAGAAAGGAAGGCTAGTGCAGAAATTTGAATTCTTTTGAGCAGCCTAAATCAACGAAGCATAGAAATCAAGAGTCACCAAAGTGTCCATCCCCCAGTGCTATCCACTGTACAGTATTTTCTGTCCAAACACGCTCATTAACAGCAAAACATCCACAGAAAACACTCATTTTCTGCTTACAGTGGAGACAAAACAGCAAAAAGAAATGGAAGAAAGAAAAGCCAGGTCATCCCTACATTTACTTCTCAGCCCAAAGAGAAGTGACTATTCTGTGTCCCATTCCCCCTTCTCCTCCCCTGAAATCCATGTGTTGGCTCCTGTGGAACACACACACACACACAACCCCCCCATCATGGGTTACCTTCTTCCACACCCCTCCTCCCACAGCTTTCCACATCCCCTTGCATCAGTGGCTTCTACTTTTGCTTTAAGTCTACAGTATCCTCACAGAGGATTTCGTTAGGGATTTGGGACTGAACAAAACAAACCCACAGCCACTGTGAATATTCACCAACAAACCAAACCACCTCCGTGTCCTCTCGACACAAAACCATCCCCACCAGGGCCAGGAAAACCAGCATCTAACGCTAGCTAAATACAATACAAAAATATCCAGACAGCCCATACACAAGTAGACTCCATTCCAAAAGAGTCTGTACAACGTGGTGATCTGCTGAGGCCACGGTGCTGTTCTGAACCAGCAGCTGCTTCACGGCCTCCTGTGGGGAGAAACCAGCATCCAGGCAGAGCATTACACAACCAGAAGAAGGAAAACATCCCATTAAACTCACCTGGAAGGGGAGATCCATGGCACTGTTTCCAATCTGATTCACATTTGGCAGGGACCCACCGTAGTACTGGCCACGACTCTGCCCCAGTTGTAAATATTGGGTTTTCTGCAGCTGTAACTACAAGAAAAAGAGGAGGAAAGTGTAAGGGCAGCTCATTTATTCTTCAGCTGACTCCATGTCTGTTATCACTGAGAATGGACACCACCAATAAACAGCACGAATCCAACTTCTGGGAGTGAATGTTCACCTTCCCCACAAAGCACAGTTGGCAAACGGCCACCTTAGGTCTTGTGTGATGGTGTAAAGTGATGGAATAAAAGTCAACTTCATAGCCAGCAATCGTATTCCATTTCCAGCAAATAACCACCACGTGAAACCACAGGGTTCTTACGTCATCTGCTATTCTGAAAACAGACACCTAAGAACCCCCTGTCAGCCTGATCACAACCCTACCATCAAAATTAGACAGCTGTTCACGTGGGATAAAACAAATCAGAAAGCAATCTTCATTTAGAATATTGAGGATACTAATGAAACATTCAACCTTTCAGCAATCCAGGCAATGGAGATGTTACAGTAAGTTGTAGCCTTCCACCATGAGGTAAATGTTCTGGTTTCTTGCACCAGGAAAAGCAGAGACAGGGCTCTGCAAAGGAAACACAATCAACCAAAGGAAAAACCAGCGAAGAACTGTTTACCGAACGGGCAGAGATGAAAGTCGAACGTGAGAGTCTGCCAAGCTTCCATAAGTGGCAGGTATCACTCCAGTTCTGAACGATGCCCCTCGACTACAATGCTCTAGCATCTTTTCCTGGAGGTGTGCACGTTGGTGGCACACAAAAAAGTGTGCAAGAGAGAAGGTTGCTTCTTTTCTACCCCAAACATCAACTTCTTTCCAATATCCCTTCTTTCAGAAGACTGTACTTTCTCAGCAGCCCACTAATAAGAGCTACATCTTCTGATGAACGTCTTGTTAGAGACCTTTCTCCATTTTTTCATTTAGTCTCATTCAGCTCTGTAATGTTCCCACTCAACACATCTAGATTTAACATCCCACTGCCACTGAAGCCCCATTTCACACTGATAAGCAGAATTTGCAATCATCTGAACACAACAATCCTGCTCCCGGGGACGCATCTTCCAAGAACTCAAGAAACTACAATTAAAGTATCAAAGAAATGAGCTTACATAAGCTTCCTCTCCTCCCACTCTGGAGGAGTACACATTTTATAATGTATGTTGTTCCTCACTAGATGTCAACGGGCTGTTTTTTTGCACTCTGAAACGATAAAACATTCCTAGATTGGTAGCAAGGAATTGTTTAAAGACTAAATGTTCAGCTCTTGGACTAGGTGCAGGTTGGTTGCTAAGGTACTGCAGTGTGTACATCAAGAAAGCTGGGTGAGTTTCATTCAAACCCATCCAAAAGCCTTCGCCTTGCAATGCTAGAATTTTGAAGAGCAAAGTTTGGAAAAGCACTAGGAAGCAGGGCATCCCCAACCCTGTGTGCTGACACACATTTTCTCATCACAAAGGAGATGGCAGGATGGGAAGGAGCGGCCCTGACTCCACAGCCTTACCACAAAGGCCCCAAGGTTGGGCAACGATGTTTCTAGCCAAGCGAAGAAACTCCCACTTCCCATCTTGATGTGATCTGTGCAGAGGCCTCTGCTGAGCAGCAACACCGGCAGGGATGCTGAGTGGTGCTGGCAGGAAAGATACGGTGCTGCACCAAGGCAGGACAGAAAGAAGAGGCTGTTTATATCATGCTGACACTTAGGGGTATATACCCCAAAGAGAAGAGGGGAAAACAAGATCAACGCAAGTGTTCTTCCCACTGAAATCAGACTATCCCTTGGAAAGCCACTCAAATACCCCTGATTGACAGAATCTCCCCTAGAAGCCACCAATTTCCAAATACACAGCGACACAATCTTTCTGCTTCAGCTGAGGGACCAAATTAACCCAAAACTGGCAACACAGCTCTTGGAGACGAAACCTCTTTATGAACCAGGGGCTCTCAAAAGTCTCAGCTATTCAGGCAAGGTACCAGTCACAAAGTGGCTGATGGCTTTTTCTCTTAGCCAGAGGGCAGCTAAATCCCCTCAGCCTGAGGAACTGGAATAAACCACTCAGAGTGCCATACAGTTAAAAAAGATCCCAACCAAAAAGCAGGAAAGGGCCCTCCCCGCTTTTCTTTTGGGATCTTTGGACACAATCCCGAGGCAGCGCTCCCGAGGCAATCCGTGCAGTCGGAGCAAGGCTGCTGTGGCTGGGTGAGTCGCAGCCCCTTTAACTCCTGGCTGCAGATCACCAAGAGCACAACCTCGGAACTCGCTGTGCTTTCCTCCTGGCCCATACATCTGGTGTTGTTGTTAGGAAAAAAAAAGGCTCGCTTGGGATTTGTGCCAAACCTTGAAGTAACTATTTCAGCAGGTGGTGGGGTCTGTTACAGAACCCGCTCTGAGGTGCTCAGGGAAGGGAGGGGGCTGGGGGGGGGATGCTTTATCTTTGGTTTTTAGTGTATACACCTACCTCAAATCCTAACGGAACAGAGGGGTCTCAACCGTTTGCCTTCCCAATCAAACGTGGCGATGAGGAAAGGAGCCATCGAGACACGAAAGCCTCTCCAAAAACCAGCTTTGCTGGGCCATGAATTTCAGGGACGCTCTTTTTGCTACGACTCGTGGAGATCAGTGCCAGAGCCAGGAACACCGCCTGCTCGCTCCCGTTAGCACAGATCATCAGAGCAGGTCTGTGCTCCTCTCTCTGGCCTCCTGCCTTCCAGCAGTGAGCGGCCCCCAGACTCGGCTGTTTATTGGAGCCCATCAACAACTGCCACTTGCAATCTGTGGAGATCAAGAGGAAGCAGAGCAGGCAGGGACGCCGAGCGCCTCGAGATCTCCAGCTTCTCGGCCGGTAAAAAAGCGTTTCTGAGCACTGTGGCTGTCACTACAACGGGAGACCACGAGCAAAATCAGCTCGAGTTTTTCAAAGCAGAGGATCAGGGGGAAAAAAAAAACCACCTGAAAATGTCACTGTCAGGCTTTGAGAGAACTCGGGAGCCTCGAGTCTTGGCAAGGGGACTTCTGCTCCAAGGAAAGCAGTGCTGGAAAGGAAAACGGGCAGCGGCTGTGACTGACAAGTGCACTGCAGTCTAGGATTTGGGGATTAGCTTTGAAAAGGAGGATTGGGGATTTTATTTTAAGAGAGAGAGAAAAACAACAACAAAAAAAGAGCCTTTTCTTAATAGAAAAATTCAGATTACTCTCAAAATGTTAACAAGTCTCATGACAACTCCAGCTCTGTCTCCTGGGGTTACATTCAATTAGTGGCAACTTGCTTTCTCTAGGAGTCTGGATAGTGGAGTATGATAATGAATTACTTGGTGTTCACCAGATATATTAATTTCTTGAACCACGAGATCTTAGTGCCTCCACATTACAGCTTTTCCATTATGTGGCCGAGATAATAGCTCCCTGACAGTTGAAAATATTGCTAAATATTCCAGTTCTTTCCTGAGAAAGCTTTTGCTAAGGAAAAAGCTTTTGTTTGTTAAACCATTTTATGTCTGCTCGGTGTTGTTGTTCAGAAGAAACAGCTCCCAAACAATAGATCCTAACTGAATCTGTAATTTTCCCTCCACCAGCATTTCTCTTCTGCTACTGCAAGGGAAAATGAAGGTTCTAACTGAAAATCAAATTTAATCGTTAAAAATCAAATCCTTCCAGGTAAGCAGCTTTCTGGAACAGCTGAAAACGCTCCCCAAATAAAAGGCTGGCACTGTTGGTTCACCTGATTTGAAGTTGTGTTAAAAGAGATGAATTTCTGCAAAGGTGCAGGAGTAACAACCTGCAAGGCAGCAGCAGCAGCATCTTTCCAGCTAGCAGGAAAGGAATCGGTACCGTTCCATGTAGTAACCTGCAAGCTACTACATTCTGAACTCAGCTAAGAGTTGAGTAACATGGCATGATCTTACTCTGCTCAAGGGAACTGGACACACAACTTGGGTTAGATGTAACACAACTACTGACCTGCCAGCAAGGGAACGTTCTCCCAGATCCTCATTTTTGTGCAAACCACCTCGAGTTTCCCCTTCAGACTGGGTTAAAGTTTGCTGTATAGACAGCTGTGTTTGCAGGGAGAGATTCAAGTCATACAGTCACAAGGAAAAGGGGAAAAAACAAAAAGCATATGAAGTTTTCCTACAGACTTTCTGAGTGTCCAAAATATGCAGATGGGCATCAAAGGAAGCATTTATTAAAGTTCCACACTTCAACTTCTCTGAATTCTGGGCGAATTACAAACTTACGGACAGAACCTAAACTGTCATCAAAAGGCAAATCTGGAACTGGAATGAAGGCAACTGAAATCACTATAATTAAGTCAATTAAAATCACTATAACGGTTTCTTTTAAAATGCCCTTTTTAACACAGAAAAATTTGATTCCCATAACCATAATAAAAGGGTGGAGTGTCCGTTTGATAAAAAAAACCCTAAGGTATCTGACGAATAAAGGAAGTAAGATTTCATGATAACTGCTCTTTTGCCAGCTTGCAGTTTCCATACCAAGCTTTCTTATGAAGTTGAGCTTTTCACTTCAGAAAGCTCTCTCTTTAGCATGCCCAGCATAATAAGCAGCAAAACACGTGCAGATTAAAATTAGAAATGTATTATTGAAGCTTACTTGGAAATTAAATTCTGTTTAAAGGATTAACTGGAAGTTTTAGAGCCTGCATAACAGGTAAATCCTGTTGTTCCAATCAGTTCAAAGTTCCCCCGTTGGATACAGCTGAAATTTCTCAGGAAGGCTTTCTCCTAAAGCAATCAGAGGCAGGACCAGCCACAGAAAAGAATATTCATTTACCTGGAGTTTTTTTGACACTGACTGGGATTGCTTTGGCATCCTCAATAACGTGTCACTGCTGTTGTATGCTTGCTCCCTAGGAATGAAGGCACAGCCCAGCTCCTGGTAAAGGTCTGCCTCGATGAAAAGGCCCTTACAGGGCTATTTTGGGCCCCTCTGCAGAAGAACCAAAGATAGACAGTAGAGACCAAGTGCCCTTTTATCCTCAGATCCAGACTTTTCAGGTTACACAGGGACAAGCAGGTCAACTTTGCATGTTCCCTCTCCAGCGAGCAAGCAGAAGGCAGAGTCTCCCAGTTCCAGCTTCATTCTCCAGCATGAAATTCAACACGAAGTCAAACAAACCCCCACAATAAGTCAATTACCCAGTGGAATCCCAGTGGAAGTGTTTTCTTCAAAAGGAGATTTCTTCCCATTCACAATCCTCATGTTGATAAGGAAAGCAAATAGTCTTAAAAAGAAAGATAAGCTAACAGTCATTTAATGATTCACAGATACTGCATTTAGATTTAGTGGCAATACAGCTGCTAGCTAAAAAACCACCTAATTATCATCTAACTATTCCATTTTAGAAGTTCTTCACTTTTATGTCCAAGTTGCCAAAAACTATCACCAAATGAGTTCTGCTCCTCCCTTTCCCTCAAACTAACCCTTTGCTGTTTATATTCTAAAGTTCACATTGGAATTTGGATTTTAAGAACTCTGCTACCCAACCAATATCTAAAATGAACACGCATCACAAGAACTGCTCATTTACTAAAGCCACCCTTCACAAAAGCTGCCGAGTTTATTTAATTAAATGAAAAAAAAAAATCAATAAATGAGAATCCTGGTAAGCCAAGGAAAAGAAAATTGAAATGTTAGCCACAATTTCATTAATTATAGCAGGTATTCAGCTGCCAGTCCTCCTCCACATCAACAGACCCAGACCCAATCTCATTAAAGCCAAGAACATAAAACTAATATCAATAATGAGAAGGCAGAGAAAGTTATTAGCAGGGGAGAAAAAAAAAAGTTTGATGTATTTTTATAACACAACCAAGCAGATCACACCATGGAGAACACAGTCCCAGCACTCTGCCTTCTGCTTCTTTCCCAGGGAAGCTGGATAACTTTGCCCCAGAACTCTTAGGACTTGAAGAAATTCTGCTTGAAGAGGTTGAACGAGCAGAAAAACTTTGGGGGTTCGTTTGGATTTTCTTAACTCGCTCACCGCACGGGCAGATGGATTTTTGAGACCAGAAAGGCAAGAGGAGAGAGCAGCAGAAGCCAACGAAAGGACAGATTCTTCAACCTTCAGACTAACTCAGCTCTACGGCCCAACCCCACGCTACCACTGAGGCTGGTGTCTGAGCAAACATCGTCTTCACTCTTGCAGAAGCTGGAGGGTATGAAAAGAATGAGTCAAAAGAGGCCTTGTGTGACTGAAAAGCAGCATTTCTGTCTTTCCTCTGCCACCAATGTCCCTCAGGTCACTACATGAGCAATTAACACCCCTTTCAGAGGTGATTGCTAATTTTCCAGTTACTCCACACAAAATATCAGGGGTCTGGTTGGGGTGTGAGGTTACTGCTTCTCCTGGAGCCAACTGGACCTGTGCAGTGAGCAGATAAACTACTTTACAAACTGGAGACTTGCTGTTGGGCTTTCCCCCTGAGCACCAAGGATCAGATTGGACATTCAAAGCATCAATTTCCTCTATTTTCTTCTGCTTGTGTCTTAGGAATCATCTCACAAAATGAGAGTAATCACACCAGGAGAATATTGTAGAGATTAAGTTGGTTTCGAACTACTGAGGCTCCTCACCAGGGTAAGGCATGGAGCTCTGCCTGGGGGGGTTTAATTATCCCATCAGCAAACCAAAGTTTGAGTGGCACACTCCAGGTCCCAGAGCAACAGACTGAACAAGGAGGATAAATCGAGATATTTAACAGCCTCCCCGCAAGCCACCAGGAGTTGGCTTTGTGCAGGGGTCTTGGTCTCACCAGGCAAGCGGGGAATATCTGAGAAGTTAATGAAAGGTGTCCTGGTTTGAGTGGGAACAGAACTAATTCTGGTCAGTGGTTTCCCTTTCCAGCTCAGCTGTCCTCACCCCCTGCCCTGCCTGCAGCCAGCAGCCTGTTCTCACAGACAGTGGCTGCTGCTGGCAGGGAGAACCCCCATGGGCAGGGTTACTGCCCAGGGCTGGGGTGCAGACCAAGGCCCTGCTGGATCTTGGGTACCACTCTGGGGGTGCAGAAAGGGAAAGGCGGCACCTGCAGGGAGGAGGGCACAGGATGGGTGACCCTACACTGACCAACGAGGGATTCCAGCCCATATTCGTCATATTCGGTTCAGAGCTGAGGGATCCAAGGGGTGTCTGGGCACTTTGCTCCCCTCTTGGGCTGCTCTGCCAGCTTGGCTTGGTTCAGGTCCTCTTTTGGTTCCCTCCTGGGAGCACCCAAGGAGGCCTCTGTCCGTTCGCCTTCGATCCCGGGCTGGGTGTTCCCGACCCCGGTACCAGAACCCAGCCCCTGAACGCAGCTCCCGGCTGCTGCGGGGCCCAGGCTGGGACTGTCCCAGTGCCTGCTGCACAGCACCAGTGCTGACAGGGATGGAATTGCCCTCAGGGGGCTGGGTTCCAGACTGGCTTTGTATACATTTCTATATATTCCATTTTTATTGTTATGAATTTCATTTCCATTCAAGCTGTTCTCGTTTCCTGCTCTAATGGCTGAGTCTCTCTCCCTGATTCCCTTTCCCTTCCCCTCTGGGGAGGGAGGGGGGTAACAGAGAGGCTGTTCTAGGTCCAAGGAGCTGCCCTGACCCGTGACAAGAGGCTATCATCTTGCTCACACAGAAAAGATGAATGAAGACTGGAAAGACTTGGAATGTTTGGCTTTTTCATCATAAATTTCTCTCCTGAGAAGTTAACACTGACCATTTTTATAGTTCTGTCAGGTTTTTGACAATTTATTGGGAGGAATTAAAAAGATTTCCATTATTTAGATGTTACAGATTAAAATCCACCTACACACGTTATCTAAGAGCTGAAGAGGTGGCTAAAGAAGGGATGGATCTATTTGTGATTTTCCCTGCAATTAAAACACAGCTGATGAAATCCAGCAGCATCGACACTTTCCCTCTCATCCCACAAGAGCGTATGCGACAGATGTTTCTCTTCAGCCCAAAGTATGTCCTGACAGATGAAGAAAATAAACCACGTGATGGAAACCCACTTCTTTTCAATTACCTTTCAAAGCACCCAATGCTACTCTGCCTAATAGAAAGAATGAAGTGTGGTATCAGAAAACTACAGCTCAAGTTCTTTGATAAAAGACAGATTCTCTAGAAAAAGGGATGCTCACAGAGCTAGGTACAAAATATCCAGAATTACCCAGGAGGACACAGTTTGCCATCAGCCCCTCCAAGGTAATGCACACTGGAAATGTTAAAAGGGAACTCTGAAAACCGTGCTCCTCTCAAAAGCAGAACCCGTTTCAAGTGCCTGCAAGGGACACTGCTCCTTTCCTTTGGAATAGCCACGGTCCCGGCACCGAGAAGCGAACCCGGCGCACAGAGTAACGCTGGAACAGAAGCACAGCTCTTCACAGCCCCTCCTGCCCCACGGAGACAGGCTACACGGACTCAACGGAACAGAAGAGAGAATCCCCTGTGCTTCTGTCCCCCTGCACTCGGCACGGGTGAGGCCTCCCCTCCAGCACCGGGCACAGCTCTGGGCCCCTCGCTGCCAGAAGGGCACTGAGCTGCTGGAGCGGGGCCAGAGGAGACAGCGAGGCTGGGGAAGGGACTGCAGGGAAAGGCTTCTGAGGAGAGGCTGAGGGAGCTGGGGTTGCTCAGCCTGGAGCAGAGGAGACTCAGGGGGGACCTTGTCCCTCTCTCCAGCTCCCTGAAGGGAGGCTGTAGGCAGGGGGGGTCGGGCTCTGCTCCCAGGCACCCAGGGACAGGAGGAGAGGCCATGGGCTGGAGCTGTGCCAGGGCAGGGTTCGGTTGGGTATCAGGAAGCCCCTCCTGACAGAGGGTGATCAGCCATGGGAAGGGCCTGCCCAGGGAGCTGGTGGAGTCCCCGTCCCTGGAGGTGTTCAAAGACAGGCTGATGTGGCACTGAGTGCCAGGGCCTGGCCCGTGTGCTGGGGTTGGGTCACAGGCTGGACCTGCTGATCTCAGAGGGCTTTTCCAGCCTCAGGGATTCTGCGCTTCTCCCTCATTCAGGTTATCACAATCAGGAAGAAATGCCACCAAGCCAGATTTCTGCAGTAACTTATTTCCTGCAGTTTCACGCACGGCTCCAAGAGCGGCAGCGGATCCAACGCGCAGCTGTTCCTCCCAGGAAGGCTGCTAAAGGAAATGAAGGCTGAAGTTTAGAGGAAAGGTATAATCCGCAGTGATAGCAGCTGCTCTGTCTGGGTCACTTGGGATTTAAAACGTTCCATCAGCAGCTTTGTAATAAAATGTTTTGCAATGCGTTGGGGGTTTTTTTAATTTTAGAATGTTTTTATTTCATAAAAGTGAAGATTTTAACACTGGCTAGAAACAGACAAGTGTGGACAAGCAGAGGAAAAATTTCCCTTGTTGCCTCTGCCAACCATATTTGGCCTCCCAACACTATTAGCATCCCAGTGCAGTAGATATCGGAGAGAAAAGCACTACCAAGCCAGAACAGGGAGCCAAACGTCTACTACAAACTAACTGAAAATTACCATGAAAAAATCCAGACATATGGTATGAACTGGATTTGAACCCATGCTTTTAGAACTGCTACATCATTGTTTACTCTTCCATCACCACGACTGTCATCTCAGTCACTTTCAAGTATTTGTTCCATTATCACATCGACATATTAAGACACAAACAGAAAAACTCTGCGGGCCAGCCAAATGCAGTCATTAAGAACAAAAATAAAAGAAAAATGTGCTTTTTTTTATTTTTTTTTTTTTTGGTTGGTTTAGGGAAGGAATCTGTCGTAATATATTGGCATTTAGCAGCCACAAAAGAACAGCAGATTTGTTTCTGCCACACTGAAACACTTCACAAGCAACTCTTTGCTCACAGCAGAGCTGCAACACGAGGCCAGCACTGCCCAGGATTTTTACCAGTGGACAGCTACAGTTCACTACCAAACAGACTGTTCAAGGATTCAGGGTTTTCCCAGTGCACTGAAATACCCCAAGTTTTCTCAAAGACTTCAGAAATTAACAACAGAATGAGAGGTGATGTATTCAAAGAGCAAAACCAAAGGGATTCTGCCATGGCCTGGGAGGTTCAGCACCAAGGGAAGGAGAAGCATCATCTTCCCCCTCTATCTCATGGTGCCAGAGCTTGAAATGGAAAAGGAGGTTCCTCCAGATGCCATGAGAAAACAAACAGGCGATCAGAAGGTTTTTTCACCCTTAAGTAATTAAAAATGCTAGTCAGCAGAAAGGGGACAGCAAGATAGCTAACTATGGATAGTTTATCAACCTGCTTAAGCTCAAAGGTTACCTGATTGTATCACATTTATGCTGCAGTTCCAGACGCTTGCCAGTACAACTGCGGTGTCTCAAGTGGCGCGCATCCCCCGGAACACCTGCATGGTGGGTGCCTTGCAGCTGCATAAAAGCCTCTACAAAATTAAGGCTGTCCTGAATGATTCTGTGCTTTGAAAAGGAGAAAGGAGCTGACAGAGTAAGTTCTTATCTCCAGTACCTATCACAACGCCTTGAGGAAGGCATCCTATCGGTTCATTCTGGGACTACCTAAAGCCATTCGAGTTTTGCAGCCAGCGTTTCCACGCAGCAAAAAAAACTGCCAAGGCAAAGATGACTTTCTCTCTGTTTCGAGGTGCAGCTGCTATCGTAGGTTCTTCCTCATCGAGAAACTGCCTTCATCACCGGGCTGGTTCGTGTAGTGAGGAGCAGAGAACAGGAGAACAAGCAGACCTGAAAAGATGAGATGCGGCCCTGGCCCATGCAGCCAAACAAAAGAAACTTCTCCCAGCCATAATACTGCTTTGCTAAAAGCATTCTAGTCCATTCAAATAAATTTCATTCATGAGAGCTGAGAAATATATTGATCAGCAAAGCTGCAGCAGGAATCATCTGAAGCCCTGCCAAGTAGCGCTCGCTGCACTTTTAGTACTCTGAGAGAGCCAATTATTACTCATGAGTTCATGATGTTTTCTCCACCTTCCTGCTGAAGGGATTATTTAAGACCTCAAATCACCTAACTGGATTGCTTTGTCCTGTTACGGAGTCATCTACAAATTCCAAGGCCATTAGATTCTCCTCCAGAAGCTGCAACCAACTCCTCAACTGTGAGGACAGGGGGTTATGAAAAACACACACGTGCTTGGCCCTCTGCCCCCAGAGGTCTCCTAGAATTCACTTGACAAGGAAACGATGTTATCCCCCTAATGCAGCCTTTCTATTTATAAACCACCCCAAATCCTCATTACACCCCCAAACAAAAATCCTTTTTCTCATGAACCTGAAGAGAACAAACCAGAATGCTTGAGTTTTGCAGAGAAAAATGGAGGAGAGAGGGGAGATGGTAGCAGCATTTAATTATTATTTCTTTCTGGTTCACAACAGCAGACCTTCGAGCAGCGGCATTTCTTTATGCATTAGCTGCATTTAACTGCTCCAAAAACTGAACTACTATGAACTCTCTGACGTTTTGGGGGTCGAGGGGCAAGAACTGGTAAGAACACACCTTGTAGATTTTTGAATAAATAAATAAAGTACCAATAAATAACAAAGATTTGATGCACAGGCTGTCACTCGGTGTTTAAAAACACTTTGCTATTTCTGGTGAACAAAGGTTTACTGTTTAAAACTTAACAGTCACAACTGAGTAGCAAGTAAAAACAGGATACAGCACAACTAGAGACTTAAAATAGTGACTATTCTTCAGAGTTCTGCTCTATCACCGGGCAGAGTGCCAAGCTAAGCTACAATATGAACCAAACCTGATTTGCACTGCTTTTAAAAACAAACCAGATCCTGTGTCAGCGCTGCAAATGCCACCCTTCTTTTCTGAGAGGGATTCGAGAAGAGAAAGACATGCACAGTGCTGATAATTCAACACGGCACAGCCGACAGGCCCCGGACTTGAATTTCAGTGATTATTTGATAGCAACAAGAATTCTTTGCTTCCCTGATGTATTTAAATCCAGCGCAGCACTCTCAGAATTTATTTATTTTCATGATCATTATTAGCTAAAAAAAATACTTTTAAAGAAAAATACTCATTCTGAGCAGGCAACATAGTTGTTTGCTGGTTGATGGACAACACTTCAGAGAACCCCACAGAACGAGTGTCCGGGCTAAAAAAACCATTACTAAACCATGGCTGTTCCTCCTATTGAAATGTCTCAGAAAAGATGAAATAAAAGCAGAGATGCCCTCATTAAGCAAGCTAAAAATAGCTTTTATGTTCCATTTTTTATTTTTAGCTAAAGAATGAAAATTCAGTTATGTAACCCTACAAGTTTTGTAAATTAGGAGAGAAGCAGGGCCTGTCTGCACCCTTTGGAGTTTATCAGCTGGCAGGAGAGCTCTTACCTCTGCACCGACAGTCGCCACAAGCACATCTGGTTCAGTTAAAAACCTGCTTGCAGAGAACAACAAAGATGTGATTTACCTGCTGCCAAGGCTCACGTTGGTGGACACACACAGAATGCCACTGCACGATGCCCTTCAGTCCGCGGCACCAAGGCAACACCTCAACACCCCCCCAGAATCACCGTGGCCTCTGCAGCGTGTTCTTCCCTCCAACAATTCCTCCCACTGCAGTTCAACCTTAAGCCCTCCTATTACAGCTCAAGAACTGTTTGTAGCTCTTTAGACGAGGCATCAAACAATTCACTATCTGGAGAGGTATCAAAAAGATCTGCCATTAGAGTCAAAGTGCTTTGACTGCAACAGGTTCATACTATGAACATACATTTCACCGCACAAGAGAAACCTCTGCTTGCACTAAGGCAGCATTTCAATCCGAGGAGGCTGGTGGAAACTTGTGCTACTTCAGATATTATTTTTGCTTTGCCCTCACCAGTGGAGAAATGCCACAGAGCTGGCAAGGGGGAACGGGGTCTTGTAGAGTTGTGAGTGGTCCCTTGCACGCACAGAACAAGGAGAAAGACAGCATCACCACTCCAGTGCTGCATGGATGCTGTGAGTATGACCTAGCTAAGAGTTTGCAGGGAAAGAAAAAGGTGAAAAGTCAGTATATTAAACAATCACCGTCTTGCCTTTTGCCACTGACATTTTTTTTCCCCCCTTAATCCAGCTTCCAGATCTTAAGGGCTCCAGAGCTAGAAAGATCTTCCACACAGCTTCACATCACTACAAGATGCTGCTTCTACCAGGGGCCTAAAGAGGCACCAGTGCACAGAAAGGCAGGTCACAGAGAGCTGACACGCTCTCTGAGCTGAGAACTATCACCATCTGCCTGAAAATACAAGCATTTTGGAACATCAGCTCGAATTCCCTCCCCTTGGAGACTTTGGCCATCCAAGGAAAATAATACTAACATTAGTAGTGCTAGCTGGGTATCCAAATTAATTGAAAATTCATCTTACAGAATTGCAATCTGCCATTAACACATCTTACTGCTGCGTAGTGAAAAGCAACCATACTAAAGACCACGAGCGAGTAGCCCAGCAGGTACATCACAGAGTGCATTTTCCCAGTCGTCAGGGAAGGTGACAGACTAAGCAGGCAAGGAAGTAAAATACACACTGAGAAAATGTGCCTGTAAAATACAGACTTTTCGACGCGGATCGTGAAGTGCTGTAGAGTTATTTCTGAAGCCTGCAGCCAGAACCTGTCATTTTGTTCTCCTCTGCTTCATTATTTAAGACCCTTGTTTTGGTTTTTTTTTTTGGTGGGTGGGTGGTGTTGTTTTATTGCAGAGGATTGTTCTAGTGCAAGGGGAAGGATTTTCAGTTCCCGAGAAGTAATTTGCAAAACAAGGCTATTATCAACACTCAGTTACAACTTCATAATTTATAAAGTACCAATGAGATCATGCAAAAACATCCCTGCTTGACAAACACGCAGTTCTGCAACGCTCGCTTGGCTCCACAAGCACCAGATCTTGACAGGAATCTTATTCTTGAATATCCCTTACGCAGCACGAAACACGCTCCGCAAAGCATTTTAAACAAACCAAAGCAACATCTGAAATATTAACTCATTATCAGATACACTGATCTTTGCTAATGAGTTAATAAAGGCTCAGAAGCTTGACAACCAGCTCAAACTTCACTTTGGGTCTGCATGTGTTTATCAAAATGGGAGTAGCTTGGACCAAAATAAAAAAGGGAAGCAGCACTGAGGTCGCAATCAGTCGCCATCACAAAACGAACACTGCTGAAAGCTTCTGTTCACAAAAAATCTAACAGATTTTTGCTTCTTTTCACCCACCTCAGCCCTGCCAGCTACCATACACCCTTGACCACAAAGCAACAGCTACTCCAGACCACATACGAAAGCACCGGGGTAAAATTCCACCCATCACAACCAGAAATGTTAATTTTAAAAAGGAAAAGCTTCTTCTCTTGATTTTTTTTTTTTTTTTTTAAGATAGAGCATTACATTTGCTGACGAGGGCCCTGAAGTGTACTTGAGTTTCCCATCCTACATTAGGTAAGATAATATTGATGCCAGTGTGGAACACACCATTAAAGAGTGATCGATGCTGCTGGGGAGATCGACAGAACCACCGTAAGGCAGCCCCAGAACAAGCTGCTTGGCAATTAGAGATAGAGAATAGACACCAAAGACAAATATTTAGCCCTTTAAGACATCTGCTTAAATCCCTAATGATCATTTTTGAGATGCCTACTTTTTGCCACATCTTTTACCACCACCACCACAAAGAAAATGTCTAGAAACACTCGATGATTTCTTACAGAATAATTTAAACATCTCAGCAGAGCAGGAAGCTCTCAAAACAAACAAAAAAACTCAAAACACAACCAAACAAGCCCAGGGGTCTGATTTAATATGGTCAACCCCTGATGCAATCCAGGCCAGAGCTCACACCACCATGGCCCTGGGCAGCCACGGGAGAGAAAGCTGACCCAAGATTAAATGTGCACGATGCTACTGCCTCAGCAAAGAGCCAGGGCCTTGATCTTGATAAGGTGCAGTAAATGCTTCAGAACTAATATCCATGACATCAATAAATTGGTTATAGAACATGAAAACAAATCGTTAATGCTAGAAGTAGCAGTTTGATGAAGAGCAGGTTAAAATAAAGGTTATTTCCAAATTGGCAAAGATAAAATCCAAGATGGGTAGAAAACAAAACAAAAAAAATAATGCAGTTTACATGATAAAAAAATTAATACAAAAAGTCATCTAACTGAGAAACCTAGCTACAGTTAAAATGGGTTTTCAACACAATCACATCATGGGCTTTCCAGGGCTCAGGGGTTTCCCCCCTCCTGGGTTTTTTTGTGCTATGTAAAGAACAGCTCTTTTCTGTTTCGTCTAACAGGCACTGAAAAAAGCTTGCACCAAGGCCACGTGGCTGCTAAAATCATCTTTCAACACAACTTATTCACGAAAACTACTTGAAGGAACAACTCCTGTTGCACTGTTTTGGGATTTAATGCTTTACCTACATGGAGGTTGCCTGTTTACCTCCACTCTTCTACTGATGCCAGCACATCATTCACATGAACAGAGCAGCAACTCCTCCCGCTGATTTTGCCATGTCAGGAACTTCTCAAGGAGGTTTGTAGCTCCTGTAACTCAGAGTCATTAAAACTACAAACTTCAATTTGCAACTACAAGACGAAGAAAATCAGCATCCAGGCCTAAAACTCTTCACTTGGAGGGAAAACCCCAACCCACCGTCACAGAGCTGGAAGAGATGACTGTACACACCCTGGAGAATGTCTTCTCTTACTAAATGAGTAGCTTCTGTAAATGCTAACGACTGCAAACGCTCTCCTAAAGAAAACTGTGAAACACAGGCACACTGAGCTCTGTTCCAAACGTTCACCCTGTAAATTACAATGAATACACTGAAATCCAGTGGTTGCACAGTCAATAGTTTCACACAGTTTTCAGGCTGGAGAAGAGAAGGCTCCGGGGAGACCTTCTTGTGGCCTCCCAGTATCTGAAGGGGGCTACAAGAAAGCTGGGGAGGGACTTGTTAGGCTGTGGGGCAGGGACAGGACTGGAGGGAATGGATCCAAACTGGAGAGAGGTGGATTCAGGTTGGACAGGAGGAAGAATTTCTTCCCCAGGAGGGTGGGGAGACACTGGCCCAGGTTGCCCAGAGAGGTGGTGGAAGCCCCATCCTGGGAAGTTTGGAAGCCCAGGCTGGCTGGGGCTGTGAGCAACCTGCTCTAGTGGGAGGTGTCCCTGCCCTTGGCAGGGGGGCTGGAACCAGATGAGCTTTAAGGTCCCTCCCAACCCTGACAATTCTACGGTTCTGTGCCTACAGATCCTTCATAGCTCTGTGACTTCATTAAAAGAGATGGACGTGGCCACTGAAGAGAAAAGGACTTTGTCGCAGAGCTGAAACAAGCAGTTGTAATGCCTGGCAACGATGGGATAGTATTTTTAAAAGTCACTGTCTCCTTAAAAAGAAAAAAAACTAAACTAAATAAAACAAAAATCACAACAAAAACCTGCCTGGGTTTACTGGAGGAACCATTACACTGATCACTGAGGGATGTGATGCGTCCAGCACGGCGTATCAGGAGCCACGCACTGTTTACCTTGGACAGCTCAGGCAAACGAGTGTTGCACAAGGACAGAGACTCTCTGTGCCCCTGCAGGGAGCTCCCTTCTTCATTTTCACTCTCTGTTTTACAATAATTCCTTCAAAGAATGAAGAAGAATGCATCACTATTTCATAGAACCACAGAAGTCATTTCAGCAGGTTCAGTGCAGCTCCTCAGGTCAAGAGAACGGTGCTGCCCACAGCCGTGGTGGGTCCAGAGGCTCAGATATGGGAGCACGTGGGGCAGCTCAGAAACCAGCTGCCTTGGGTCTGTGTCCTGCTGCACCAGGGACACCAGAGGAAGATCACGGGTGAAAGCCAAGTGACCTACTTCTTGCTCTGGAATCGTGCAAATTCAGGGTCCAAACTCTGTATCTGGGAAAGTGGCAAAGAGGAAAAGCTCTGTCTAGAGCTGGAAAAATTAACAGTTGTGTTTTGAGAGAAACTCACGATACTATTAACTCAAGCAAAACCACTTCCAGCTGAAAGGATTAATCTCTGTGCTTGGAGAGCTCAGGCCTGATTTTGTTGCATTTCTTTAATATCTTTCAGACATTCAAAAACACTATTACATAGCCAGGAATGTCTTTTTTTTTTTTTTTTTTTCATCAAATTATTTAATAAAACCATGCTGAAGGCATTAGGAAACATTGCAAGGCTGCATCATCATCATTAGTGTTTCTCATTTGTAAACCCGCAGATTAGCATTCCTGATTTAACTAAGCTTTTAAATACTGTTTTGCATACTATCTACATCAAACGATGATCTGTGGAGGCACCAAGAGACATTTGGATCTCTTCCGCAGCCAGCAGGCACAGGTAAATGAGTGACTGTCTCACACACAAGCACAAAGACCGCTCCGGGGACACGTGCTCCCGTGTACGTGTTTTACACACACGTGAATGCAAACTCTGGGGTTTTCACTTGGTTCTTCTCTGGTCTCACCTCAGTCAAACGGCCATCCCTGGGTAGCTATGCCACTAACACACATTCCACTTGAAAAAGCTCAAATCAGGATCTTTGTGTTAAAGATATTCAGGTTTAAAATGCAAACGCCAACTTTTGACTTCACCTAGGAACTGAAAAGGCAGAGCAGGCACACACAGCTTTGGCTAACACCTGCAAATACGCAAGCAAGCACTGAATTACCAACTTGGGAACACAGAATGTAAGTTTTACATCACTGAGGAATACTAAAGACCCTCTTTTTGAGAACTACTGTTGGTAGTAGCTCACCGAGGCACCTTCTGCAAGCTGCATGCCCAGGGGGCTGTGCGTGCAGGAAAAAAACGTATAAGCGATGCTGGAACTTTGCAGAATGTTTCCAAACATCACAATTAACTCAGTTTTCTTCCCTCTTTTCATTCCAGTAACATCAACTTCAGCTCAGCTCTGGGGGCAGGTGGGGAGCTGGGGGGCAGCACCAGCTGGAAGGGTTTTGGAACTCGGGGTTTGGGGGCGTCCTGTTTTTTTAAGACAAGGATGCAAGGTCTATGAGAGGGAGCTCAAACACAGCTCCTGCTGAAATCCCTCCAAAGTAAGTGACTTTAGCAATGTATAGCAAAAAAACCCCAAACCTGGAAATCTGAGAACGTGCCCAGCTGCACAAGAACCACCTCTGAAATGCAGGACACAAGCTACACCCTAATTTTCTTTAAAAATCTTCTGTTCTCCAGCATTTGAAGGGTTCAGCACTACCTGTGTTACCCTGCACATTAATGTTTTGTTCATTACAGTTTTAAAGGGCAACGACGGCCTGGCATGAGTAAATAAATACACACAACTGCAGCAAGCACTGCTGGGCTTCAGCACAACAGACATCGCGAGCAGGCCCTCGTAAACAACCCATCCTTAACATACAGAAAGAAGGGCAGTTCTGAAATTTCCTGCTTCACATAAAAAAAGGAAACAGAATCACAACCAAAACGCAGGAGCCAATGTCACAGCGAGAGAAAAAAAACCCCACACAAAAAAACCCCACTCCCCCTCTCCTCACCCGCTTTGTTACTATGGGACTCGAAGAAAATCTCTGGATTATAAACACGTAGGTCTCCCTCACAAGACAATTAACAAGCTCCAGTGCATCTCTTGGCCACCCACCTTGACAACTCTTCACAAGAGCTGAAAAGCTCAAACGCGTTCCTCGATTTGTCAGCTGAAAGACAGGACTTTGGTGCTCCTGAGAATAGGGGAACAGTTCTGAAACCAAACCAACTGATTTTTCAAAGGAATGGTTTTTGGTTTGGTTTTTTTTTTTTCTCCCCCAACTGAATGGTGAGGGCAAGAGAGAAAATCTGGTTTGTTCTGGGAGAGAAAGGTGTATCATAACTTCAAAATCTCATCAGCATCAATAGGTGGAATAGGAGCAAGTCAGAGAGCAAGCTCAGCAACAGCATGTGCCTGCACAAGAAATGGTGGAACAGCCATTCTCCGCCTCTGCTCTGACCAATAATCAACAAGAAAACAGTCAAGACAGTAAACACTGCAAAAAAGACAATTACTAATAATGAAAAGGCAACAGCAATTTTGGGCTGCTTCCACAAACTGAGTAATGCGCTTTCAAACTGACAGCAAAGCGTTAGCTGCCAAATGAAAATGGGAGCAAACAGCAAAATTGTGCTTAACTCCTCTTTACTTTTATACTGCATTTTAAACACAGATGAAATCATGGAGTTTAGAAGAAAAAGTCTACAAAGGAGACATTTTACTCAGCTTTTTGGTCAGTATTTCCATCACTTCAGTACCCAGAATCCTCGGACAACTTATTCATCTTGGGTCCTTTTCTCAACAGCGTGTTCTTGAGCATAAAATGGGTTTCCATCTGCAAAACCTGGGTTAGGAACACTCACATTCGGAAGAAAACAAATCAGGGCCGTGACTTATTTTGTGAAAGCTGAATGCTAAACTTAAAAAGTTAACTGAAGGACAATGGTAACTGCAGAATTCAGGAACTCTCGCTCTCAAGAACACCCAGCTCTCCAGCAGCCAAGAACTGACCACCAAAAGGGAATATTGAGCTACCCAGGCATGACAGCAGTGCAGGAAACAAGATGACTCCAGTGCTTGCAAACATCTCTAAATCATCCTCACTCTGCTCTCGCCCAACTCTAACAGCATCCTCCTTGAAACATCAACAAATAGTTCAGCTCAAACAAAGCTCTGGCCTTGCACCTTCGCAGGCAGCAGCCAACAGAAGCAGCGTGTCTTTACACCTGACCAGCAGCACCACCAATTCAAAACAAATATTTACCCTATCCTGACACGGAGGAATAAAAGGAAACATTTCACTGCAAATCCAATTGTACGCTCTCTCGGTCCTCTACCTGCACCGGTTCAGTCACAAACAAGATCCTGAATTTTCTTGAAATAGTTAAAAGAAAAACAGAAACATTGACACAAGCAAGCGAGACGAGAACCAGAGAGAGAAGCTCTGACATCCCCATCTCTAAACCAGCAAAGGCATCCGATGTTCGGAAAGCACATTTCTTATGCCGTTAGTTTCTGCTGAAGGGCTTTGCAGAGACATCGGAAGCTGTTAATTTCTGCTCAAGGGCTTTGCAGAGACATCGGAAGCCAGGAAGGACTTGGAAGTGCAGCAATTTGCACCTACAACAACTGGAGCGTAACAGGAACAACATTAGCGACACCCAGTCTAGCAGCTCCCACCGGGTCCCCGCACGCCCCTGGGTGCTCCCTGCCCACCAGTCCCCCCAGAGGGGAAACCTGCGCTTCACCTGCCCAAACCCTGCCTCTGACCTGGGGCCTCTTGGGGCAGGAGCCGGCCCTGCGCCAGGGGATGCTCCACAGGGCCCGGAGGGACACAGATTGCTCCTAAGGCCCGTGGCTGCAAGGCTGGGACCTCTCTGCCCCCCTCTGGACCTGTCCCAGGATGAGGAACAGGGGAGCTCCCCTCCGACTCTGGAGAACGGACCAGGGACCTGTGCCCTCAGACTCGGGCCTGTCCCGGGTGAGGGGCTGGGACCCCTCTCAGACCCGAGTGAGGAACCACGACCGCCCCTCAGACCTGGGCCTGTCCAGGGTGAGGAACCGGACCCTGCCCAGAGGCGCAGCAGGGGAGAGGGGTCCCCCGCACACAGCCCAGCCCGGAGAGGTCCCCACCCGCCCCCGCCGGCGGCCTGAGGAGGGAAGATCAGAGACTCGCCCCCTGCCTCCTCCCGCCAGGCCTCTTCCCGGGGCCCCTCAGAGCGCACCTGCCCCCACCGACCCAGCCGGTCCCGCCCGGCAGCAGGTGCCGCTGCGCGGAGGATGCTGCGGCCCGCGGCGGGCCCTGGGCCCAGTGCCGGGAAAACGGCGGGGAGACGGAGACGGAACGGGGAATATCGAGGCGCTGATCTTCCC
>JANVCC010000071.1:3844524-3893623 GCA_025345505.1 Todiramphus chloris collaris
CCCACCTCCCTGGGCAGCCCATTCCAATCTCTCCCCCACCTCCCTGGGCAGCCCCTTCCAATCTCTCACCACTCTTCCCATGAAGAATTTTTTCCTAGTGTCCAGTCTAACCCTACCTTGTCTCAGCTATACACAGGCAATACCTCTACAGTGAAAATCTAGTACCAAGATACAAATGCATTATTTCTGGGAAAGGTTTAGGACTGGGGAAAGTTCCCCAGTTCCCTGGACCATTGAGGTGTGTTAACACAGCGAAGCAGAAGGTGCTACCACAGCCCTTGTTCTGAACTACACAGAACAAAACACTGCAGTCTTCCCACGCAAGCACATCTTCGCTGCCAAACTCCAGCACACGCATCCAGCTCCACCCTTCTCTGTCTCCCGTGGCGTTCAGCAGACACAGACCTCTTCCTGGTGAAAGCCACCAAAGGCTCGTTCCCCCTCCCCAAGGAGTCGGGACCTTGGCCAACACGGCTGGTGATGCGTGTGGGACGCGGCGTATCTGTCAGAGGGACAGGACGGCGGGCAGAGATGACCCTGCTGGGATGTGAGCAGGCAGTTCTCATTTCGAAACACAAGCTCAGGCTGCTAAGCCACTGATTCCAGCTGTGTTAACGTCAGATGGACGCAGCACCGTGATGTGCAGGACACGCAGAGTAATAAATCCTGACAGGACTCTTCCCCAACACCCACACGTTGCTCTTTACACTTGCTTTTTTAGAAAGCGACGGAGACAAAGTGGACGCTCCTGTTTTCTGGTGTTATCTCCCAGTGCTCACTAACCAAATCCTGTCACAGTCGAGTTATCAGATCGACAAAGTAAGACTCTGCTCTCGCTTCCACTACTGATCACCTCTGCGGCCTCAGTTTAGTCCGTTTACCGGTCGTTTTAGAAGTATTTCCTGCCCACGTAAAAATAAGAGATTATAATTATCCACCATTGCAAGGCTGATAGAGCTAGACGGCTAAAACTCGGTTCAGCAACTGTCAGGATTAGTATTAGCCACAGAGTCACGTCCTACCCCCAACTGTAGTTGCCAACTTGGACTTAAAAGTTTATAATATGGTATGAGATACCATCACAGAAAACAGAGCCGGGACTTAAAAGATCATCCAGGCCCTGGCAGGATCAGCCCTTCCTCTGTCATTCCTGACAGATGTTAGTCTAACCACTTCTTGTGTTTTCCAGCAGGAATAAACAACCAGCATGCATATGCAGTGAAATACCCTCTGGCTGTGTACATGAACGGCATATGACCTGCAAAATTGGCCTGTCACGCTAAAAGCCTATAAATCATAAAGATCCAACACTAAGATACCTCTTATCCGCACTGGTTTTCCTCGACAACTGATACAATGATAAACAACGTGTTGAGTTAACCTGGATTTAATACCATAGGTGGTAGTATCGAACATCGACAGACCCAGCTGCCACTCTGCCTCTTCTAAAGCACTGAAAGATTAAGTGCCTGAGATGAAACTTGATAAATTTTCCCCTCTTGGATCTCCCAAGATTGCAGAGGGTGAAATCTCCCCTCTGACGGCTGCTCCTGCTCAGGCTTCGAAGGGAAGAAGTGCAGATGGCCAGTGAGGCAGGAAGGGGGGTATGGCTTCCTCCCTTATTGTTTTGCCTCTGCAGCTTTATCAGATTGAATTCCAGTGCGCAACCTGGACCCTGCTTCTGTTCCTAATTCCCTGGTTTTAAAACAGTTTGCGTAACAAATGTCTCTTCAATACATTTGTGTTTGCCGAGATGCTTCTGGAATTTCTCACCCACTCACAGCTCCACGGTTTGGGGTGTGGGTGGATCTGAATGGCTGCTAAGTGCATGACCTAGCAGACAATGTAAATCTTGACTGCATTAAGGCACTGGCAAGGAGACGTTTTAGATGGGTGCCAGGTTTCCTTCTTCCTCCACTGAAGGAGATATGCCGTGCATTCGACAAAATGATGAGCTCATACCAGAAGTATTATTTACGTCTCCTGCCATCTTCACCTTGAGCACACATGGGGCCACGCAGGAACAACTTGATCTCACTAGAAGGCTGCAATGAGATCCCCCGAGACAGCAGCTCAATCTCCCCCAGCCTTCCAGACACATTAGGAAAAAGTTTCGTGTAACTGAGAATCAGAGCTTTGCTCTGAAGCAAACAGAGAGTCACTGGAGGACCAGGCTGTTGTGTTCCTCTCTGCTTTTGGTGCGAACAACTCCTTCCTGAGCGACCTGCAGCTTCTCAGAGCAGCTGCAGCTGAGAGCAGGTGGGTTGCGGGGAGGAGGATGTGTTTACTTATCACTTGTTCCTTATCTGCTCCTCTGGAATTGCTCTGTCAGACAAGATCCAGCTACTTCCGTATCCTCCCGGAGAGGCTTCAGAGGAAGGTGTGAGGTTGAACAACTTAGACTACAGCAGGCAGCACGAGATTGTGCCTCCATCGACAAATAGGCTGACTTTTTTTTGCCTGCAAACACGAAGATTTTGATCTCTCGCACTTCCTACTGAATGTTCCTGTTGACGTTCCCATTATTCTCAGAGAAGAATATCCTGTGAAGTCCAGAGCCCGGATGCTATTTTGAACTGCGTTCCACATCGTGCTTGCAGTGGGAAAACATCATCTCCTGCTTCACCTGGAAGTTGTGACTTTCTTTAAAGTATCCTTCTTTCCCGAGGGCAGACAAAAGCACCTGAATCACCCGCTCTGCACCACTCATGAAGTCTGATGAGCAGCCCAAGCCCCCAGAACGCTGGGTTCCCTCCATACCACCAGTCCCTTCTAACCTTCCCGTTTGATTTCTCCACCATTCCCTACACCTCCTACAATTACAGAAAGCAAGCAAACGCTGACTGCTAACAGATACCGCTCTCACGTCTACAGGCCCTATCTTCTGGTGCTCCGAGATACTTTGGCAACCACACAGAGGATTCTGTTAGGGTTATTTTTCCCAGAATCGAGGCTTGGCCTCATGCCACCCTGAAGCAAGCAGCACTCCCGTGATGCTGAGGTGAGACAGAGAAGCGGCAGGCGCTTCATCTCTTTCCAAAGGTAACACTTGGGTGGCAGGCACGATGTTCTACACGGGTGTGTTCACAGGGAGCACCGAGAGGTGAGCACCAGTAAGAATCGTGCCCTGTATTGAAACAAACAGCTGAAAGGATTGATATCCCTGCTCGTCCCCCCGTTGATGCACAGAAATTTTACCGGTGTATCTTTACTCGTAGTTTTTTATTGTGTTCTAGAGTAGCTTTACTTGTATTCCTAGCCTCACTCGCATAGTTTACTCATCTACTGGGAAGAGCTGATAATGAGAAACATACAACTTCTTGCTGGCAAAAATCAAACGGGCCTTGGCCTGAGCACCCCTGATAACAGGGACTCAAGATGTCAAGATAAGTGCAGAAGAGGATGATAAATACCTGGGAACTAATTTAAATCGACCTTCTTGAAGCATCCCAGGATGGATGGATTAGATAACCCCACAACCATACATGGGCAAAGGAAATCCAGAGTTCAACTAACGGACAGGGTGAGGAAGAGGGGGGAAAAGACCCTAACCTTAATTTTATTAGGCGTGCTTGAACTATGTAAATGAATTCCGAGAATCCATTAGCATAAGACTGCCTTTTCCAGGAGATTTTATGAATATGGATGGTTTTTATGTATATTAGATGGTGTGTTTTGCTAACTCTTTGGAGCACTCACGTTGGAGAACGCCCAGCGCTGCAATCGAGAATGCCTGCCTAGGTATTTATCTTGGAATCCTTCCCTAGCCACACTGAGCCTCCCACCTCACTGAGGAGTGTCCGAAAGCACGGGGGGGGATGGAAGGTCCGATTTTTGTTTCACAAGAGATCAGGAAATACTTTTTTACAACTAAGAGATTACACCATTGCAAATCAAACCGTAGATCAGGCAGAGAAACAGTCAGAGAGCGAGATGTTTCCTTCCACCACATCCCAGTTCAGAGAATTTGGTGATATTCTACACATAAAGTAACAGAAAATATTTTCCTTCTGTATGCTAAAAGTAACAGATCTGAAATCCAAAGCTGTTTGCAGAGGTTCCCTGAGCACTCCTGTGTAATAAAGCATCTGCAGGGTAGGCAACAAACTGTGCTGTGAAACCACATAAGGACCAGGCCTTGTCCTGCTCTCTCCTACTACTCTCAGGCTACGTACAAAATACAATGCTGTGAACCCTTGGCTTCAGCTGTGGCTCCAGAGTCAACTCCCTGCCTGCTCCTCTGGTTCATGTCCCAGTGCAAAACCAACATCAGCTATTTCCATGGCTTAGGACAGATGTTTACCTACAAGTTAAAGACTCTATTTTCATGCTGGAGGTATTAATAAGACTAAGGGTGAAGGAGAATTCAGTGTGGGTTTGTTTTTTTTCAGGTACAGGTTAATTTTTGCATGAAAACCCGATGAACGGTTGGACAAACATCTGGGCACCTGAGTTTCAACCATTTCACTCTCAGTGAACAAGAAGCACTAGAGAAAGTTGATTTCTCAGCAGGACACTGAACCACCACCACAGCAGTCCCCTTCCTGTGCAGAGGGAGCAGTTCTCTTCGGCCAGGCACACCGATTTCATTTGCACACCAAGCGAAGGAGGTGTGCCAGCGCAGCACAGGTTACAGCTCCAGGAGGACTGCATCACCAGGACAGGAACAGCGGCATGCCCCAACGGCCAAGCATTTCTTCTGCCATGCAGAAGAGTTTGTGAACTTTCCAACAAGCAACTCCTTTCTTTCTCCCTCCCTCTTCCTGCTATCAAAGGAAAACAAGCCGGATTGCTAAACCTGTCGAATTGGACAGTTTGACAGGGGAGAAGTTAATTTCCTTTTCAGAGACACTGCCAGATGTCGCTCCCAAAGTCTGCAGTGCAGGCCTGGGACCGGGCTGTGGCCAGTTTAAGGCTGCAGTTCAGCAGGGTACACCAGTACATGGCACACCAGTACATGGCACCTTCAGACACGGGGGTTTACCCTGTTTCAGCAAAAATACCTACACGTTCAAACAGCACACGGGACTGAAACACCATCTGCAGAGCTCTGCAGGTCCCGCTGCCTTGCGCTGCTTGCAAGGGGATGAAGGATCCGCGCCTCGCGAAAAGCCCCTTCCTAAGAAGTTCCTTTCGTGCCTCTTAGAGAGCAGCAGCAAGTCATTCACTTGTACTCTAATTGCTGTCCTGAAACAGCCTCGGAAGGAATGTAACAATGTGTTTTTCACCGTGAAAATGGGAGGTTTAACACTGCAGGCTCTAAGCCTTCAGATGAAAACCTGCTGAACATCTGGCCTGGGATCAAGGTTCGCTTTGATGGTCGTTCACTGTACAACAGCTGGACACATTTCTAGGTTAATGCTACCAACTGAAGCAGGAAGGATGGGGTCCCTCTTCCTTCCTCCCCTCACCCCCAGAATAAAGGCACAGCTGCAGTCCAGCAGAACACACCAGGCTTTCAGAAACATGCCAATGTCAGGAGGAAAAGCCTCGAGCGCCGGGCAGCCCCCAGAAAGCAGAGGAAGGCTGGTGCCAGGAACACGAGACAGTTGCCCCAAGCTGCACAACACGTGCACTTCCACCTGGAGAGCATCTCCGCTCATCCCCCTTCCGCAGCGTGCCTGCTTTTGGCACAAGGAAGCTTTCATCACCTGAGAATCCCGAGTCATGTGAAATTCAGGTCCAGACATGCTAACTGCACCACGGGGCAGATTTCTCTCTTCCAAACCTCAGTGAAATTCATACATTCCTTCTAAATCCAGTTTTAAGCCACTATCCTCGAGGCACTAATACTGAATGCAAGTATTGATACTGCCAAGGAGTAAATCTGCATCTGTAAGGAGGCTCACGTGTTTAAACAAGACCCCAGGCCATGGTGAGGAGGGGGGAATAAAAAAGGAGAATGCATTTAAAACTAATAATTGAGACACGTATTAGCAGCCTGATTACAAACATCAGATAACCAGATGTAAAATACTTAGTACATTTTTCACAACATTGTGACCAGAAGAGATACATCAAAAATATTAAACTCGGCTACAAGGCTAAATTCTGCTCTCGGTATTCCAGTGTTAATATAGTGCAACTCCAGTGACTTCAAAGGAGTTGCTCCAGATATAAAGCAGTGTAGCCAGCAGCAGACTGGCTGGTAGCCTGCATAAACAAGCAAAAAAAGATTTTCATTTTTTGAGCAGCCATCTAAACTAGTTCTCCCTAATTACATGACAGGGGCCTGGGTGTGAAACTCCAAAGCCTCAGGGACTGAGCTAAGAACCTTTGATTTGCTCTCTACAGCTTCTAAAACCTTCTGAAAAACTTTTGCTCTCACAGCTTTTCTACTTTCCCTTGCAAACTGCACACACTACTCTGAGGCTGCCCTCCTGCAGGCCCCCCACCATCGCTCTCTCTTACCCCTCTCTCCTTTGTCTTACAATCTGAGGCTAATTTCAGGGTGCAGAGCTAAACCAGCAGCTATTTCCGAGCAGCAAGCACATTTCATGTTCATTGTAGGGAAGAGTCAATGTTGGAGAAGTTGAAATTGTACCCACCCCGCAAATAAACTTTTAAAACTTCTCTGCGAAACTCCCCGGAGCTGAAGTATTGAACTGAAAAGTGCCAAGCTTGTGTTACTGAAACTCTTTTATTAGTTTGAAATGAGAAACAAAAGTTCTGGAGCCTGTGGGATGACACTGTGCCTACTCACCATTAAAATGCAGAGTAGAATCTGAGCTGCCACTGTAAAAAATAACTCGAAGGGAGCGATGTCTCTATGACATCTATGTGCTCCCAGGTGAAACGCGGGATGCTGAGGCCTCGTAGGAAGGCAGCGCTGGCCGGCCCTGCTCCTCCCTCACCTGCCATGCCAACACAGGCAGGCTAGCCTCAATTTATTCAGCCACATTAACTTTTCCTGGTCCTTAAGTCACAAGTGATGAAATCTCATTCATTTATGCAAGCAACTGGAAGATTTATTGTAAATCAAGTTCTGCACATTACACAACTGGCTAAAAATCATAATTAGAGTTGCACTGGGAAACATGTTTTATTTATTCTGACACTAGTCTGGCTTCAGTAATCCCAGCATGATAAATGTCCCTCAAGTTTGGAGAGTTTCAGCAACTAAAGACCTTATCGCAGCCGAGGAAGTGGAAACGTCTGACTCGCTTTGATATGGTTCACGAGAGGTCCCGAGCACTTCTGTTGCGCAGCATCATTTTAAATCAGCACCGCTGTACGAAGAGCTAGTGGGAGCTTCACTCACTGTAAATCAAAGAAATTAAATTTTCCACTGCTCTTAAACTTCCAAACCCTCTGTGAGCAGGCCGGGACACGTCCGTGCAAATCAGCAGCGGTCTGGGAGCGGGAGAGATGACAGTCGGCCTGCCGAGCGGACAGACCCGCCGGGGTCAGCTACACCATTAATGGGATGCAGACATCCCCCGTCTCTAGTCATGCTGCACCCTGCCAAAAGCTCTAGTGCTCGCTTTCTTTATAGTTTTAAGTACAATTTCAGGCCCATAAAACATCAGAGAAGACAGAAGCTATTATCCTGGCCCTGACAGGAGTCCCCGATGGGACACGCACACCCTGCAAATACCCAGAACTAATGATGCTGGGCTTTTACTGTTCCCCCATCTGTTCAAGGGTATTTTAAAGTGTACCAAAGCAGGTTTACCCCCATAACGTTTATTGCTGCTCCGAGACTAATAAATGACTCCGAGCACAATCAAACATTTATCTGGCTTTGCTCATTCCTGAAAAGAGGAGCCCCGTCCGATGGCTTTTCAGGCAGGGCATCCTGCAAAGTGTTTTCTCCAGCTCCACCACAAAGCGGGATCACTTGGATATATCCCTGTGAAGACCCCTGTCTGGCAGTCGAGTAGTTGCAAACCAGCAGAAGAATCAAACACATTTATTTTCAGAATAAGGGCCAGGTTAAGCACAGAACGGCCCAGAGCCCCAGCTCTGTATCTCACTGGGGTAAACCCAGCTTCGTTATCAATGTGGATGACACGCACTTCCACAGATATTTTAGCCAGTCTCTGCTAAATTTAGTACAGCTCGAGTATTTCCAGCTACTGTTAGGAAAAATGAGTATTTATACTGCTATAAAAAGAACATTCCAGTAACAAAGAGAGGTGGTGCACAGCAGAACTCTGTCGCAAGTCTCAGTGAAAGGATCTAGAAACCTTTTCCAGCTCCCACTCTGCAGCACGCCTGGGAAATGGGACTGCGGGTGCCAGGCAGACAGCAGCTGCTCTGTTTATTAAACACAGTCACAGGATGGCTTTGTGTCTCCTCCTCTCCGCAAAGCCACCATTCCACCATGCACAGACAAGCACAGAAGTTCAGTTTGTTTCTGCAAGGTTGACCTTAGCAGTGAGACCAATGTGCTTTTTCATTTTTTTTTTTTTCAAGGATTCTTCCTTTTTTTCCCCCTTCCCCACCCCAAAACACACACGTACCTTAGAAGCTTGAAGTGAAAAATACAGCGAGGTTTCCTTAGGAGGCGACGGTCATGGTATGGATTCTCCAGCCATCTGATGTGGTGGCACTGCTCAGCACTACGGCTGCACGTTCAGAAAAGCTCAGTTATTAGAGCACACCCAAACCATTCACTGCTACCATTGAACTGCTTTTGGTAGGAGAATTTCAACAAAACAGGGAAGAGTACCCAAGTATTTTAGGAAGGCAACGATGAAGGAATGACACACTTAAGAGGATTAATTGTACTCTGCAAGTAGGAAAACAAGTGACCTTCCATTTGTTACTCCCCTAACGAAGCACCCTTTTCATCAACATATGGAAGCATTAAAAAAGAAAATCCATTATTTGGTAACTTCGAAGCTTGTCTCAAATTACATTTCATCCTTTCAGAATCTGCTCGTGATCTGCCAAGGCTGTTCCACAGTGTTTCTGGCTCCTGTGCCAGACCAAATGAACAGAGAATGGAGCAAATTAACTGCCTAAGAGTGAGGAAGCAGAGTTTGCCCACTGACTTTACCATATTATACAATAAGTACTTTTCATTAATTTATTATTGGCAAAGCAGCAGATAGATAGGAACAGATGAAACTGTGCATCATTTTATCTAAAACTGAGAAGCAAACCTTCACTGAGGAGCACGTGCCCTCGCCCTACCATACCCAAAGGTGCTTTGATTCCATTAGTAGAGAAAAATATCTTCCAAGTGAATCTGAAGTGTGGAGTTCATGCTTTACACAGACCTGTTCAGTGATTCATCGGCGAAACAGACGTTGGGGATTGTCTCTCAGCATTACAGAACAGTGTTTATTTAACAGCAGAATGCAAGTTTCTCTGAAAACAGGACTGTGTGCATTAAAATCAAAGTTGTACAGATAGAAAATAAAGCCCTTGAAACGGCACCTGATAAAAGGAGAAACTTTCAACTCATTCATCAGTCAAATTTATTAGAAAAAAGGGCCTGAAGGGAGTGAAAGTTCAGGAAGTAACAGCAGTCTGTGCAGCAAACACAGATTTTACCAAAATGCCAGAGTCATCTTCAAATGTGTCTCTTGATTTGAAACGTCCACTGGAAACAACCAAAGAAAAAAAAAACCCATTCCACTTAAAATTCCATCACGTTCTGATGCCAAGTATCTTATGTACAAGTCAAGGGAGAAAACCTTCAAGCTTTTGAACGAAGAGCACCTGTATGAAAAGAGCCTGGAGGAACGAGTATTGGTGGCGCGATCGGAAAGGCCGAGGCAGCGGCAGGGCCCGAGTGCAGGAACTCTGGGTACTCTGGGGCAGCCCAGATCAACGGAGCTCTTATTGCTAACGAGGCCAAACGCTTTGTTGGCAGTTCTAAAATAAAAAAAAATAATAAAAGAAATAAATAAAAAAGAAATCCCGCCCAGTGATATGGACTAAAGCTATCAACATGGCTTTCGTGTCGTGAACTCTGGATGCCCCACTGAAGGGAGAATTTCTGGACTAGAGCATCATGCTGCTCTCTGGAAGGGGTCAGGAATTGTGGCATAATCCAAGCAACGAAGAACCAACAAAGACTGGATGTGTGCACAGATAAGTGTTCCCCCTTTAGGGGGGGAAGTCACCTTTAAAAAGCAACAATATGCTTTATAACCCAAGCACCTGAGCTCTTCTAGCTCCTACTGTCCCTTATTGCTTCTGGAGGTCAGTGTGTTAGACAGGTTTTTGTTGGTTTTGTTGTGTTTGCTAAAAACCAAAGCAAGATACAACGACTTTTTGGAGCTATTTATAAAATAAAAACAAAACAAAACAAAAAAAAACCCACAAAAAAAACCCCAAAAAACAAAAAAACCCATTCACACCTGAAGCCTTTTAAACCAACCACAGTACTTAAGTACTTAGTTACTCCTGAGCTGTCAACATTTGCAATGTGGAACATTGTTAAAATATGAAAAGTTGGCAAAATGCAACACGTTCCACCCCTAAGGAAACAAAAAAATAAAATTAAAAAAAAAAGAAGAAAAAACCAAAAACAAAACAAAAGATTAAAAAAAAATTAAAAAGAGAGAAAAGCTTTTCCCAGCTGTAACATCTGCTAAGTCTAACTAGCTGACAAGTGCTTCTGCTGGAACACGCTTGCCAGAACTCTACATAAGAGGAGAAGGGACTTCATGGAGGAGGGAACGCCAGCTCTTTCTCCTTCCCTCACCCCCAAAATGCACAACACCGTTTGCAAACAACAAAGAAACACCACAGCATCCTGATAACCATGCAACACAAGGCGACTCCACGGGCCGGTGCCAGCGCTCGTAGTTATCTCTGGGTCGTTACCTGTGGCAGGATGACAGGAGCACAGGCTATCCCAGCAAAAGAATCTGGGAAATGCAGGTCCCTTTCCCATTCATCAGTTTCTGTGTTATACACCTGCACAATGCTCGTCACGTTGTTCAGGTGCCAGTTGTACCCTCCTACGATATAAATCTTTTTTTCTAGTAAACAACAGCCGGCTTCCGACTGACCCGCGCGCATAGGGCTCACTGTCGTCCACTGGTCCGTTTCAGGCACGTAATATTCCACGGCCAAAACATCAAAGCAACGGTCAACGTGGTCCATGCGGCCTCCCAGAGCGTAAATCCTCTTATTTGCACTGACCATGGCATGAAGAACTCTGGGTTCGTTCATCGGGGTTTTAAACTCCCACTGGTCCATGGCAGGGTCGTAACAGTGCAGGGCTTTCTTGTCTTCCACCGAAATGCCGTACCCGCCCGATATGTACAGCTTGTCCCCCACCGTGGCTCCGGCATGGCCCCATGTCCTGCGTTTCAAGGAGCAGACGTAGGTCCACTCGTTATTTTTGGGGCAATACTTCTCTACAGAGGCCAAGCTCCCCGAGCGGTTCCTTCCCCCGGTGGCGTACACCATGCCGTGAAGGACGTTGAGCTGGAACTGGATCCTGCTCTCCTGCATGGCCTGGATACGCAGCCACTGGTTCAGGTGCGGATCGTACCGGTAGCAGATATCCACGGCTCCCTCCCCGCTCCTGTACTGCAGGTGCTGCCCTCCCACGATGTAGACGAAGTTGTCGAGCACGGCAACGCAGGAGTGGCTGCTGCCCACCTCCATTTCTGTCAGCTGCTTAAACTGGCGCACGCTGGCATCCGGCAGGCAGTAGACTTTGCAGCTCACCGTGCGGTCGTTGTCGGTGTAGGGGGTGCCGCCGAAAGTGATGAGGGACAGGACGTCCGAGCGGATGGTGGTCCGAGGGGACTGCATCTCGTGCTGGCGAAAGGGCAGGATCTGGTAATTGAAGGCCTCCAGCAAATACTGCCGGCACAAGACATCTTCCACCATGATGTCCAAGGTCTGGACGCTGTCCACCAGCTCCGAGGACTTCATCAGCGGGAAGCGGATGTGGCAGAGGACCTGGCTGGCGCTGGCACGGCGGGTTGGGTCGTACTGCAGCCAGCGGACAGCAGCACGGAAGAGATCGATTTCGCTGCAGCTTTTCAGCTTGTTGCTCTGCAAGAAGAACACGAGGCGCTCCAGTGGCAGGTGGAGGAAATCCTCTTCCTCGGAGATCTGGAGGAAATGCCTGAACGTGAACGCATCTACCGATTCCTTCAGGGATGCGAGGCTGAAGGTGGTGGCCATCTGCCCGATATTAAGACAAGTTTCTACGCTCATGGCAGACTTCAGGAACTCTTCGCAGAGCTCCACGACAGGCACCATCTGGAGGAAGACAGCAGCTCCCAGCACATCCTGGATGCAGTCGAGATCGAGAGTCACTTCAGCACTGTACGCAAAGTCTATTATGTGTTTCAGTCCTTTTGCAGACACACCTTTCAGTTCGATCACGTCTTGGCTGGCTTCTCTCATCCCACCTGTGAACATTGCCCTGGAGGTCAAGAGCACAAACAAAAAAATTCCCTCCTTTAAATACATGTAAAATGAGGTGTCACTTCAGAATTTTGGGTTTTGAAACATGCTGGTTCTCTTAGGGAAGATGGAGAAGAAGGGGAATAAATCAAGGCTAAGCCTCTAAAAGCCAGGAGAAATTAGAGTATGCAATCACTCACGTAAAACTTGCACGAACTGAGAAGTAATAGTCAGCTATCAGAAAGTTAAGTTTCTCAATCCTGCTGGCAGTGCAAAGGCAGAGTGGACCACAGGACAGAGCTTCGAGAAGCAGGCAGAGCTACCAGAGCAGGAGTGTAGTGTGCTGGACTCCAAGGAATCCACGACATTCAACGGCCAACGGACACAACAGGAACTGCACCAGCAGAGGTTGGCAACCCTACTGTAAAGAGTTTCATCTGCAGGATTTCTGAGCACAAAGAACAAACAAACTCTGGAAGCCACCCACATTTAGGGGGTCAGGGATCCCCTGAGCTCTCCTGCCTTACGCAAAGCCTTTGGTCAGCCCATCACCTCATAGGCAAGCTGCAAAATGGACTAAATACTGCAGATGCAATACATCTTAGGAACAGCTTTGGTAACCACCCCTCCAAGGTTCATTCCCAATGCCTTCAGAAAAAAACCAAGAGTTGCAGCCTCTTCAGAAAGCTCGTTGCAGTGCGACAGCAGGGGGCTAGCAGGCAATTAAAAAGGAAAATAAAAAAGATTTAGTTACAGCACAGCTGCGAGCACACCAGTTGACCAGGCCACGCAGAAATTAGGCCCTAGATCACCTCCTTGGGAGGCATCCGAGTTCCACAGGAAGCACATACCACAGCAAGGACCGCGCAGACAGCTCGGAAACCACTCCTGGAGAGTGGGGCTGCCTTTCCCAGCCACAGGGCCTGTGGGTGTGAGGGAGACAGAACTGTGCATTTGTCTTTTATACCTTTACATTAAATTTCAGCAGGTTTTGTTATATATGGGTAGCTCAGGGGCAAAATTTTGCGCTCTGTGTAGTATTCAGCAACCAGTAGCAGAGCCTTTCTGGGGAAGCCAAAGTCAAACCAGGTTGCTGGAAGAAGCGGGACGTGGAATTTCACCACTCACTGCCATTGTACACATGTCACAGCAAGGAGAAGACTGCCAGAGAAAGGACCAGCTGCCTGCATGTTTTGGGCTGGCTTTTCCACCAGCAATAGATAACTTGCTCTCTTCCACCAGAAAGGTAAATCCATTGCAAGGCATGGTGTCATCAGAGCTGCCTCAGGAAGCCACCGAGACTCTATGGTGCAAGTTAGGCAGGAAAAATGCTGAAGAGACCCTGCTCTTCTGCATCAACACAGGAATAAAGGAATATCTTGGGAACGCTGTCAAAAGACAGGAGTTCCAAGTTTCCTGTCCAAATCTGGCTAGAAAACCTGCTGCCGTCCAGCATAAACCCAAGAAATCCTAAATGGCCTAAATAAGGAAATACCTGCATATGAAATCAGCCCTCTGTAACTGAGTGACCAGCAATACTGTTTGCAATTATTTGTCCATATAGCAGCTGAGAGCGTTGTGCTGCAATCCCCTCGCATATCCCGTGTCACAGAACAGCACCCTGCCTGATCCCCTGCCCCGGAGGACACGCAGACCTATGCGTACTCGTGCACTCTCAGCTTTGTGTAGCTAATGCACAAGGGAAGAAAAGCATTATTGTTGCCATGATAAAGACAAACCCTCAAACAGAATGCAATTCCTTCAAGAAGTGTTATGGTTCTAAAATGCTGATTATATAAATGCCTCAATTTCACTCTTTTCCCTCCCCCCTTTTGCATAAAAACAGACTATTTTCAAAAGCTTGATTATTCTGCCATTGTTCCCCAGGACAACCTTCCTTAGCACCACAGAAGTTATAACAAGAAACCTACTCAGCAATTATGTTTCGACAGCGAAAACACACTGGCAGTGGCTCTGCACACAGCATTTATGAATACAAATAGTGCTATTAGCATTTGATGGGGGATCAGCTCCATCATTAATTGCACGCCTGTTAGAGAGAGTGATAAGCTTGGAAGGCTTCTGTTACCAAAGGGAGAGAGGAGGAGACAGCCTTGGAAATGTGTGTGTACATAAGACAGACATCATCAGAGCAGAAGAAATGGGTGAAGGGACACAAGAGACATGCCAAAGGACACTGAAGTTCCTTGCTCTTGGTTACTCGCTTGGCTAACCAGTCTGCTGGGGTGAGGAAGGGACCTATGTATCAAGGGACTGCAAACCCCAGTGGACAGCCCTTCCCACAGAATGGCAGGGGGTGGAAGGGACCTCTGGAGATCACCTTGCCCACCACCCCTGCCAGAGCAGGGTCACCCAGGGCAGGTTGCACAGGAACAGATCCAGGCAGGTTTGGAATCTCTCCAGAGAAGGAAAGTGCATAACCTCCCTGGAACGGGCTGCCCAGTAATGATGCTGAGGTGGAACTTCCTGTGTTCCAGTTTGTGCCCACTGCCCCTTGTCCTGTCATGGAGCACCACTGAAAAGGGACTGGCCCCATTCCCTTGATGATACCCTTCAGATATTTATAAACACTGGTCAGATCCCCTCTGTCTTCTCCAGACTAAGCAGCCCCAGGTCTCTCAGCCTTTCCTCATAAGAGAGATGTTCCAGTCCCTCCATCATCCTTGTAGACTCCGCTGGACTTTCCAGTGGTTCCTTGTCTCTCCTGAACAGGGGAGCCCAGAACTGGACACAGTACCCCAGATATGGTCTCACCAGGGCAGAGTAGAGGGGGAGAACCTCCCTCGACCTGATGGTAACACTCTTCTTAGTGCCCCCCAGGAGACCATTGGCCTTTTTGGCCACAAGAGCACACTGCTGGCTCACAGTAAGCTTACTGTCCACCAGGACTCCAAGGTCCTTCTCTGGGAGCTGCTTTTCAACAGGTCAATGCCTAACCTGTACCAGTGCTTGGGGTTATTCCTCCCCAGGAAGGGGAGGAATAAATTCTCCACTAGTACTTGCTACAACCTGCAGTCTAGAACACCCAGGTCAAGTTCTCTGTTGGTCTGAACCTTCCCTACACCCTCACTTGATGCTGCTGCTGGTGCTGCCAGAAGCACTCCCTCACTCAAAAAAGTCACTTCAAGTCAGAGAACCCTTACAAGTGAGCTTGACAGAGGCAAGATTTAGACTAGCTAGAAGGAAGACATTTTTTACACTGAGGATGGCGAGACATTGGCACAGGTTGCCCAGAGAGATGGTAGAAGTCCTATCCCTGGAACTAGAACCATTGCAAGGGAGGTTGGCCGGGGCTCTGAGCACCCTGCTCTCGTTGAAGATGTCCCTGCTCGGTGCAGGAGGGTTGGACTAGATGACCTTTAAGGTCCCTTCCAACACAAAGGAGTCTATGATTCTATGAAGATGGATGAAGAGATATTTCCACTTAAGACTGAATTCCATGCTCTGCAACTGGCTTACTCTGCATTAATTTGTCTGAGAAATCTCACCTCCATACTTCAGCTTTCTACCCACACAAGCTGGGACAATTCTTCCCTGTCTCCTGGGGTCTGGGGAACGCACACACAAAATGCCCTGCACTCTGCAGCCTGTGAGCAGGGAGCACTGAGACAGATCAGTGGTATTTACAGATAACAGTGTTTCTACAACAGGCACCATCCTTCAGTGGCATGACTCATTTCAGAGCCCTTGCTGACACTTTGCAATCAGCTCAAATGGCTCCAGGGCAAAAAAAAACCAACCTTGTTTCCTTCAGCTGGCAGAGCACCTACCAATGCTGCCAAGCTGGGGCCAAGACCTGGGCTTGAACTCGTGTCTGGGCCCAGAGGCTGTGGTCAAACAAACCTCATCTGTGTGCAGAGGGAGCGACTCGGAGCCTCTGCATTACCTGTAGGTAATCCCACCGACACCGGGGGGCAAACTGCACCTCCAAGGGGTATGCACGGGTTGTGATCCTGGCATGAGGTGGAGGAGGATGGGTAAACAGAAAACCAGTGGGAAAGGTAAGGAGAAAAAAAAAAATGCCTGTTTCCCTATTGGATTCTCACCTGAAATAGTCACTGCAGGCAGCCAAGACAACTTTATGAACCTGAAACACTTCATTATTTATAGTGAGGATGACATCAAGCAGCTGAGCCTGAGCTCGGAGCGAGGCCAGTCCCTGCAGCAGAGTGGTGCTGTGGCCAGGAGCAGAGAACGTGCATTTCAGGATGCTGTTCTTGTCAGCCATGCTAAAAACAGAACAAGAGAGACAGGCTGGTTTTAAATGAAAACAATATGTGGTATACCTACAAAGCATGCTGGGGAAGAGACTGTAACGTGGAGCGGTTTGGACGCAAATTCCCAGCTCAGTAGCCACACAGGACATCATGACATCAGTACTGCAGTTGTATTCCCTGCTCCCAGGACAAAAGAGACTTCCAAATGTTAACGTTCCGCGTTCGCATTACTGACAGCCTGTCACGCTGCAGCGCCCAGGGGCTTCAGAGCCCAACCAAACAGCAGACTGCAGGGCCAGAATCTCCAACAAGCAGCAGCATCCCCACACTACAACTACCCCAGAGTCCACCCTGACCTCGACTTCAACCACAGGACTGAATCACAGTTGCTTATTCTTCTCACCACCTATCCTGACTGCAGCTGTTAGATGCTCTGCGCGGTCCAAGGACAGCCCTGCTGGCCCTATTTGATCCTCTCCTTATGCCTGACCCTCATGAGATGAGCAAAAGCAAAATATTACATAGCACTGGCTGCTCTAAATAATGTCAACTGTTTGAACTGCACTGTAAACAGTCCCCTCCCAGGGTAAATATTTCCTCGGTTTTCCCAATGCCTTTCACACATGTTCCCCCCGTGCGGAGCGCATCGTTCTTGGATTCACTTGGCCTCAGATGCACTTCTTAGTGAGAAGGCTGCATTTGGAGGTGAAGATCAGCGGTATCTCTGCACAAGTGGAAGAGACCACGAGCTGCTTTGTCCTCCCGTGAGGATAACCACAACCAGCACTGCAGATCTCTCCAGCCAGGCAGCAGTGGGCCAGCGAGCCCTGCCCGCCAACCAGGGCCCACTCACACCAGCACGAGCATGAAATCCTGAATTCATCTGCAGATTTAATCCAACTCTGAACTACTTCTCAGCATCAAAATCCAAATCCTTCTGGGAAGAAAACACGCACAAGGATGAGTGTTCAGGATGGGGTTTATGTTTTCAGAAGCATCCTGTTATTTGGTCTCTGCATTTTAAGAAATACTTTGTGGAAGCTTGACATAAAATATCCCAAGCAGATCACACCCAAGCTGGAAAGCTGCATAAGTTGTTCCCAAGTTCCTTCTCTGGGAAAGGAGTAGAAAAGAACCTTCAGGATGAGACCAGCACTCCCACCTCCCCTGGAATCTCCGATGCCATAGGGCTGCTGTGATTTGAGAGGTTGCTTGCATCTTTTAGGCTCTTTTTTTAAGGCTTAGAACTATTAAACTCTAGCTAAATATTTATTTTAAAAAAAAAAAAAAAGTCTGGAAAAGAGAAGGCTCCAGGGAGACCTTCTTGTGGCCTTCCAGTATCTGAAGGGGGCTACAAGAAAGCTGGGGAGGGACTTGTTAGGCTGTGGGGCAGGGACAGGACTGGAGGGAATGGATCCAAACTAGAGAGAGGTGGATTCAGGTTGGACAGGAGGAAGAATTTCTTCCCCAGGAGGGTGGGGAGACACTGGCCCAGGTTGCCCAGAGAGGTGGTGGAAGCCCCATGCTGGGAAGTTTGGAAGCCCAGGCTGGCTGGGGCTGTGAGCAACCTGCTCTAGTGGGAGGTGTCCCTGCCCATGGCAGGGGGGTTGGAACCAGATGAGCTTTAAGGTCCCTTCCAGCCCTGACAATTCTGTGATTCTATGTCCAAAGTGCGAGAGCGTACTTAGTCCTGTGCTTAAAGGGTATCAGTATTATTATTTAGGTAGAATAAACCAATGGGGGAAAAAAAAAAAAAAAAATCATAAAAAAATAGTAGCACAGAGACTACAGAGGCAGTGTGCTAGGGGCTGTATAATCCCATTGTTTACTAACAACTGGCCCCAAGAGTTCGCTACCTAAACAACAACAGAAGCCACACACAATGGACCAAACAAGTAGGCAAGGTCAGGGAAGAGTCAGGGAGATGGGATAACAAAAAAAAGGGGCCGTAATCAATCCCCAAACAATAAGGAACAATGGACAGGACTTGCTACTTGCCTAACTTATCGGATTGCAATTTCCTGCATGCTTTAGAGAAGAGGCGAGTTAGGGGAAATCTGTGATGTTCATCAGAGCACCCAGAGGGCAGCTGCTTTGTGAGAGGCGGTCTGGAGCTCTTTGGGGTGCTGCAGGATGCAGATAGCAGATCTTTGCAGCCTGTTTCAAAACTCCTCGCGCTTGGGAACACGCCTCGAAATTCACACCAGTTTCTACTGGGATGACTGATAGCGGCCAACTGCGCTTCCTGTAGCACAGATCTGAAATTCCTACCTTAAAGTTAAAGCATGCTAAAAAGTCTTAGTGCAGAGAGCAGAGCCCATCTATAACATCCTTCCCATAATAAAAAGGATTAGCAAAAAGCCAGCTGCTGACAAGACCTTTATCCACTATTCTGCAAGCCAAGAACCATCTATCCACTCCACTCCAGCTCTTTCCACAGCAAAAAGAGGAAAGGGAATGAAGGGAGCGAGCACATGAATATTCATCACGTCCAACTCATTTTCCTCTCCCCTACAGAACAATGGCTTTCGTTCCTCGGAGTCCAAAGGAGGAACCATCCAGCACAAGCAAGGAAATGATCTTGCCTCTGAACACAGACTCGCACTGTGCAAACCCATTTAGTTTCACTCTGGACAGGTAAAATATGCAGACTGCTCCAGCAGCTCGTCGGGAAGACGGGAACTCCTGAGTTTACTGTAATTCCGTTCGACAGTCTCCTGCAGGATTCTTCTCTGGGGAATTTTCTTCAGCAGGTTGGGGTTTTTTTCAGACCAATTTTAAACATTCCTTTTCCCAGCCCAAGGGCTTACCCCTCGACAATTGTTCCCAGTATACCCACAGCCCTCCCAGTGCAGGTGCCTCTTCAGACAAGCTTTACCTGAACAAACATTCCTCTTGCTTTCCTTTTTCTCAATTAACTTTTACAGTCACTGTTAACTACCAGGGTGTAAGTTTAAAGTAGATGCGAGGACTAAATCTGACCGGGTAGATATTTCTGTGTTGGAACGCACGTGTGATTATTTCAGTAGCTAATTGTGAAGAGCTGCCTCAAAAACTCCTTGTGATAGTTCCTTTGTCTATTTACAGGTATAGAATTAAAAGGATCTAATGATTACACAATCCTGCAGGGAGGGAGGGGAAAAAAAGAAAAGACAAAACCAAACCAAACAGTAAGAGGAGCATTGATAATGCCCAGTTTTCTTCAGCCAGGAAAAAAAAAACCACCAGAACTTTTAGAACATAGAAGCTGGAAGAAAAATAAAATCCACACAAAGCACGTGAAATCAAGTAAGACTTTACACAAAACAAAGCAGGAGGAGGAGAGGTGAGAAAACAGCAACAAATGCTGTTTGCAGTGCAGTTAGTAAAAAGGAATTTGTGATCAAAGCAGGCTTGGCACGGGGCACGCTGGAGCCGTGGCGGGCACCCTGCCACAAGGCCTTGCTCTCTGCTCCTTCTGCTGCATTGCAAACAGAGGAAGAAGAGAGGCAGCAGTTGGATGGCAGAGACTGGGGAAAAAAAATAATAAAATATAAAGAAAAAGCACAAAAGGAAGCCTTGAACACGGGAAAAGTGCCTTTGTGAGGCTGCCCCCATCTCATCTGAGATCTGAATATGCCGCGTACTCGTTGCTTAATTTGTTACAGGAGAAACAGCCTTGCAAACAAACTTCAGCAAAGTTGCGTCCCCTCCTCAGCCTTCAGGAGAAGAGCCATTCATCACACGATGCTGAGATGGTGTTTGTTCCATCCCTTCCCCCTTCCCTTTCTGCAGGAGGCAGGGCTGGAGAGCTTCTGGAATCTTCCTTCGTTCCACTGTGGCAATGCCCGGTGCCATCCTTCGGAGGACGGAGACAAAGTCCTTCCCCTGGCACAGAGCTTTGCAGAGGTTTCTGTAGCTGGAAGTCCTTCAGCAGGGGGTGAGCCCACCTACCTTGGGGCAGGTTCAAGTGTGTCAGTCAAATTTATCCTTTGAAAAAAACCCGTAAACCATAAAAATCCCCTTCACATCAAGCAGTGCTTCCACTGCGTGTCCTGCAGGCTTCACGGCGAGTCTGAGAATGTTTTACATGATTGGGGCCCCTAACACGAATACATTGGGATAAAGGTGATGTCACAGGAACAGAAATCCCACTTTCCAAATGGAAATCACTGGAGCAGTGAAAGGCATCTTTGTATTCCCGTAACTGCATCCATCACACAAGTGGTGGGGGCAGCTGGAATTGGGTAGATGTTGATTCAGGAGGGTGATCTGGTTTGGGCAGCAGCCTCAAACTGGGGATTTGTCTCCGAGTCGCTGCTCAGAAGACAGATTGCTCTCAATCCTCTCTGGCCACCACAGGGTAGTTCCACACAGGGTCTGTGACCGTAGCTTGGGGAAAACCAACCCCAAACCATACGCACACCACAGGCTTGTGACAGTGTTAAAGCGAGAGTTAAAGGAGTGGTTTCAGCCAGACAGCAGGCAAGGAAGGCAAACAAGCCCAGGAATTCTCCTGCTTCTGCTGAGCCTATCGCGGGAGCTGGGCCACGTGCTCACCCTTGCTCTGAGCACGCTGACCACTCGCTTCGTTGACACGTCTGAGTTGACACGTCTGAGTTGACACGTCTCCAACTGCTTGATTTTTGACCAGAAAGAGACGCAGCGAGGAGGCCTCTGAAGCCAAGGCTGGATAGCAAAGAGGCCTCTAAAGCTGATGGGCTGAGAGATATTTAAGGGCCCTCCTTCAAGAATCAGTTCAGATGAAGCACAAATAACATCCTAAAGAACCAACCATCTCCTGTCTCTGCCTCCTCAGTTCTCCACAACATCACGTGTAATCCGAAACGCGTTTCAAGCTAATGAATCATTTTTCCCAAATCTGCACTGATGATTAAAAACATCAAAGCTGGAATTAAAGGCTTACCAAGCATGAGTTCCTACTTCAGCGTGTTTGCAACTACTGCACAAGTACCACCGGGGAGAATTACACCAGGCCAGATGATAACGTTTCGGTGATTGAATCGAGTCAGAGAAATTTTGCTACACGACTGCCTGCTGCCTTCCTCCTCTTCTTGTATAACACGGTCCTCCTTGGAAGGAGGGATAATTCAGTGCTAGCGAGCCTTGCTTTCTATCCCGTTCAGCATCCTTGCTAATATCCACCCACGTTTTCTCACTCTCTGGGCAGGTGGTGCTTGGTAATTTTTCATACAGAAGAAACTCAGGGGGGTTGGCGAGATTTCTGAGCAGGGCAAACTTCCAGCAGCCAGTCTCTACAGTAAACAGAAGCTCTGAAGGTAGGACCCCACGGGGCATGGCTAGGGTACAGAAGAGGAGGGAGGAAAAGCAGCAGCAGCAGCAGCAGCGTGCGTGCGTTCGTGTGCGCTGAGTCCGTAGTGCCACAGCTTTTCTGGGGCTAAACAAAGGACCGAGGATTGCAGAAGAGCCAGCAAGGCACCTTCGGAGCACTCGAGCCTGCAAGAGGTTTTTTTTCTGTCGAGAGCAGCAGAACTAACAAAGCTGAAGAGTAAGTAACTTTATTTAGAACATGGGGAATGAATATTAAAGGACCTTCTTTAAGAACCTTTGAAAGGCAGCGCTATAGATATTTTAATAATGCAAATCATTTAATACCTTTAGTTTCATGCCTGAGTAAGAGCCACATTCAGAATCTGATTTTTTTTAAACTACAATTAAGACACTTAAAAATCAAAACAAAAAAAAAAGTCAGACTCCCTCAGATAAGTCACTGGTAGCCATGGTTACTGTAATATTTCAGATCCTGAGGCTTTATATCACATGCCCAAATGATGAAAATGAGTTTTCAGCACCTCACACTAACAAATGCTAAGTTAGGGCAAAGAGGCTAAACTCTTCACTGCAGATTTGCTGTTTCACGGACTCTTACGGGACTTTTGGACGATGCTCCTGTGGCCTTTGCCCCTCCCAGCAAAAAGGCATCAAGAGATTTCCTTGAAGTTTGGGTGTAGAGAAGATCAGATGCTGCCAGGCAATGAGACTTAAAAATACCTGCCCTGTTAACCTACTTGCATTTCCCAGCAAGACTGAAACCAGCATCCCATCAGAAACAACATTTACCACTGCTTCCCTGTCCAAATTAGCAACAGCAATAAGGACTTAATGAGCAGCAAATAATTAAATATTAACACATTGACCGAAGGGGATGCTTTCCTGAGAAATATAATCGTCCTTAGCAGAGATATGTGAGGAAAATCATTTAATCAATTTATTTGTTCCCTTTTCCACCTCTTTTCCTTAATTTCTCCTGTTTCTCTCCCCTGCCTCCACTCATTTCCCTCTGCTGACACCCTCTCCTTCATCAGAAGCAATAAAACAAGTAGAAAGCCTGAGACTAATACCTCTATTTAAAAGTGACTGGTAATTGGGAGCCCTCGAATAGAGAAATTAGAAATGGCTCTAAGTTTTAGAAGTAATACTTTGTGTGAAAAAAAAAAAAAAAGCTCTTCTGTAAAATGCCTGAAGTTGAGTAGGAAAGTTTGAAATCTCAAAGTGAGGAGTCTCAACATTTAAGGGAAGTTAACGTTTGGCAAAGGTAGAACAGGCAGCATTCACTATTTTGGAAAAAGAACAAAGCCCAACAAACTAACACGTGTTTCTGTGCATTACAGGGACCCCACAGCCTTGTCCTCACAAAGAGGCAACTGAGGTCTCAGAAGATGGGACTGCCCAGTGCTGGGACCTGGCACCCCTGGGCTCACATGCTCTGTCCTGATGGACAACCCACACCCAACTCAGCCTCAACTTGAGTGAAAGTGGCAACTGAAGACATCTCTCAGAAGCCAGAAGGCACCTTAATGTTTCATTTTTAAGTGATTTCTGAATTGGGACCTACTGATCCCCTTATTTACTTATTTTCATCCTGCTTCTCCCAAGCTAGAACCAAGGAAACCCACAGCCCAAAGGTAAGGCAGAAGGCTGAAGCAAGAGGCTTTTCAATTTGTTTTTTTAAAGAGTTTTTTTTCGTCCCCTAAGAAGTCCCAGACGTATTTCCAAATCTCTGCTTTTCTTTCTGAGCTGGACCCACACAGGGCCCAGCAGAAACACACACACACACTCACACACACATATTCTGCTCCCAGGCTTGAATCAGGAGGTTGTTCACAAGCCAAAGGAGGTGGGATTTTTTGTTTCTCTAAAAGCACTAATAAAACTGCATGGCTGTCAAAAGCTGGCTTGGTAAAATGGAGCATGGACCAAAAAAGCAGAGGGTACAATACCTGAACACAGCAAACTGTGGGTCACCTCATGGAGTTGCAATGTGAGGGACTAGTCAGCTTGTGCTGTACCCACGACACAGTGGGGCGGGGGGGGGCAGGGAATAAAGAACAAGATTCTTAGAAGTATTTCTGTCAGAGAGCCAGAGCCATCTTTCTGTTGGTGCAGGGACATATAGCTGAGAAGATCACCTAGCAGAGCTGCCATTTCTCTTCCCTCTACTCAAATGCAGCGCTAAAGCAGCACATCTTGTCTTGTATCAGAGCACCCCAAGTCCTGCCCTAAACCCCCTCCAGCAGCAGAGAGTCTGGAACAGGCAGCACACATCACCCATCCCTAACAACACCCTGCCCTGCCACAACCTCAACCTGTGTTCTCGCAGTGACCGAGATCAGGAAGATACAACCCCACTTCCAAAAATTCATAGAATCATAGAATTATCAGGGTTGGAAGGGACCTTAAAGCTCATCTGGTTCCAGCCCCCCTGCCATGGGCAGGGACACCTCCCACTAGAGCAGGGTGCTCACAGCCCCAGCCAGCCTGGGCTTCCAAACCTCCCAGGATGGGGCTTCCACCACCTCTCTGGGCAACCTGGGCCAGTGTCTCCCCACCCTCCTGGGGAAGAAATTCTTCCTCCTGTCCAACCTGAATCCACCTCTCTCCAGTTTGGATCCATTCCCTCCAGTCCTGTCCCTGCCCCACAGCCTAACAAGTCCCTGCCCAGCTTTCTTGTAGCCCCTTCAGATACTGGGAGGCCACAATAAGGTCTCCCTGGAGCCTTCTCTTCTCCAGCCTGACCAACCCCAGCTCTCTCAGCCTGTCCTCACAGCAGAGGTGCTCCACTTCACTGTGATTGTGTTCTTGTCAGACCCAAACCTAATTCCACTGAGCCAGGAACAAACCGAGCAAATACAAAAATCACTCTAAGCTTATAAATCCCTCTGGCAGCCACAAGCAGCACCAGAGCACTGAAGATGTCAGCTGCCCGCTGCTCCTCCCGAGCTCAGCCAGGCACACAAGGACCCTCAGAAAGATGGGGGATTTTACAGCAGGTAAACTTGTACTGTGGGTACACAGGCAATGGCCAAGTTCAGGCTCTTAGAATCATAGAATCATTATGGTTGGAAAGGACCTCCAGGGTCATCGAGTCCAACCTTTGCCCTAGCATTTCTCTAACCACTACACCATATCCTCAAGCTCCACATCTAATCGTTCTTTAAACACCTCCAGGGACGGTGACTCCACCACCTCCCTGGGCAGCCTGTTCCAGTGCCTAACCACCCTCTCAGTGAAGAATTTCCTCCCAATATCTAATCTAAACCTCCCCTGATGCAACTTGAGCCCATTTCCCCTCATCCTATCATGCACTCAACACTTGCTCTGCCAGCGCTGCCTTCACAGGTCCACGTTTCCCTCACCATCTGTCCTGACGGTCAAGCTCTGCCAACCCCCAGCTCTAGAAGGAAAGCTACAGTGAGTGTGGATTAAAAAAAAAAAGAAAAAAAGAAAAAAGGCAGCAAAAGGCAGAGGCATCCTTTTCCAAGATGCCAGCACGGGAGCCTGAGTAGCTGCAGCGGGTGTTTTCCACACCCCCATCCCCGCACACCTCTCCCAGCAGCGCCCGTGGCAGAGCCGCTATGCAAAGGCCGAGAGGCACCTAGTGGTGTCGGGGAGCACAGCAGAGCCACCCAGGCCACCCCAAAAGTAACACCCAGCCCAGCGCCAAGCACAGCTCAGCTTTCTAGCTACTACCTTGCTCTTCCTTCCGTCACCCCTGCTCTTCCACCCACCCCACTCCAGCTGCGTTTCCATCTCTGGAAACAGAGCTGATCTGTGGCACGGCAACCACCACTTTCACATACCCACACCCCCCAGAAAAATATAAATAATATCCATCAGGACCCACCTCAGCTTCCTGCCTCGTCGCAGTTTGGCGATGGCTGGGTTGCCAGCCCATGAGGATAGCCCATTTCAGCTCCAAGCAGGACAGACAGTTCCCCCCCACCAAGCAAATCCCTCCACAGCCTTCTCCCACCACACCAGGGAAAACTTAAAGCTTCAAAATCGTATTAGGAGGTATTTGGAGCGGTGTTTGTCTCAGCCCGTTTCTGTGGCATCCAATTGCACCCTTTGGGCAGCGTTGCAATAAAAGCAACAGGACAAGTCACACACCAAGTAGGTACTGCAGTGCCCCCCAGCATGCCTCTGCTCTCCCTGCACCTCCACCCTCCAAATCACTGCCTTGGAGCAGGCAGGGCTCTCCTGCAAAAGCAAGATAAAATTACTAAAGAGCAGACACCAGAAAAACCCATCACCCCTTTAGTGCAAACTCAGTAAGTCACAGAATGACAGGGACCTTCTTGTATGAGTCTTGGGCTCCTTCCACTCCCCCCATGGTGGGACAAGCAGCACACACACAGCACCCAAGCCCTCACAGCCCAGCAAGCGAGGTCTGCCTTCCAAGAAGCAATGAAGGGACCCCTGGAGACCATCTAGTCCAGCCTCTGGGCCAGAGCAGGTTCACCAAAAGCAGGTCACACAGGAGCACATCCAGCCGTGTTTCGACCGTTTCCACAGACAGAGACTCCAGCACCTCCAGGCACAAACCATGTTTTCTAACAGATGTGAGCAGCTGCCCTGGCACTTGGCATCGTGACACCAACGCCAACTCGGTTCCAGGATCAAACCCTCTTGCTGCCATGGCTGTTGTAGCCCATTTCCCTCTTTCCCTAAATCCCCATTCCCCTTCCAACAGGCTTGTGCACACCCGAAACAGCGTTTCCCAGCAAACTGGGCAGTCCAGTTCCACGTAGGCTTGGTGCCACCCTTACTGTTTCACCTCAACAGAATAACCCAAGACCACCAGAAGCACAGCTGTGGTTTTTCCTAAAGATCACCAATTTCTGTGCAAGTTCATCATTTATCTTCCACGTAAGTGAGAAACTGGGAAAGACGCCTCAGCCATTGTCCCGTGACGCAAGGCTCTTCGGTACAAAGCAGTTAACACCACACAACATGTGGAAGTAAGACAGAAACCTTTGAAGAATCACGGAAGTTTACTTTTGGCCTAAATAAAACCTGCAGCTCAGAAGTCTCCCAGTGTTGGAAAAGAAAGCAGCAGTTATTTTTTTACAGGGGTTCAATCAGAACAGAAACGTTTATACCACATACACCAGATCTAACAACTGAATCTGGCTTAAAACTGCCGTGTGGCAGAGTATGAGACAGAAACCACAGAAGACTAAACTTTGAACAGTTTCAAAAGGAAAACAAAAGGCTAATTGAAGACTAAAGATACATAAGATTACAGGAACAGGAAAGCGAGGCAGACTCACAGCCCTCATTATCTTACCTCAGAGCAGTTTTACTCCAGCCTCCCATACGTTTGCTCTCTCCCCCACCACTTTCTTCAGAAGGGGAGTTAGGGTCAGCTAGGTTAGGGGAGTTCAGGTCAACTTTCTCTTGACGTGAAGCCACACGCACATACTTTTAGATAAGGAAGACCTGCAGGTCTCCCTCACCCATTCATCCTGGTGATGACAGGTGGGACTGCTTTCAGCAAACACAGTACCGGGGAGTTTTCTGAGAAGATGTTAATACAGCCTGGCTGCCTTCCTGTCTTCAGGGGATTCTTTCCAATCTGAGTGCCACGCAGCTCTCCTCAACAGCTTGGCTGGATGCTATGATCAATTCCTGCTTTGAGGCCTGCACAGTGACATCCTGTCCAGCATCTGAGATGTTTCTCCTAGATCTCTGTCACCTTGCTTTGTACAACACTACCTCCCCAACACTGCCGCAGAGTTCACACCCCTCACTGTCTAAAGCACAGAAAGCTTCTCTTCCTGAAGGCACCAATGGATTTCACCGTTTCCTCTGGACTTACTTGCTTAGCAATCTCAGCTTATATCTACAGGAGCAGCACAGCACTACAGTGTGACTTCTGTAGCCTGAAACTCTCCCTCTACAAGATACAGAGGTCTGGGAGTAAAATACAAAACCCATTTGTAATTCATGAAATTCTATCCATAGAGGAAGAAAGGGGGAGGAAAAAAAAAAGAAAGAAAGAAAAAAAGCAGCAAGTTTATTTCCAATTAGATTCTTATTCCCATTTGCTTTTCAATGCACAGCAACAGCCTTATCTCATGCCATCCATATGTCTAAAGCCTTTTACCCATACCATCTCACACAGCCTGTTCCTCAATGAGCAAATGTGCTGGATCCCCAGCAGACAAGTTAATTTTCTTGCTTTGTGGAAGCAAAGTTACTTACGGGTAGCCAGCATCGGCCATGCAGTAGCAATTCCAAAGATGGAAATTCAGCCCGTGCTGCACGAGTAGCAGCGCACCACCAAAATGGTGCTTGTGTGCAACAGCGAGAGAGGACTTTGTCCTTTTGCCTTAGAAAGTAAATAGTAAGTGCAAAAAGTGAAGAGTGGAAGCACCTAACAAAGAACCATTGTTAACAGGGAATGCCCTTGAAATTCTCCTCTCGCTCTATAAAGATGATGCAGCATGTCCAACATCCCCCAGGCTTCTCCCCTGTATTCTCCAACAAATCCATCCTTTAAAACAAAAGACTAATAATCAACAAGAACGAGTAGCCAAACTTCAACGGGCTTTATTTTAAAATTAACAAAGAAAATAAACATGTGGCAACAGGGAACACGCCAGAGGTACAGCTCAGGGAACTAAACTGCTCCAGTCTGGATGATTTATCACAGCCCTCAGAATTACTCCCATTTCTCATTGCTACACACCCAGCAGAGAGAAACTTCAGAGCAAGGGAGCAGCCCTGCCCATGTGAAAGAAGTGCTGCTGTTCCTGTTCTGAGAGGGCAGAAAAAGGAGGTGCAGAAAGATAAAATGAAATGCCCCAGGCAACACAGCATATAGTACACACAGGCAGTCACTAGAGAGGAAAACAAAACAAAACCAAACCACCAAACCAAACAAACAAACAAAAAAGCAAGAATTCAGAGAGGCTTCTCCAGCGCTGAACAATGACTGTAAGAAGTTCCCTCTCTGTGGTGTGATCTACAGCCTTACTTTAGCAGCAAATGCACCAGGAGTCAGTTGAGGATAAATGATGCTTTGAAGCAAAGTGACAGGTTGACAGGGTAACATCCGAGAGACAGACCACACAACTCTCTGAACACTGTCCAACACCGTAACTTCTGGATGACGACAGACACAAGAGCCCTGGAAACAGAAACTCCTCCACGAACAAGCACCAGCTACAACCACCCACCCGCTACAACATCTCCTGGGTGCCACCATCAACTCTGTGCTGTGCTTGGAGCCTGAATGACCCCAGAGGGACCAAAGTGACCCAAGGAGAGGTTTACAGCCTGGGGGGATGGGGAACAACAGAATGAGCCTGAAACACCAAAAACCTGGTATAAATCTATGAACCTGGTCTCTATATGCCCACAGAGCCAGCAGCTTTATAGACCAAGTGGGGTCTAGGTGTGATTCATAATAGCCTCTATTTCAGAGCCTCCCTCAAACCTCAGCTTTCCTCCTCATAAACTCCAGCAGGGAAAACGTTATCATTAATTATTCCCATTATCTTTCGCAGGACCTCAGCCGCCAGGCCCTGCTCAGGACACCAATCCCCGCCCAGGACACCGGGCCGGGCTCTCCGCCTCGCCAGGGTCCCCGGGGACCGGCAACGCGGAAAATCACGGGAAAATAAATGAATACAGAGGCTTCCGTAGGCGCCGGAGGAAGCCGGCGAGCCGCCTCGGCCCCTGCCGGGTCCCCCCTACTCCGGCCCCGGCCCCGGCCCCCGCCCGCCGACGGGCCCTGCCGGGCCCCGCGCCCCGCCACCGGACCCCCGGCCTAGGCCGCGCCCGGGCCCCGCTCACCTGCTCGGCAGCTCCGCGGTGAACTCGGCCCCGCCGGACTCCGCCATCTTCGCTGCGCCGGGCCCCGAGCTGGGAGGCGGCGGGAGCCGTCGCTTTAAAGGCGCAGGAGCGAGCGGGGCCCGCGGCGGGAACCGGGGAACCGCGCTGCTCCCGCTGGGCCTGGCGCCGCCCCGCCGCCCCCGGTGCCCGTCACCGCGTCCCGTCACCGCCCCGCCGCTGGGGAGCCTTGGGGCTGGCAGTGCCCCTGGGCACAGGGCACCTGCGGTACCTGCCACCACCTGCCAGAGGGCTGCTGAGGGCTGCTGAGGGCTGTCACCTGCCCCCTGGCTGAGAGGACGTGGCCCCCACAGGGGTCTGTCAGCCCGCTGTGGCTGAGGGGCCAGGGGTCTGTGGCTGAGGGGAACCAGGGGTCTGTGGCTGAGGGGACCCAGGGGTCTGTGGCTGAGGGGACCCAGGGGTCTGTCACTGAGGGGTGGCTGAGGGGACCCAGGGGTCTGTGAGTGAGGGGTGGCTGTAGGTGCCCAGGGGTCTGTGACTGAGGGGACCCAGGGGTCTGTCACTGAGGGGCCCTGGGGTCTGTGAGTGAGGGGCCCAGGGGTCTGTGACTGAGGGGTGGCTGAGATGCTCAGGGGTCTGTGACTGAGGGGTGGCTGAAGGTGCCCAGGGGTCTGTGACTGAGGGGTGTCTGAGGGGCCCAGGGGTCTGTCACTGAGGGGCCCAGGGGTCTGTCACTGAGGGGTGGCTGAGGTGCCCAGGGGTCTGTCACTGAGAGGTGGCTGAGGTGCCCAGGGGTCTGTGACTGCCCCACAGCTGAGGGATCCCAGGGGTCCGTCACCACCCCACAGGACACTGTGGGCCTCCTCGTTGCAGCACCACCCAGCCAACCATTATCCCCCCAGCAGCCAAGGGCCCCTGCACCCAAGCTCTTGATGCTTTCCCTTGGGATTTCCCGTGTGACTCATTCAGTGTTTCCCACAGGGACCATCATGTGTGCGACCAGATCAGCCCTGCTCCCTGTCACCCTGGGACAAAGCCTCTTGCCACACCATCTGGACGATTACGGACCGGGTTTTATTGCCATGAGCACTTTGTGCAAGAGCAACAGTACCCTCCAGAGGGTGCAGTCCTGTCAGAGATGGAAGTGCTCTGGCTGTGCTGTCCCGGTGCCAGGGATGCCTTCGCCGCCCCTCGTCCCCACACATGGCCAGCATCCGAGTCACTCCTGGCTCTCCCTAAATCAACCGGCAGAGATGAGGCCAAGCGTCACGGGGTCCGTGTAATTTCTAAAGCCAGTGAGCATCTGGAGAGAGCGGATGGTCTAGAGGGCATTCCAGTCGCCAGTGGAAATCAGGGAGTTATTCACAGCGGTGGCTCTGCCAACAACCGGGGGTAAATTTCTTTGATTTCCCATGCCTTGGTGTCCACATCTGTATAAGGGAAAGGGGGGATTCATACATGCGAAGCAATGCAACTTGGAAAGCTGTGAAAGCACTCTTTAAAGTCAGCCTGATGAAAACTTGATGTTCTGGAGCTCTCCGCTTCAAGGAGAGCAATCTGTTTCAGAGGCAAAGCTGTGTATTTTTCTTATTTAAACCTTCTAAATCTGCTGGAGCATTAAAAATATTTGGCATTTCCACAGCACATTTCATTCCCAGCTCCAAATGCATTTTACAGACATTCATTAATTAAACCTCGTAAAACCTTTGGGAGAAAAGGAAGCAGTACTTATTAATTTGCTATTTGTATTGCGGCAGCGCACGGAGACCCCAGGCAGGACCTTGGGGCCCTGTTATTTTAGATCCGACCTACGCAGAAGAAGAGATGTCAGCACGCCGAGGCACGGGGAGAGGCAGCAGATGGAAGTTAGTGCTGTAACTCCTCGGCGCAGCCCGCAGCGGTTTGCTCCATCCCTGGCATTTCACCACGATGCCCTTTCGGCCGGACAGAGCTGTGGGAGCGAGCGTGTCTCCCACCCTGGCTCTCCCCCGACCTCTCTGGTTTGCATTTCCCTGGTGCTTGGGGACTCCCAACTCCCTTGTCCTGCTTCCTCAGACACCAGCTCTGGTTTATCTGAGACCTTCCACTGTCTCCTGGGACCGCTTTCTGTAGCTTTAGCTTTGCAACACACCCCGCTATTTAAGAGGTTTTAAAATCAGCCTTTCCCCTTTATTATTTTGAGGCCAATATAGATATTTTAAGTGCATCTGTTGCGGTTCAATAAATGCGTGGCAATAAAATGGTCCTTCTGGCTGCCCACTTGCTGCAGACCTCTCCGTCCCAGCTGGGCCAGTGGGTGGGAGCTCTGAACGTTACACCTCTGCTTCCCCTGCAGGAAAACCCAGGCTGTGCCGCATGCTGTAAATTCCTTTCACGTGTTCCCCAGATCCCAGTTAAATCGAACCCCAGAAGGACTCTCAAAGCATAAAAAATGCATTTAGGGGACGCTGGAAGGAAGATGTATTCCGTAACTACTCGAGTGACCAGGCGTGCTGACTTGTGTCCTGTGGAGAAGGAACCAGAAGGGGGTCATTTCTTGTTATTTCATCCCTCTGATGGGATTTGATCTCATGCAGCAAATCCAGGAACTTTCTAGTTGCCATTATTCTTTGATTTTTATGGGCAATTTGATATTTATTTTTATTTCTATTCATTATTTGTTGAGTGCACTTAGCCCCTTCCCCAGGGAGGCTGCCTTATATCTAAGGTGATTTTTATGACCAGTGTTAGCACAGCACCTGAGCAACTCGCACAACTTTAATATATTTATCCCGTGCACGCAGTACAGAGCAGCAGTCCTGGGGTTCCTACTGTGGAGACCGCTGGTGTGCCCGTAAAATCACAATTCTGGGGTAAAAAAGAGAGATAATAAACTCCAAATTATTTACATTCTGCTTTCTGATCTTCATTTAAAGCCATCGGGATGTACTTGAGTCATATTTTCACCTTCTTTCCCCCCCCCTCGCCGTGCAAAACACGAGGTCTAGCAATGTACCTTTCACTCCAAGCCAAACTCTCGCAGATTCCACCACTCCCACAGCTGGGGCTTTAAAATCTGCATCCAGCGCTGTGAGACTAATTACAAAATCATGAGCTGGAAGCACTGCCTTCCCCTTCAAGCTCTCCCTTTCATCCCGCGAGCACTCGGGAGCGGGAACCCATCGCAACGCTGTCGGTCCGGGGGGTTTCTGTTGGGTGGAGGAGGTGGACAGCTGACCACGATGGGCTTTTTTCCCCCCTCTCCTTGCTCGATTGTCGGCGGCAGGGCAAAGCTGCTCCAGTCCTTGAGGTGCTGTCCTTGGGGAGGGGTGTGCAGGTGACCTCGCTCGCACTGCGCTCGCCCCACGCCAGCGACGAGTGAATGCAGCTCTGTCTCCTGCTTGTCGTGCTTGTCTGGAGGGTGCTGGGGGCTTTTCCAGTGTCTGTGCTCCTGGCAGGTTTTATTCCATCTCTGGTAATCCCCGTGTAATCCTGGTGAGCAGGCGAGCCTGGGGAGGGATGAAGAGTGCAGGCTGGGGTGCGTCTGCGTGTGCCGGCGGAGCCAGGGCTCTCTGTCTAAAGATGCAACAGGACAAGGGGTGATGGTTTTCATCTCACAAAGGGAGATTTAAACAAGATAGAAGGGAGACAGTTTTTACGCTGAGGGTGGTGAGAGCCTGGCCCAGGCTGCCCAGAGAGTTGGTTGATGCCCCATCCCTTGAAACGTTCCAGGTCAGGTTGGACAGGGCTCTGAGCATCCTGCTCCAGTTGCAGATGTCCTTGCTCAGTGCAGGGGGGTTGGACCAGATGAGCTTAAAAGGTCCCTTCCGACCCAAAACATTCTTTGATTCTATAACTCTGTGGCTGATACTGGCCACCAGCCCCAAGGAAACTGGGACTCTCAGCGATGTGCTGGTACCCAAGGCCCCCCCAGGCAGGATGAGGTCTGTAGGCTCCCCCCAGGGGCTCAGACCAGCCCTGCAGATCCCTGATCTCCTGCTGCAGAGCCAGGCTGACACAGTAGCTGCTTCTGAGGCTCCAGCATGAAGCACTGGCCCAGGAGCATCCCCCTCCCTGCTGGGATGGAGATGACCTGGCTCTGCAGCCAGGCTCACACCCCTTGGAGCAGCAGTGCCATCTCCCTCGGCACCGATAATACCCATGTACGCTGGGAGGAGGAGGAGGAATTGCTACTCTCTGCTCTACACTTGGATCACAGCAACCCCCTGCAATGCTCCAGGCTTTGGGAGGAGTGGCTGGAAACTGCCCAGTGGAAAAGGACCTGGGGGGTTGGTCGACAACTGGCTGAAGATGAGCTAGCCTGTGCCCGGGTGACTTGGTAACGTTCGGTTAGTGGTTGGACTTGATGATCTTAAAGGTCTTTTGCAACCTAAACAATTCTATGATTCTGCGAACTGGGGTTGTTTAGAACGCAGCAAAGGAGACTCAGGGGAGACGTTCTCACTCTCAACAGCTCCCTGGCAGGAGGTTGGAACCAGCTGGGTTCTGCTCACAAAGAACAAGAGACAGCACAAGACGAAGCGGCCTCAAGTTGCACCAGGCGGGGTTCGCTTGGACATGAGGAAAGACGCCTTCCCCACGAAGGGTGGCAAGGCCCAGGCTGCCCAGGGCAGTGGTGGAGTCCCCATTCTTGGAGGAGCTTCAAAGCCGTGGAGATGTGGTGCCGTGTGGGCTCTGGCTTGGGGGAAGGCCGAACACCTTCTTCTATGAACCCTGGGCTCCTTCCACTTCCCCCCACGGTGGGGCAAGCTAACACATGCAGCACCCATGGGTGCCAGCACCCACGGGAGCCACCTCCCACACCAGCCGTGGGCATTGGCCATCTCCAGCACCGTTCAGCACTGGTGCGAGGCCACGATCCAGCAGCCCCCCCTGCACGTGCTGCAGCATCAAGCACAACGTGTGGTCCCCGTGAAATCAGCGGGACAGCTCCAGCGCCTGAAGGTGAGCAGGTGCCGTGCCGTGCCGTGCCATGCCATGCCGTGACATGCCGTGCCGTGCCACGCCGTGCCGTGCCACCACCTCGGCGCTGAAGGGGAGCCCGATTTTCATCCGCCCAGCCAAACCACAACCATACATCCCCGCTTCTCCCCGACCAGCTTGGCTGCACTCCTCACCTGGCAAAAGAACACACGGCAGCGAAAATAAACACGGCGGGAACCGAAGCCCCTCACGGCCCAGCGAGCGAGGTCTGCGTTCCAAGAACTAATGAAGCCCAGGGAATGGAAAATGCACGTCACTTGGCGGAGGGCTGGATGCGCGCAGGCGCTCCGTGCCGGCTGGCCGGAGGGTGCCTCGCCTCCACACGGCATCGCCACGGCACGGCAGCTGCGCCAGGGCCGGCCAGCGGCATCGTGCTGAACTCTGACATTTGAAGATGGAGAATAATTTGGCTTCGTTTAGCCTCCCCTTCCCCTCCCCGCCTCCGCCCCGAGCGGTCTCTCGAGCCAGGCTGGAATGTGCGTGGTAGGGACAGAACCAATCCCATTAGCACAAGGAGATTGTTTTTCGTTCGGTTTTGTTTTTGTTGAATCACCCGTGGCTCCACTTCTTTGGGGTAGGTCATAGGAAGGAGGATGGGGAGAGGAAACCCATGAATGCGTTTCCCTGGGTGTCTGTCCGCAGCATGGCACTCCCCTGCCAGCCAAGCTGCCTGATGGCAGCGGAACTGTGAGGTTCCCACCTTTGAAGGCCATGCGAGCTGTGCTGCTGGCTCCAGGATGGTGCCCAGCGTGGTTTGAAGGAGAACTGCCAAGGGCAAGGGCTCAGCTCCCACGCCTGGGGTTGGGAAGGTGCTGCAAGCCAGCAGCGGTTGGACCGGGTGGCCACTCAGCATCTCCTCCTGTCTCCATCTCTGGATGGAGGCTTACCTCCGTTGGGGTTAAAGCTGAATGCACAGCTCCTTGTGTTGGTCAGGACAGACCCGGGTTGCAGCCATGTGCTCGTAGAAGCCAGGCCAGGGCCATAGGCAAGCAGCTGGAGCAGCTGGAAAATATCCTTACCCCAGCTGAGATAGGAGCCCAGGCTCTTTTTTTGTCATCTTCAGAAGCCTTTCTCTGGCAGGGCCCAAAACCACTGCTTCACCCTAACTGGGCTTTCTCAAGGAACAGCCCTCATTCCACCAACAAGAGATAAGAAATCCTCCCCAGGCTGCTTTGCATCCAGCAGTATCCAGCACGTGAGTGAAAAGGGGCGAAGGGGAGCAACGGGTGCAGCCCCAGGTGAACCAAACCTCCGCCCACTCCAGATCTGGAGACTCGGTCACAAACCATGAAATCAGGGGGTTTGGCACATGTGGACTTCTCCAAGTCCTTCCCCACCCTGCTCTCCCAGTCCTGGGCTTTCTTTGCCGTGTGGCATCCCTACCCCATAGACACGACAACCCGGCGAGGCACGGCACAGGGCTCTGGGCACCCGGCAGCGGGACGAGGAGCTACAAGACCTCCCAGAGTCATCCTTGTCATGGGAGAGGGCAGTGAGAAATTGGGGTGAACGACACCACTGGGAGCAGATGGCAAGAGGGGAGGGAAATCCCTGGACAAAGGCATTCACGTGTGGCCAGCTCCTCAGCTGGCGTGTGCGGGAAGCGGTGCCGGCAGCTGAGATTTGCCGGGGGGGGAGAAAGGAAGGGGCTTTTTCCAGAGGAGAGAACAGCAGCCACAGAATGAGAGGCTGCCAACCCCAACTGCAGCCAGCGAGACCCCCACAACCCCTGGCACCCGCTGCTGGCACAGAGTCTGAGTGACAGCATCCACAAGATAGAATCATAGAATCGTTGTGGCTGGAGAGACCTTTCAGCTGAAGTCCAAGCGTTCCCCCAGCCCTGCCAGGGCACCACTGACCCCTGGCCCTCAGCACCACAGCTCCACGGCTTGGAAACCCCTCCAGGGACCACGGGGACTCCACCCCTGCCCTGGGCAGCCTGGGACAGCCCTGGAGGGGAAGACATTTTTCCTCCTGAACCTACTTTGGCAAAACCAGTGGCCATTTCCTCCCATCCCATCCCTCGTTACCTGGGAGGCAAACATGGATGCACAGATGGACATGGCCTGCCATGGGCTCGTGGTCCCCCATGCCCCTGGCCATGGACTGGAGGGTGTGATTCTACAGTGAGCTGGTTTGCCTGTTGGTAATGGGGCCACACACCATGAACTTTGCTTCCCCCACTGAAAAAATAAAAGAGGGAGTGAAAAGGAAAAGGCATCACATGGAAAACACCCCGGCTGCCTGCTGAGGGGAGTGGAACCAGCTAATTTCATGCGTCTCCTTCTTGTTAGAGTGGGATCCTTCCTCACCTGCTCCTGGGCACAGTTTCCTGCACCCCGAGCCAGCAACAAGGAATCTGATTCCAGTTTAAAGGCGAGGAGCTTGTCCACGGTTCGTAGCCCAGCTCCCATCCCAGGAGGGGACCCGCTTGGAGCTGCTGCCCATGGCGGGCAGGGTTTACCAGCTGTCCATACCCATCTTGTGCCTTGCCAACCTCCCTCCGCGCCAGCCCGTGACAGAGGAATGCAGAGAGCCCGGTGCTGGGTCTGCAATGGTTGCAGCCCTGGGCAGCACCATCCTGGGATTTCCCTGTTTGCTCCTCTGTCATCACAGAACGCCTGGGGGCCAGCCACTGCCAGCACCTCACCCAGCCTGGAACGCGGCTCAGCACTGATGGCTGATGTATGGAAAATGCCAGAGAAAGGCCCCCCCCTGGCACCCCACCCAGGGGTCACTCCGTAGCTTGGCCCTGGCTGGGGGGCTCTTGCCTCTGGGTCATCAGCTCACACCGACCCCAAAGGCTGCTCAGCGCTGGGTTCGTGTCTCTCAGATCTTTCTTCTTGTCCTGCCAGACCCTGACACGTGCCCTGGCACCTCAAGGCACCTAGCTGCCTGCTGAGGACAGCGTGCCAGCCTCCAAATCCCATCGCCCTGGTAATGTGGTCCCAGCACATGCTCTGCCACTGCTGCCAGCCCCGGGGCTGCCCGGAGCATCCCTGCACGGCTCCCTGCAGCGAGCGGGACCCCCCATCCTTCTGCCTTCCACTGTGCCAGCACAGCCCAGCCCGCAGAGCACAGCATCCCCTGGCACGGCTGCGCTGCAGGGGGGTGAGAATGTGCCCCCAGTTTGGGCACAGGCAGGGGCCCTGCTCTGGCAGCAGCGGCTGCGGGCAGGCGGCAGACCAGGCGCTGCATCCCCTTTGAAGACCCTTCTTCTGCTGCGACTCGTGTCGAGCACCCCACCAGCCACCCGCAGACCTCCCGGGGCTCAGAACCTCCTCATCCTTGGCTCTGCATCCCAGAGAAAGCGAGCAAGCCGAGGCCAGCCCCAGCCCTGGCTCCTCAGGGGCCCTGTGCCGCTGCTGGCTCCGAGGACGGGACCCCGCTGAGCTACTGAAGTGCTAAAAACGAGAGCCCCCAGGACCTTGTGTGAGTTTTTGCGTCGTGCTTGGCATGGGGAGAGCTCGGCTGTGGGGTGGACGCGGGCTCCGCGCCAGGAAAAGCAGAGGCTGCGGGGGAAAGGTGGGTCCTGGCCGTCGTGGCACACACGTCCTGGTCCTGGTCCTGGTCCTGGCCGACGTGGCACACACGTGCGTGCCCCGGTTCACGCTTCCCCTCTTCAACACGGGCGATGTTCAGGGGGAAAAGCTTTTGTTTCCTCAGCCTTCTTTCCTATGTATGCGTGAGCACGAGGACGCGGTCCTCCCCGCTGCCACGTCTCAGCCTCTGCCTCCTCGACGCTGACGGGTGGACCCCTTGGGGTGCGCAGTCCCCTGCCCACCCAGCACCCACTGGTCCCACCCACGCCGTGGAACAGCTTCCCAGGGAACACAGCATCACGTTTGGTGCTCGGAGCTGGATCTCTGAATCTGCCAGACCTGGCAGCCCTACAGCACGCAGCGGAGAGGAGCGTCGCTCCGTGTCCGTGCAGAACAGCCCAGGCAGGGGATTTCTCTCCGCTTTACTGGAGGTTTCATCCTGTTTCAGCTTGCAGAGATGTGAAGGCGAGCTGGGAACAGCCCTGCACCCTCCCACCTGCCCCGCATGGCTGCTCAAATTTGCTTCCCAGCTAGTGATTGGCACACTGTGAAGCCACCAACTCACCCGAGTCTGGTACAAACCTTTTATTTCCCCTCCACCCACACTGCCCAGCCAGCTTGGGGCTGGGTTTGCCTTTTGGAAGCGAAGCCAGGCAGGGCTCCATGGCCACCCTCTCCTCCAAGCTCACAGCCCAGCCTGGGTGCAGCTGGGGGACAGGGAGAGATGCCGTGGCTGGGACAACACCACAGACCCCACTGAGCTTTACACCGAGCTGAGTGGCAAAAAAGCAACAACGAAAAGCACACCCCAAAAGAGACACGAGACACCCCCTCCCCAACCCAGCTCCCCAAACCCAGATATGTTGCATGGGTGAAAGCCACATGGAGCAGCACAAAACCACCAGGCACGAGGACGAGAGCCCCCAGCCCCACCGTGCCATGACGCCCCCAAGACTGCTCAGTGCTGGAGAGCGGCTGGCACACGGAGAGAGCCTAAAAACCCGAGGGTAGGGAGGGAGTCGTGGGTAATAATCTGTACAGACGTGTTGGGTGCAGGGATGGCAGGGACTGCTGCCACTGAGCTGTCCCTCCTGAGCACAGGCAGGGCCCCACGGGGCACTGGGGGCTGAGGAACTACATGCTGGTGCAAATCAAACCACGGAACAACGCACAAAGTCAAGTGATGGATAACAGCAGGGAGATGCCTTCGCTCGCACCGAGCTCGGCTGTGGGAGCAGAACCCTGTGGAGCAGAGCGTGGGGGGGGACCCCTCCACACCAAGGGGCAGTGCTGGGGTGAGCCAAAGGGGTCCCCACTCGTCAGGAGGCCCCAGGGCTGGCTGCCCCGTTACAGGTCAGTGCTGCAAGCCTGGTGACTGGGAGGCCAGCTGACACTAGGTCCTACAGCCCCACAGGCTGAGCTGTTCCCAGCATCACGCCGGGATGCTGAGCCCGGGATGGAGGCATCCTGGCAGCTCCCACCTCCTGCTCTGAAGTGCTGCAGCAGCACGAGGTAGGAAAACGCTGCCTCCTCCCCTGCTCAGTCCCACCAGCAACCCATTGCCATCGGGGCCAGCTGCTCCAAAGGCATCAAGAAGCAGGAAGGGGAAGGAGCCATCCCAGGGCCCCTCCACAGCTCCAGGAAGGGGCCGGCTGGGTCCTTGTGTGGGCACAGAGGCAGCAAGATCCTCTGCTCTCTCTGGCTGCCAATGCCAAATCCATTCGCCACGTTTCGGCTCCCCAAGGCAGTCGGCTCCGGACGGCGGAAGGGAGTTCCCAGGGCCAGAGACGGCTCCTTGGAGGCTCAGCCCAAGGTGGGAGGCTGGGGATGTGCTGAGCCAAAGCCCAGAACGCTGCAGACATTCTCCATCCCCCACCACAGCCGGTTCCCTCCTGCCCAGCGCTGGACCCATGCCCAGAGGGCTGCGGGGCCCTGGGGGCTCCATTCGGGAGGAGCCAAACCACCCTGCTACGAGGATGGGCTCCCCCCAGCCTCCCCACTCTGGCAGCTCCTCTCTTGTCTCTCGAGTGCTGGAAACTGGGATCCCAGCAAACAGCACATCCACAGAGGAGGCAAAGACGCTGCCCAGCTGCTGGGAGCCTCCTCCACAGCGACCATCCCTGGGGAGGAGAGCGGGGCCAAGCCGGATCCTACACCCGGTCCTTCCCGTGCTGGAGCCAGAGGTGCCCTTCTGGGAGCCGGGGACATGGGGCAGCAGAGTGGGGCTGGGGACAACGCTGTGGGGACGGTGACAGGAAGGTGGCATGGAGGTGATGGGAAGGGGTGGGAGCACTACAGGACAGTCTTGTCAAGGTCGACTTTTAGGGGCAGCAGCCCCGCGTCCTTGCTGCCGTGTGTGGGGCACAGGGTGACAGCAATGAAGGGGAAGGCGCCAGGGCCATCCAGGTCCTCCAGGTATTCCTTGTCCCCGTTGATGCTCAGAGGCTGGAAGAGAGGCAGAGGGGAACATGCAGTCCCAGAGCAGGGGACAGGACCCCTTTGTCCCCGGACCAGAAACACCACGGGGCTGGCACGAGCACGCCGGTGAGCCCAGCAAGTCACCAACAACCACAAAGACCCCCGAGCCACGCCAGCCCCACAAGGCTCACCCAGCTGTGACGAGCAGACCCGAGGTGCCCGAGACCCCTGTGGAACCCTCCCCGGGCTGCGCTGAGCACAGCTCACCCCCTACCTGGGTCTTGACGTGCTGCTCAGGGGCGGTCACCAAACTGGCACAGCTCAGCCACAGCATCACCATGATGGAGAGGAAAAGGCAGGCAGCCAGGATCCAGCGAGGAAGGCCCGAGCGCCTGTGATACCCCCCGAGCCCCCGCCAAAGAGAAAGGACGAGTTTATGGCAGGGCACGGGCTGGCAATTGGTGGGGGAAGAATCTGCCCCATTGAGTCTGGGTCCCCCCCAGCCCCCTGCACAGCCCCGCTGCACCTACTTGGACATACAGCCGAGGAAGTCGTGCTCTGGCTGCTGGGGGTCCGGGTGCTGCACCTCGGCTTTGCCCTGCAGCTCCTTCCCGTGGGGCTTCTCCCCCTTTGCCCGGGGGCCTGGCAGGGAGAGGCACCGGTGAGCCCAGGCACCCACTGCGGGCACACCCGCCCCGCTCCCCATTCCCTTGCCAGGATGTGATCCGGGGGGTCCTCTCTCCTCCAGACACCTGCTGGGGTGGCACAGAGGATCCTGGCAGCTTCCTGGAGTGGCTCCTAAGCCTGGACTCACCCCCTCTGCATGGGTGCAGGGTGTGGGAAGTTAATCAGACCCGAGAAGCAAGTAATTTGTTCAGCTCTGGAGAAACCAGCTGAGAACCAAGAGGGCTCAGAGGCTCCTGGACCCTCCCGCTGGCAGCCTGGACCTCCCCGCACCTGCGTGGGGCTGGGGTCCATGGGTGCTGGACCCCGGTCCTGGCTGCGCCGGCTGGGTCTCCGGTGCCTCGGGTACTGGATACTCCATCTCCGGCTGGGACTGGCGGGTTGGCAGGGAAAGAGGGAGAGAGCAGCGAGTGAATGAGGGGGTCCCCACCCCTCTCGGCACTCAGCAGAGAGGGACCACGGGACAAGCCCACCTGAAACACCACGACTTTGCCATCGTCTGCCTGCAGGTAGAAGGTCCAGGTGGAGGAGATGAAGTTCTGGGCAGAGCTGACAATGTCATTGCAGAAGGTGGAGACCAAACTGAACACGGAGAACGACGGTGCCTTCAGCTCCAGGCTCTGCAAAGGAGCAGAGACAATCATGTCACCACCGTCCTCTCATCACCCACCTCAACAGCGTCCCACCCTGAGGACACGGCCAGGTTGAGGCTGGAGCTCAGGTCTGGAGCTCAGCCTGCTCCTCCCATGGATGGGGATACGCAGAACCTGTGGTCCAGCCCTGGGAGCATCGCTGAGCCTGGGGTTGCTGTCCCCAGGGCCACCACCCGGCCCCAGGGCCATCACCCAGCCCCTCAGCAGCTCCACACTCACACCAGCTTTTGAAACAATAGGAGTAAGCGGCTGAGATGCCGAGGGCGTTTCTCTCCTGGCAGCCTCTCCGTGCCCTGGATTCTTGGCCGTCGCGGCAGTTTGTTATTTTTAAAGCATCCCTGCTGGAATCCGCTTGGCTGCTCCCTGCCACTGGCTTCGAACATTTTCCGACAGGCCCTTGCACGGTCAAACCAGCAAACAGGAAATAAATAGGTCAGATTCTGTATCTAATTATTATGCTAAATCTGCTTTGCCTGCTTGTCTGGGAACCCAAAGGAAAAATGCTTTGGGTGGATGGAGGGGGTGATGGCCCCCCCCACCAGTCAGTCGGTTGCTCCCTGATGCTCATCCTGGACCTCAGAGAGGGGCTGGGAAATGGGATCAGACGCCAGGAAGGTCTTAAAAATGGGCTACAAAGCAGCTTTTCGGAGGAGCTGCAGCTTCTTACAGCACAAATTCATCTCCGTCTGCACACACACAAAGCCAGAAGCCTCTATCTTGGGCCAAAGTCTAATTCAATTAGTAGGGCAAAAGCTGAATTAATTAAATATAGGAATAGAAAGCATTGCTAATTGCTGGGAAGGATAACAGGTCAAAACTAGGGGAATCTGCAACAATCAACAGTCACAACTTCTCACCCAGGGAACTCGGCGTAATCCCCCTGCCCGGTGCGAGCCTGTGGCAGCATCACCTGAGCCCAGCTCAGGGGCATCTTACGCTTCGGGCAAAGCAGAGTGGCAGGCCAGTGGCAGCTCCTACCTACCCAGCACCCTCAGTGCCCATACAGGGGGGACATTCAATAAAGCAGGAGGGGGGGATGGAGGGATGGGTGCTGCGTCCGTGGGCTGTTTCAGCCTCCATCCCCAGGGAGCGCAGGGACTGGACTGAGCTCCTGCAGGAGGAAGGAGTCCTTCCTAAAGGGGGACCCAGTGGCCATGCCACCCCAGCCCAGCATCCCTCCCATGGGGTCCCAGGCACAGGGTGGCCCGCGGGCTCAGCAGGGTTTCCATTGCATTGGCATTGCCTGCTCTGTGGTCCCTGCCATGCCCAGAGATGCCCTGTCCCCCCACTCTGGGGGTCAGACAAAGGCCAAGGTGCCTGGATAAGCCACCCTGAGGGCAGCCCCATGGCTCCAGGCTCCTCGTGGAGGCAAATGCCTTCCCTGGCCAGTCCCCAGCAGTCTCATGGGGTGACAGAGCATCCGGGGTGCCCTGGGGGGGCACATCCAGCCCGCGACACCTCCTGCCTACAGACCCTTCGGGGAAGAAGCCAGATGCAGGGACAGGGCACAGCCATGGCACCAAGGGCAGGCTGGGCGGGTCAAGGGGGGGAACAGGGGCTCCCCACCTCCCTGGCCCCTCACCTTTTCCTTCCTGCTCTCCACCTCGGGCAGCTGCTTGCGGCACCCTGTCAGGCAGCCAAACTGCTCCTCTGCGTTGCTGTAGGCTTCAGTGCACGCTGTGGGGCAAGAGGGGGGTGTCGGGGTTAGGGGATGCTCAACCGCGCCCCCAGAGCCCCCCTGCCCCTCCCTGCACCCCACTTGGTTTGCGGCGGGGTACAGATGCGGCCCTGTGGCAGGGTGCAGGACCGATCAGAGGCAAGATGCAGGGGAGGGTGGAAGGTGTTGGCAGGATGGGGGGCAACCCCCCGGGGTGGTGTTTGGAGGGTGGGGACCGTTCGGCCGCCAGCTCCTCACCTGCTTCACACTCGGCTCTGGTTGTGTTCAGCTCGGCGCTTGCATCCACGAAGTGACAGATGGAGAACAGCCGGCAGCCCCGGTAACAGGCGTTGAGAACAGCATCCTACAGCGAGGAGGAGGAGGAGGAGGAGGAGGAGGAGAGCGTGGAGCTGGCACCAATCTCAGCCTCGTGGCTGTGATGGACCCTCACCATGGCCCCTCCGCACCCAGCTGGGGGGCCCTGGGCAATGCCACCCTCCCACAGGACCATCGCTGGGGTGGCACCCCATACCCAAGGCAATGGCATCCCGGGGGGAGGGAGAGCTGCCTTCACTCCCCCAGGGTTTGCACCCAGTGGTGGGGTTTGCGTGTGGCCTTGCCACCAAGGAGGACGTGGCAGGTTCCCCCCATCTCTGTCAGGGCACTTGGCACCGGCCAGGACCCTGCACGGGCTGGCAGGAGGTGGAGGCTGCACTGGGAAGGGTGTGAATGGGGGTGAGCCTGCGCCGAGGGGGCTGGGGATACACTCAGGGGGTACAGACAGGGGCACAAAGCCAACATGGAGGTCACCACGTGCATCTGGGGGGCTCCATGTGCCCGCAGGGAGCACAGGAAGGGCTGGGTGCTGGCAGGGAGGCAGGTCCAGCCTGGATGGGAAAACAATTCCATTGCCACCCGCGGCAGCGGAGGCTGCGTGGGCTCCTGCCAAGGTGCTGGCCTAGATACAGCCCTGCCATCCTGGGGGCTCAGTGACAGTCCTGGGTGCCACTGGGCAGCCTCTGGCATGGCACAGCTATGGTAGCTCTAACCTGGGCTTTTCCACGATGCTCCGGGTCCAGTGACCAGCACTCAACTCCATCTCAGTCCCCACTGCTGTGGCTCAGTGCTGGCCCACCCCACCACCACGGTGGCACTCACTCACTCACTCACTCACTCACCACTCACTCACTCACTCACTCTCCCTGCCCACCCTCTGTCCCACTGACCCTGTGCCAGCGCGTCCAGGGATGGCTCTGCCACGCCATTGGTGACGGGGACCAGGAGGGCAGCTGGGGGCCAGGCGCCCGCTGCATCCCTGCCAAGGCCTCACGATTGGCACCCCCAGCCCAGGTCAGCTGCCACCACCGAGGGCACCCCAAAGGTGCCAGGAGCGAGACCCGGGGGGCATCTCAAAGCTGGGATGGGCAGAACCACTGTGGGCACCCCAAACCTGAGTTAAACCCTCACAGGGGGCACCCCAAAGCTGAGGAGGAGGAGACACTGGGGCTCCCCCAGTGCCCCCCATGGTGCCCTGCATGGCAGTCCCCATGGGGGTGGCCTGTTCTGGGGCTGTGTGTTGGTGATGCCTGTGCGGGGCTGGCCGGTGCCCCAGCGCTCCCGCTACTCCCGACACTACTGCCGTTCCCGACGCACTCGGTCCCCGCAATGCTCCTGGTACCCCCGACGTGCCCAGTTTCCCCCGACGTGCCCAGTTTCCCCCGACGCTCCCGGTCCCCCCCGATGCTCCCGGTTCCCCCGATGCTCCCCGTGCTCCCGGTGCCTCCCAGTGCCTGGTGCCCACAACGCTCCCAGTTCCCCCTGGTTGCTCCCAACGCTCCCGGTCCCCGCGATGCTCCCGGTCCCCCCGATGCTCCCGGTCCCCCCCGGTCCCCCCGGTGCTCCCGATGCCGCTCCCGGTCCCCCCGGCCGGACTCACGGCGGCGGCCCGGCGCGTCAGGCTGCGGCCGCACTGCCCGCGGCAACCGGCGGTGTCTCCCAGCTGCGCCAGGAAGGGATCGGTGCCGGCGGCGGCCAGGGCCAGGGCCAGGGCCAGGGCCAGGGCCAGGGCGAGCAGGGCCCGGGGGCCACGAGCCGCCATGGCGGGCGCGGGGCGCGGAGCGGCGCGGAGCGGAGCGGAGGGGAGCGAACCCAGCGCCGCTGCCGCTGCCGCTGCCGCTGCCGGCCCCGCCGTGACGCGCCCTGCGCCGGGAAACGGGGGCGGAGGGAACGGCCGCAACCTGCCGCAGCTCCTCCGGCACCGGCAGCCCCCCGCCGCCGGGCACCGGGGGGCAGCGGGGATGCTGGGAGCGGGAGGTTGCGGGGTGTGCGCAGGCACCGGGGAGGATGGGAGGGCGAGGGGAGGGCCGGGCATCTCCAGCCGCTTGGGCGCTGGGGGGGCTGAGGAGCGGGAGATGCACGGGGACCAGAAGGTGTAGGGGGCTGGGGGCGGGAGGGGGATGCGGGAGGATGCAGGGGACCGGGGGGTGCACGGAGAACAAAGGGGCACGGCAGGGATAGGGGATGCAGAGGGCTGGGGGAACAGCAGGACTATGGTGGTCATGGGAACTTGGGGGCACGCTGGCACTGGTGGCACACAGAGACATGGGCACGGAGGTACCAGTGACCACCAGCCACCAGCAGCACTGGAACCTCGGCGCCTCCTGGGTCCACACCGCAACGGGCCTGTCCCGTCCCCTTGTCCCCAAACAGACAGACCCAGGCCACTACCCCCCACCCTCGTGGCCCTCAGGGCCTCCCCAAGTTGCTTTTGTGCATCTCACCTGGCTCTGCAGGGCCCCCTCCCAGTCTGGGTGCTGCTCTCTCCTTGACACCCCAGATTTACAGCTTTGATTTCCCAGGGTTTAGAAGACATAAAAGGCGCGGGCTTGGCCCCACGCACACCGCTGCCCTGCCCATTAGCCGTATTTATGGCAGCACCCCAAAGCTTGTCAGGGAGGGGGAGAAGGAGGAGGGCTGAGGGCTTCAGTCACCTCCAGCCCTAATGGGGAACACATGGCAGGACCCTGTCACGGGGAAGGGGCGTTCTCCTGGCCCCACTTCATGGTTGAGGGGTACATCATGACACGGGGCAGGGGGACAAGGGTGGGGGTGGCCAGACCCTCTTGGGAAGGGCCAGGGAAACACAGCCCCGTGCTCCCCCAGGAGCAGGGAATGGGGCCTCTCCTCGCCCCGCTGCACTCTGCCAGCTTATTCATCTTGTTAATCAAACCAGGGCCAGGAGAAAATGTGCTCCGGCCGGGCTAGTGGGGCTGCCAGGTCGGCTCTCCTCCCCCCTTCCACCTCCTGGAGCTTGTCTAGCCCCTTGGCCTCATGTCCAGCACCAGTGACTAATAGCCAAGTAAATGGGATAGATTGGTGGCTGTCACCGTAAATCACAGCACCGTGCTGCAGGTGAGGTTTCCATCGGCTGGGAGGGACAAAGCAGGAGCTTTGGTCCCCAGAGGGACCAAAATCCTCCAGATCAAGTGCTAGAAGCACTTGGGCTGCACAGCTGGTGGGCAGCACTCCTACCACATACACCCCCCCCCCCCCACTCCTGGTGCCAGCCCATGCTCCATCCGCTCACCGTTTAACAGAAAAAAAACTTTTCCAGGCAATAATATTCAAGTTGGCAAATATTTACCGCCCTCCTTCCTCCCCTCTCCAGAAACACTCGATACCTTTTGCATTTATCACTACTGACCTACATTTATTTGCTGGAGCCATTAATGAAGCCGCAGGCTCCCTCCAGTGCTGGCCAGGGGGTCCTGTGGTCCCCCCCCGACCAGGGGACACCTCACCCCATGTTTCAACCCCGCAGAACCCATCCCTCCTGCTCAGGCACCTTCTGGACAACTGCATTTCCCTCCTGCCCCCCCAGAGATCAGCAGACTCCATCGTGGGACTTTTTGTGCTTCCCAAAGCAAACAGAGGTGGGAAGGGGCGGTCACCTGCTGGGAAGGTGCTCTTGAGTGAAGTGGTTGTGCCGTGGGGGGGGTGGGGTGGCAGGGAAGGGGTTAAGCAGGTTATAAATTACCCATGGATGTGAGAGGAATATAAAGAAAACTCTGACTGCTGGATTCTTTACATTTCTAGCCTCTTTATTTTTCCCCCAGGTCACTTTAAAAGGATGCAGGCAGTCAGAGGCAGCTCTGCTGTGCCTCTCCTCCTGCTTTTTCTGGTGTTTTGGGGTTTTTTTGTTTGTTTTTTACACCCTGACCCTTGAGCCAGATGCTGTCTCTGTCCAAGGACTTTATGGACCAAGCTCTGCCTGGGAAATGGAGTAATTGGATTAATTCAGGGTAGATGTACTGGGCCTGGCCCTGGTGACACTTGATGGAGGGCTGGTAGGAAGGTAGGAATTTGATGGCTGGTGGGAAGCAGGAGCAAGGATGCTCAGCCTGGGTTCTGGGACATCACCAGCCCACCCTGGGGGCCTGGATCCACCCTGGGGGCATCACATCCTGCATGGGTGGACTGGTGAGCTGGTAGCTGTATGGGCTCCACTGCTGGGGAGCTGGGCCCCATGGCCGGATCCTGCACCGCAACAGGGCAAAGAGGCCCTGGGAACAGAGGCGTGCTGGGGGGAGGGGACGACCAGACCGCACCAGCCCCGGGGGACCACCGTGCTGACGCTGACAGCCGGGTCTAGGGGTCAGAGGGGGCTGCCAGGCCCCCTCTGATGCGGGAGACTGGCCAGCGCCTGTGAGCACGGTGGCTCATGAGCAGGAGGGAGCAGCCTTTTAAAGGTCACTGTCAAAGGGCAGTGCTGACCACATCTGCCTGCTGACCAGTGATGCGCTGACTCAGAGCTGGAGGGCAGCCCTGTCATCCCGGGTTGATCCCCGGCACTGCCGCTGCCTGCATCCCACCACCACCCCAGCAACGCTCACGTGTGGGGACCACGGGCATGGCAGGGCTTGCTCAGGGCTGGCTCTGTCCCCCCACCCTGTCTTCATCCCACAGCATTGGGTTTGGATGCTGCTGTGGGTTGGAAGTCAGGTGAACATGCCCAGGTCATCTGGGGTGATATCCTGGGCACACCGAAGGTGAGACCAGTGGGGTCCGACACTCCCCTCTCCTCCCAGTGCCCACTGTCCCCCTGACCCCTCAGCAAAGCCTCAAGCCACCTTCTGATGATACCTTTGCTGGACCCAGCCATGTCACCCCTGGCAGTGCCAGGATGGGTGTCACCCCCCACCAGGAGCCCACCTATTCCCTGCTTCCCAAACCAGCTAGGCTATATCCCACTTTATCTTTGGCTCCAGGTGGAAGCCCAGGCGTTTGGCCAGGGGGAGAAGACAAGGGGAGAAGCTGTGCTGGCGATGCAGGGGGGGCAGCCCGGTCCTGACTCCAGCTCCATGGTGAGGGGTTTCTCCTTGCCCCCCAGCACCCACTGCTGGCTCTGTCCCGTTGTGGGGAGCGGGGCAGTGGGTTGGGAGTCCAGGCGCCTGCCAGCCCCCAGGGCAGCCATGATTCACTTGGCCAGACTGC
>JANVCC010000071.1:3893723-3940590 GCA_025345505.1 Todiramphus chloris collaris
AAAAAAAAAAAAAAAAAAAAAAAAAAAAAAAAAAAAAAAAGTGATGATGGGAAAAGGCACTGCTTTGTCTTCCTCCTGCTCTCTTTCTTTCTTTTGTTTTCTAACCCCTACAGTCCCTTCGACCAGTGCCCCACACCTCAGAGCCCCACAGTAAACCCCATGAAGTGTCAACTCCCCTGTCCCTGCATGGCTCAGCCGCTCCCAGGGCTATGGGGCTGACTTACGGTGTCATTCCCTTGGGAGGGGGACCCTGGGCTACCCAGGTGCCCTCTGGACCCCCCCACTCCATCCGCTCTGTTCTTGCGGACGAGGGGATGCAGGGTGCAGAGCTGGGACAGGGAAAGCCACCAGACAACGTTCCCTTTGCATCCCCCCACCAGCTCCGAGTCCCCAGAGTCACCCACAGACCTCAGCCATGGCGGCCAAGGTGCCATAGCCTCGGGACTCTCAGCCCCATCGCAGCCTCAAGGGCCAACAGCTCTCTCTGTGTCACCTCTGCTAGGGGAGGGCATGGCTGACCCAGGCACCCCCTGGCACAGGAGTGCTCTCTGGGCTCCCCGCTGTGCCTTGTCTCTCACCCCAAGGCTCAGGAAGATCTAAAGGGTGTGCAGCTGAGGACAGCCCACATTTGGGGATGGTGGTCTTGCCACGACCGTGACCTGCTGTGCCAGGGCTCTGCCACCCGTCCAGTGGGATGCAAATCTGCTGGTGCCACCGAGTCCTGGGCGGGGGGACCGGAGGGGGTACTGGGGCTGGGATGTAGTGCTGGAGCAGGTGGCTTTGCCACAGTGCTGGTGGCACAACTGAACACGTTACCACCACCAGGCTGCCTAAGACCCCCAGGGACACATACACACCCAAGCCAGCGGGGGCTTGAAGCCACTTAGGATGCTTTTCCCACCTTTGGGAGTTTGGGGTTTGTTTGGCTGGTTTAAAGAAAACCAAACCAAAAAAACCTCTCAGGAATGACGATAGAAAACATTGGGATTTAGGGGAAGATATTCCCATTTTCACCCCCCCCCCCCCCCCCCCCCCAAAAAAAAAGTAATAACAGGATTTTGGTCGCCTAAAGAAACTTCCGATGGGTAGGGAGCCCTGCAGGGGGCCCAGCCCGGCCGAGGGTACCGAGCCGGGAGCCGCCCCTGCGGCCCGGGACGCTCCGTGGGGACCGCGCATGAGTCACCCGTGGGAAGCTCCCTACCTCTGGCACGGCTCGGGACGAGCAGGGCACGGGCACGGGCACCGGGCCGGGGGGGGGCAGTGGGGGCCGGGGGGCGTTCATCATCCCGCGGCAGCAGCGCCGGGCAGCGCCGGGCGAGCAGCGAGTGCCAGGGCTTGGTACCGCGGCCGGTACCGGAGCGAGGCGGAGGGGCCCCGGGGCCGGTGCCTTTCTGCCCCCCCGGGGGCGGGCCCGGGCCGGGCGGGGCGGGGCCAGGGCAGCATTTAGGGCTTTGGTTATCGGGGGTTGCTCAGACTTGCTCGGGACTTCCCCGGACGTGCCGGTGTGCTTCTGCCGCCCCGGGCACCGACGGGCACCGGAGACGGCCATGCCGCCCTTGCGTCTGCTCCCCTCGGTGCTCCTGCTCTGCCTGCGGCTCCTTCGCGCCGAGCTTCTCGCCTGTGAGTACCGGGAGCACCGGGCGGCTCCCGCAAGGTGGGCCCGGGGGGGGCGAAGCCGGGAGGGGTCCCGTCGGGGCCGGGGCGAGCGCTGCGCGGAGCCCCCCGGGGCTGTCCCGGTCCATGCGGGTGGGGTGGGGCTGGTCCATGCCGGGGGTGTCCCGTGCCCGTCCGTCCACCCCCGCTACGGGATGCGGAGCGGCCCCGGGAGCGGCGGGGGCATCACCGGGTGCACCTCGGGGCTGCGCGTCGCAGGGTAACGGAGACCCCCATCTCAGAGGGCAGCTGGGACCCCCCCCTCCCCCCCCTCCCATCTTCGCCCGGCGGGCAGCCGGGACCACTCTCCCTTTCGGACCCCGCAGCCCAGCCGGGGCACCCTGCCCTCCCCCCTGCCCGCAGAGAACAATAGAAGAACTCTCTTTTTTTTTGTTGCTGCTCCCCCCAGCCCCGAGAGCCGCGGGGATTCCACCTTCTCCCTTGGGAGCAGCGAGTGTCCCCTCTCCCCACAGAGAAGAGGGTCCCCCTCCTCGAGAAAAGTGGGTTCCCCCTTGTCCCGTCCCCCCCACCCCTTGCAGGCTCCCCCCTTCACGGAGAACAATGCGGCTCCATTCCCCACCCAGGACAATGGAAACCCCCGGCCTCCGGCCGGAGAACAATAGCGAGCCCCTTCCCCACGCAACCCCTTCCCACCCCCGGGAGCGATCATCCTCTCCTTCCCCTCCCTTCCCCGAGCCTCGGAGACCCTCCTCCTCCCGCTGAGAACAACGAGGGGCATCCCCACCTTCCCCCCCGAGGGCCGTGCCCCCCCTGTCCCAGAGAACAATGCAGCCCCTATTCCCCACCCAGAACAGGAGGGAGCTTCCCCCACCGTGGAAAACAACGAACCCCCTCCCCAAAATCTATCCCTGGGGTGCTGTGCAATTGTGCCCATTCGGGGGTCCCACCCGGCGGTGCCAGGGCCGGGATGTGCCACCTGTGGGCTGAGCTGCGGGTGGCCTCAGCCCCGCGGGGATCCGCGGCTCCCCTTGCCCCGGGGGGCACGGACGGACACGGGGGCGGCAGAGGAGTGTGCCCCCCACCCCGCAGGACCCTGAACCCGAGCTACCCCCCATCCCACCCATCGCCTTGTTGTTTCCCCTCCGGCCCGAGCGAAAGGGAAGGCGAGATCCCGTTCCCCGCAGCAGGAAGTTTGGCTTCCTCCCTATGATGGGAATTTCTCGAGGCGATGGATGTTCGCCCTGCCGCGCAAATGGGTCCCGCCGAGAAAAGCCGCTGCTTGGCAACTCCCCCGGCCCTGCCGATGTTGCGGGGTCCTGGCCACCTGGGTCTTCTGCCTCCTGACCCACGCAGATTGTTCACAGCGCGGTCTCGCAGGGAAGTGAGCGGGGATGGGACTCGCGGGAACAGTGGGAAGGGGAAGAAAAATGCTCCCAAAAAGTCCTCTTAGGAGCTGTTGATGAGAGCCTCCAAATTGAGGGGTGGAGTGATGCCCACCCCGCTGCTCTGCCCGGTGCCCGGAGGGGTTAATGCCACTGCGGACCCGCCCTGGGCTGACCCCGACCTCTCGGCTCCCCCCGGTCAGGGGATGCCCAGAGCTGCTGGCAGCTTGTGGTACCCCCCAGGACCCCCATCGCCCCCCACCCCAGCAGGGTCCGGCACAGCCCTGCAGCTCCTCGACGTGTAGCACTGGGGAAAGGCGAAGCCAAATCTCCTTTTAGAGTGAATGTTTCCCCTCGGTTCAGCTCAGTTGCACTCGCTGGAATGCCTGGGCTTTTTATAAATCCCTTCTCGAGCTGAGGGATGGGCACGAGAAATGCCAGTTGAAGACAAGAAAGGGCAAAAAAAAAGAGAGCAGAAAGGCAACAAAGTGGGTTTGGGTGCTGTGTCCATCTGCAGACCTTCTTGCTTGAGCTGAGGAGCTCTAAATACGTTGGTTGGAGTTTTTGTAGCCGGGTTTTTTTTAATTGTAGAATTCAGGGCTGCCCAAATTTCCTTTTGTTCTGCAGGGTAATTATTTATATTGTTCTTTAACCCCCTGAACGTGTCTTATTAAATCTTTTTTTTTTAATTGTGTGATCTCTGACACTTATCGGAGGTGGGTTTTTTTTTTCCTTTTCTTTCCCAGCCCTTTAAAACCCTGATGTAAAAATAAAATTGAATCCAGCCCTTTGGAAGAAAAGCCTAAATGTTCCCAACACCTTGGAAATGTGGTTTTACTTTATAGCATTACTTAGCACCTGATCAGCTTTTTTTTTTTTTAATAGGAAAGCCATAAAACCCCCCAAGCAGGTATTTGCCTTGCGACTCGCACATTCCACAGGCTGCCTCTGTCTCTCCAGCCCTTTCCTCTCCGATCTGAATATTTCACACTTTTCCCTTTTAAAACACATGTTCAGCACTATGTCTGCGTGGAGAACGGGGCGGGGGGGGGGGGGAGGGGGAGGGAGGGAAAAAAAAAAATTACAAAAATTGGCCCCTCCAGAGGGTCCTGCTGGGAGGATGGGAAATGTGTCTGTTTTAAGGCACTTGTGTGTGTTTCTGGTGCTGTTTAGATTAAGATTTAGGAGAATGAGGGCCCAGAGCACCCGGTTTGTTATCAGTGAGGCTGGAGCAGCTCTGGCTCAGCTAATGGAGGAGCTGGTGCTGCGTGGGCTCAGCGGTGGAGCTGGGGCTGAGTTTTTTTGGAGGCCTCCCCGGAGGATGGGGCGAGTTGCAGGGACTGGGGACATCCCCCATTCCCCTCCTCCAGGGAAGAATCTGCTCTGGGCCTGGGTGGGAGGGACCCGTGCCATCTCCCATTGATGCTCAGGGCCATGCCCAAGATGCTTTTACACCCACCCTGACAGCATCCCCTGAGCCACCCTTAATTAAGATATTGCCAGGATAATGAGAGTTTTTGAACGTTAGTTGAGCTGAAGTGGGAGCTGGAGCGGCTGGTGGGGACTGGAAGGTGATCAGGGCCGGGGAGGTCAGAAGGGAGAGGAGGTCACGACACCTTCCCGGGGGTAATTTGGGATATTAGCCTAGCACGTGTGGCTGGAACCAATAAACCTCCTTATGGCCACAGAAAAATCCGGAGCAAGGTTGGGGGGGACCCTTTATAAAAGCCTCGTGGTGGAGGGGGTCTCAAAATGAAAAGCATGATGGGCTTTGCCATCACGGGGGGACCCTCGGGTTGTCCCAGAGCAGGGACCACGTGCCAAGGTGGCTTTGGAGAGAGCTTGGGGCACAGGGCTGGGATTAGGTGGGTGCTTGGTACTGGTCTTGGCTGGCAAGTTGCTGGAAAAGGCTGGGGGGTGGATGGGGGAACCCCCCAAAGTTTCTACTGTTGCTTTTGACATCCTTTTCTCCCAAAAACCTTACCAAGCCACAACTTGCTGGCCCTGGAAAAAACACCAGCATGGTCGAGACCCACCCCCCTGCCCAGCTCCCCAGGGGCTGTCGCTGATTCCCAGTGTGACCCCCAGCCCCGGCTCCGTGAGGATTCCTGGGAGCTCCTGGGGAGAGCAGGGCTGAGCCCAGTGCCTCCTGTGCTCCTGCCTCAGCTTTGGAGGAGGGTGAGCACCACTGCGAGGGGCTGTGCTGGAATAAATATATATATATATATAAAAAATTAAGTGTATTTAAAATAGGTGTAGGGATATAGGGATAAAAATAGATATAAAATAGATATGGAATACATATATAAAATATGTATTATACATAAAATACATATAAAAATCTATTTGTATATATGAAATGGGTACATATACATATAAAACACATACATTTTTATGTATAAATATATATGAAAAATTAAAATATAATATATTTTCATATTTTTCCCCCCCCTTCTTTGTTTCTCTGGCTGCAGACCCCGCAGTGATTTCCCCCCAAGACCCCACCCTGCTCATCGGCTCCTCGCTGGTCGCCACGTGCACGGTCAGCCCGGACTTTCACCTGAAAGCCGAGGACCTGTACTGGACCCTGAACGGCCGGCGTCTGCCCGCAGCCTCCTACACCGTCCTCGGACCCACCACGCTCGGGGTGGCCCTCGCCCACCTCAACGGCTCCAAGCAGCAGTCGGGGGACAACCTGGTGTGTCACAGCAGAGACGGCGGCATCTTGGCCGGCTCCTGCCTTTACGTTGGACGTACGTCGGTGGTCGGGCGCGCTGGGTTCGAGCCGGCGCTGCGTCGCCGGGGTGTCCTTGCCGGCCGGGCTGAGTCGCGTCCGTGGGGATGAGCCACGGGAGGATTTGGGGATCTCCGCGGGGATTAACGCCCCGGTTCTTGCCAAAACGTGCCGGGAGCTCGCGGCGATCGCTCACGGGGTCGAAGCCGTTGGTGGTTTGTGCCCCGACCCCGCAGCTGCAGCCCCGGGCTTGCCGTGGTGCGCGGCAGAAAGGGTGTTCTGGCAAACCCTCGGCCAAATTACACTTGTCCGAACCAATAATCGTAAGATTTTTATCTCGGGCTATTTTAAGGACGATGCTATGTCCTAGGAATACAGAGGCTTCACTGGCAAGGCAGCTTGGATTTTTTTGGGGTTGCTGAAAGAAAACAGCCCTGGAGCTGGGTGTGGGCAGCGGCTGGGTGCGGGCAGCAGCCGAAACCCCTCCAGCGAGGACCTGTGCAGCTGCAGGGCTGGAACCTGGGGATGGAGGTGGCATCAACCACCATGACCACGGGCTGTGTTTGCCACTGCACTTTTTCATCCCCTTCTGCCTTTTTTTCTTTTTGTTTTTTTGTTTTATTTTTTTTTCTTCTGTTCTGTGTGTGTCTTTCTTTCTCCCAGTACCCCCAGAAAAACCAGTCAACATCACCTGCTGGTCCAAAAACATGAAAGATCTCACCTGCAAGTGGGCACCAGGGACAGAAGGGGAGACCTTCCTGCACACCAACTACACCCTCAAGTACAAGCTCAGGTGAGGTGCCAACCTTCATTCCTTAAAATTGTCGAAGGCTGGTGGCGAATGGGGAGCCCGCTGCCTCCTGCCCGGCCCCTGTTCAGGTACAGTGCCTGGTGTGATGAGTTTCCTTGGGTCTCAGCTGCCATGCCCTGTGTGTGCCAGGGAGGAGGGTGAGGAGTGGTGGCTGCGGGCCACTAACTCAACACTTGGCCAGCGCTGTGCTGCTGGTGTTGAGTGGTGGATAAATGAGCCGTGATCCCCACTGGGAGTGGCCGTTTCCTCTGGGGATGGGCGAGTGTCCCCGGCTTGACTGCGGCACACGACGGTGCCAGTACCAGCACTCAGCACCCGCCTGCAGGTGGTACGGCCGAGACAACACGTGCCAGGAGTACCACACGGCCGGGCCCTACTCCTGCCACATCCCCAAGGACCTGGCTCTCTTCACACCCTACGAGATCTGGGTGGAGGCATCCAACCGGCTAGGGGTGGCCGTCTCCGATGTCATCATGTTGGACATCCTCGATGTGGGTGAGTGCCAGCTGCGGGTGAGTGCCAGCGTCGTGATTTCACTGCCGTGCTGGTGACCTCGGAGCAGGGGCGGGGTGGGTGGTGGAGTCAAGAGGTGGGATGCTGGGGAGGGGCGGCAGGAAATGGGCGATATGTGAGCAGAATTGCTCCTAATCGAATTAGACTGTTTTTAGACTGCTTTCTTCGAGGTTTGGGGGGTGTTTTTCCTTTTTTTTTTTTTGTTTCATCTGCAGCTCCTTAACCCCTGCAGTGCTGCCTGCACCAGCCCCACCAACCCCTTCCTTCCCCCTCTTCCCCAGTCACCACCGACCCACCACTGGACGTGCACGTCAGCCGCGTGGGGGACCTGGAGGACCAGCTGAGCGTGCGCTGGAGCTCCCCGCCAGCCCTCAAGGATTTCCTCTTCCAAGCCAAGTACCAGATCCAGTACCGGGTGGAGGACAGCTCGGAGTGGAAGGTGGGTTGGCATCACCCACTGCTGGCAGCGGGGGCTGGCGCAGGATGCCCGACCGCCCCGGCACTGCCCTCTCCTCCCTCTCCAGGTGGTAGATGACGTTGGGAACCAGACCTCTTGCCGCCTGGCCGGGCTCCGCCCTGGCACCGTTTACTTCGTCCAGGTCCGCTGTAATCCCTTCGGCATCTACGGCTCCAAGAAAGCCGGCATCTGGAGCGACTGGAGCAACCCCACCGCCGCCTCCACGCCGCGCAGCGGTGAGTGGGGCTGGGGCAGGGACGTGCCGGGGGCTACGCTGCCCCAGCCTGTGCCTGGCACCTGGGTTTCTTGTAAAGGAGCCAATTCGGAGCTTGGCTTTCCCAGCCGAGAGCCAAGAAGCTGCTCGCTTTCCTCTAGCCCCCCGTTCTTGATGGCCGGGGGGCAGGACCCAGGTCCGTCCCCTCCCGGTGCTCACCCCCGTGTCCCCCCAGAGCGAGCGGCGGGCGGCTGCGACCCCAAGGGCGGGGAGCAGAACACGACGCTGCGGCGGGAGCTGAAGCAGTTTTTTGGGTGGGTGAAGAAACACGCCTACGGCTGCTCCAACCTCGGCATCAAGCTCTACGACCAGTGGCGCGTGTGGCTGCAGAAATCCCACAAAACACGCAACCAGGTAGGTAAGGAGCCTTTTGCACTTCTTTTTCCCTGGCCGTGTGGGAAGGGGGGGGGGGGGGGGGGGTGTGCCGCCCCGACCCCAGAGATGCTGGGGTTGGGGGGGCAGCAATCCTGTGTTGCGTGGCCAGCGGCAACGTAGGGCTCTGCTCCTCTCCGCAGGTTCTTCCCGGTGATAAGTTGTAGCCCCCGGGGAACTGAGCGCCGGCAGAAGGACACGGGGTGCTCGGCGCCCAGCCGGGACCGTCTGCGCCCACCCTGCCCTCGCCCGGGGGGAGCAGGAAGGCAGCCGGGGCCAAGCACAGCCCCCCCCCCCCCCCCCCCCCCCGAGTCGTGGGGGCTGGGAGGGGGTGAGGCAGGGGAGGGCCAGCTGGGCTAGCCCTGGGAGCCACTCGTGTCCCTGGCCTCGTGGGACTGTGGTCCCCCTCTATGCCACTTGCTCCCCGAGGCAGCGAGGGGATCCCCCAGCCTCGACCGGCCGGGAGGGGCATCAAGGCTTTGCTCCTGCCAGTCTGGACAGCCTCTGGGATGCCAGGTTCCCAGGTGTCCCCCGCCCTCAGCGCAGCTCCTCTGGGAAGTGATTTTGCCACTCTTCTCCTTGGGGACCCCCATGTGAGTGCACGAGGGGGGGGGGGGTCACTCCCCAGGAAACCATGTGGGCTGGCTTGAGGCTGCTGGGGTTTGCCTAGTGCTTGCTCCAATTTTGATTCAGACCAGACTTATTTTGGTTCCATTTCAGTCAATTAGGAACAGATTTAAGCTTAATACCAATAAACCTCTGAAACCCCACCAGGGTCTGCGTCAGTGGAGCGGCCGCAGCGCGCGGGGACGGGGATGCAGCGGGCAGCCAGAGGGGAACCTGTGTCCCTGGTCACCCCATCCTGGAGCTCCCAGGGGACCAAGCCAGGTTGGAGGGGGTGGCACAAGCCCTTCAGACCACACAGTTCAGGCCAGCTCCGTGGGGAAAGGTTTATTTTAGATGACCATCGAAAGGGCACTGGTGGGGCTTGGGCACAGATGCTTGAGAGGTGGTTTTGGGAGGGCTGCTGCCCCTGGGGCTCCAGTGGCAGTGGAAGCAGCACCCATCCCAATGGGATTCAAAGCCAGGCAGCCCCGTGGAAGGGCTGGTTGGTTGGGCAAAGCCCCAGCATGTCTGACAGAGCTGAAAAGGGGAATCAGCCCTAGGCCAGATCCCTCTGCTGAGGGGTGCTTAGGATTTAAGGGGATCCTCCTGCGGGGATGGATCTTCATCTCTTCCAGCCTGGGCTGAAGAAAAACGGCTGGGGGGAGGGTGCCCACCTTGCTGGTGTGGTGAGAGTGTCCAGGGGGTTGCACCAGGAGTGGGTGGGGCCCCGGAGAGGCAAGCAGGGGGCCCTGGGCCACTGGCTGGCCCCTCCAACCATTACCCCCAGGGACACCCATCACTCGACTTCTTCCGAATCGTACTTGAGGTCCTGGAGTATTTCGCTGATTGCCTCAATGGTTTTAATTAGCCTACGAGAGCGGATGGAAACTATAAATAAAGCCCATATGGAGCATATTATCTGGGCTGCCTTGCCTTCCCCACACTGTTTATGAAACACTCAGCCTGGGGAGGCCGAGGGGACCGTGGCCGCGCAGCATCGCCAAACCCTCCCCGGGGCTGTGGCTGACAGTGCTTTTGAAGGCATCATCTGGGCCCGCCCTGGGAGGAAAAATGTGGGGAAGGGGCTCCTAGCCCAGGGAGAGGAGGATGCCACCTTCCCAACATGGGGTAAGAAGGACCACCACCTACTTGTGCTTGAGCTCTCGCACCTCCTGCTGATGGGCGTCTACGTTGGGCTGGTCCTGAGCTTGCTGCTGGGCCAGCTGGAGCTGTGCCGTCTGCGGGGGGAAGAGGGCAGGAGCTGGGACACCCCCTCCCCCCCACCCTGGAAGCAGCCCTAGCCCTGCTCTGGGCAGCAGTGGGATCCCCCCATCAGCACTCACCAGCTGCAGCTTCTTCTGCTCCTGCTCCTGGAGCAGGGCAAGGTGCTGGGCCAGGTCAGGCCGGGCCAGCTCATCCCGCAGGCGCCCGGCGATGAGCAGCACCTCCTGGGAGATGCCACTGAAGGCCACGGTGACCTCATGAACCAGCTGCCGGTAGCGGGGGAAGTCGTAGCGTGGTGCACTGCCCAGGTATGCCTGGTGGCCCCTGGAGAGGGGTTGGGGTGAGGGGGAAGCCACCGTCACCAAACCTGGAGGGGCACTGGGATGGCAACACCTTGTGGTTGCCCTCCTGGTCCTGAGCATCCTTTGCCACCCCACAGCAGGCAGCACCAGGAGGGTTTTCCCGCCTGGGTTTACAACAATAGAATTGTACAAGTGTTTGGGTTGGAAGAGACCTTTAAACTTGAGTCCAACCCTTCCCCCAGCACTGCCAGGGCACCACTGCCCCCTGTCCCTCAGCACCACAGCTCCAGGGCTTGGAAACCCCTCCAGGGATCACGGGGCCTCCACCCCTGCCCTGGGCAGCCTGGGACAGCCCTGGAGGGGAAGAAATTGTTCCTCAGCTCCAACCTAAACCTCCCCGGGGGCGACTTGAGGCTGTTCCCGCTTGTCCTGTCACTTCTTTCTTGGGAGAAGACTGACCCCCACCTCACTACAACCTCCTGTGGGGTAGCTGTAGAGAGCTTGCTCTTTCACTGGTCTGTCTCCACTTCCAGGCAGCTTCACCCCCTGCACAAGACAGGATTGGCAGCTGCTTTGGGGGGGGGGGGGGGGGGGGGAAGAGGGGGGTGTTGAGAAAGTCCATAAGTTCCTGGCAGATGCTAAAATAAGATACAGGTGTCTGGTGTGGTGTCCCCCAGCCAGCTGGAGCTCATTGGGGGCCACTGCACTACCCCAGCAGCCTCTTCCCCTGAGGATGGGGAAAAATGGAGATGGGGTAATTTGGTTCCTTGCCGGGGGTTCCCGGAGGTCCCTGCCCGCCCCCGTAGGTCCCATCGCCATCAGTGCTTGTACTCACTCCTCCAGGAGCTGGTACGCTTCAGCCCGTTTGCCCTGCAGCGCCTGTAACTGGTGCAGCAGCGCCTTCACCGCCTCGCCCGTCTGCCAAGGACAAGGGGGTGGCAGCAGCAGCAGCAGGGGCTGCTGGTCCCCCCAGCACGGTGCCTCCACCCCACGCGGGGCCGCTCTGCTCCCGGGCTCAGGGCAGAGCCAGCACTGCCTGAGGGTCTCACCCCCCCGCCCCAGACAGTGCCCATCCTGCAGGGACCCAGGCTGAGCCCGCTCGCGGCTCTTGAGCACCGGGACCCCCCGCTCGGTGCCACGCGTGCGTGGGCTGGCAGCTGCATCCCCCCGTGCCCCAACCCTGTGCCCCTCCTCGCCCCGGCCCAGTGCTCACACCACCGAAGGGCCCCGGGACCGCTGCCTGTCTCCCGGCTGTGCGCGCAGCACCGACCGGCCCCGGGAGCCCGGCCACGCGGGCACGGGTCAGGCGGGACCCCCCTCCCCCAGGGCCCTGCCCACGCCCCGGGACCCCCTCGGCCACTCGCACGGAACGCAGCCGAGCACCGGGAACGGCCCCTCGCCCCTCCCCGGCCACGCGTGTACGGCCCGGCCCCGTGCCTCCCCTGCCCGCGCCCCGGGGCCCCTTCCCCAGCCCCGGGTGCCGCTCACCATGGCCTGGGCCCGGGCGGACGCGCAGGCCCCGGCGGGGCCGGGGGCGGAGCGCGGTGGCGAGCGCGGCTCCGCTGCCATCTGCAGGTACCGCCGGGTATGGCCGCCGGGTCCCGCTCACCCGCATCGCTCCGGAGCACACACCCCATCTTTTATTGAAAAGCACGCGAAAAAACCAAACCCCCCAAAACCAAACACAAAACGGGAGCGGCTTGAGCGCTGCGATGCTTTATTGGGAGGGCGCGGGCAGGGCCACCACGGCCCGCTCTACTTGACCTTCTTCTTGGGGCGGAGGTTGTTGGTGTGCCCGCACTTTTTCTTGCGGCAGTTGACGGCACGGGGGTGCAGGCGGGCGTAGCACCTGGGGAAGGGGGAAACGTGTCACCAAAGCCCCGTTTCCCTAAGGAAAGGGGTTTGGAGCAGGGTCCCTACGGCACAGCAGGGGACACGGGGAGCAGGGACGTACTTGCGGCAGATCATTTTGTCACAGTTGTACTTCTGGGCAAGCTGGCGGAGGGAGGGCTCAATGATGCCCCCCCGCAGGCGCAGCACCAGGTGGAGGGTGGACTCTGAAACAAGAGACAAGTGTCATGGCAAGGTCGGGTGCTGATAAGGAGCACACAGTTCCCCTCCACTCCCCCCACCCCAAAAAAAGCCCAGGATCCAGGGTACCTTTCTGGATGTTGTAGTCTGCCAGGGTGCGGCCATCCTCCAGCTGCTTGCCTGCAAAGATCAGTCGCTGCTGGTCGGGGGGAATCCCTGTGAGAGAGGGAACACATGACGGTGGAGAGGAGCAACGGGGGCAGGCTGTGACGGTGGCAGGAGATGCCCGCCATGCCGGAGCTGCCCCGTCCCCCCAGTACCTTCCTTATCCTGGATCTTGGCCTTGACGTTCTCGATCGTGTCGTTGGGCTCTACCTCGAGGGTGATGGTTTTGCCCGTCAGCGTCTTCACGAAGATCTGCATCTTGGCACCGTTCACGTGCTGTGGACAGCGGCGGCCGCGTCACCCCCGGCCCGGTGACCCCGTGTAGTGGCCGCCCCGCCCCCCCCCCCCCCCCGGGCCCGCCACCGCCCTGCCCGCCCCCACCGCGGGCCGCGGTCCCCGACACCCCTTTCCTACTCCCGGGCCGACTCCCCGTTCCCCCCCGCCCCAGGATCCAGCCCCTGGCCCCCCAGCCCAGGCCCCGGCCCCGTTCCCGGGCCCGGCGGCGGAGCCGCACCTCGCGCGCCCGCCGTCTGCCTGCCGAGGAAAGGGGGGACCGGAACCGGAACCCGCCCCGCGTTGCGTCACAACCGGCGCGTCACTGCCCCCGCCTTCCCCCGCAGTGCGCAGGCGCCAGCGGCCTCCGCTGGGCCAGGGCCCGGGCCCTTCGGGTCGGGTCCCGGTAACGCCTCGGCCCGGCCCCGCAGCCCCCCCCGGCCCGGGCCGCTGGGCTCACGCTTCCCCCCCAGCCCCGGGCAGGCAGCAGTGGGCGGGGAGGAGCCCAGGCAGGTGCCCCGGCCCCCTGAGGAGCCAGGGAGGGAACAGGCCGCTCAGGCCACCCTGGCCAGGGGCTGAGGCGCGACAGGAGGCGGGTGGGAAGCCCAGGGAAGGCAGCTCGGGCTCTTCCCCCAGGCAGGAAACGTGGCCCTGCCGGCACAAGTCCCTTGGCAGCACAGACAGACTCTCGGGCAAGCTGGAGCACTAGGGGCACCTCAAACCCAGCCTTACACCTGTGCCTCCACCTCTCTGTTCTGTGCCACAGTCTCCATCGAACGAGGGGTTTGGCTGCTCTCCTGACCACACAAATGAAGGACAAGAGGCATTTCAAACCCATGTTTTACTTAGTTACCCCCAAGCGACTCGTAGAGTGTACACTACGGTGGCAGTTTAAAGGCAGGACACCCTGCTGCACTCGGCCTTTTCTTCCCTCTTCCCAAAAAAAAAAAAAAAGAAACACGCAAATATAAATACAGGATCGAAAGTTCTCCGGGTGCAGGATCTGCACACCTAGTCCAGGTCATTGGCCGTGTCTTCATCTGTGAGACTCTGTCCGTTCACAGCTGGTAAATCGTACTGGCCTTGGGATAAATCCTCAAAATCCTGGCTCATGGTGGGAGAGATGATGTCAGGGCTGGTGTCGCAGGACTCCGTGCTCTGCTCAGAGGTAGCAATGGTGGTCGTCGTGCTTTTCGGGATGGGGTCAAAGTCATCGTCGTCTTCTAGGATGGGAGATTCGTGGATGTCTGGAAGGGAAGACACAAATCTTAAGTTTCGCTGCTGCGGCCGCACAAGATGAGGCGCTGGGGGTGCAACACCAGGTATGGGAGACACGGCAGCAGAGCTGCTCATTTCTAACTGTAAATGTTATCTGCTTGTAGCAGTAATTAAGAAATAAAAAAAAAGATGGCATCGGTGGATGTTTATAACTTATTACCACAATATTTAATATAATCACAAAACTCTCTAGGCTTTTAGTGCAGCAGCCTGGACATCTCATTGGCTTCTCCTGACTACCAAGAGCCACCTCACGTGTTCTTGGGAAAAGGGACACTTTGCATGGGAAGAAAGGCAAGGGAAATCCCGCGCGTTGGAAGGAATCACTCACTGCTGAAAGCCTCGGGGTACTGCTTCGCCAGCTTCCCTTTCAGCGTCCTGGGGGAGGAGAGAGTGAGATGAATCCACAGGGAAGCGGATCGATCTGAGCTACCTGGCTGACTCCCTCTGCTCTCTGGACAATGTAAGTGAATCCCGGGGAGTTCCTCACGGCTCCCTCCCCAGTTGCCCTCTCAGCACATCGGGTATTTATCCACATCCCACATTTCCTGACTGTTTCTTCCACTGCCCTGAGGGAGCAGACCGTCTCGGCCAGAGCAGGATTGAGGAATCCCAAAGCTCCCACCTCTGCAGCCCCTCTCCAACTGCCTCCGTGTGTCCCTGGGCTGCACATTTTCCTCTGACTTTTTCCGCTTTCAAGTACTTCAAGCTTCTACTCATTTTCCTCTGTAACGGCCCTGCAGCCCACCCTCACTCTCCAGGCCATCTTCTTCTCTGCAGGCAGCTGAGTTCCCACTCCTGTTGCCTACCGGATCCTCCGGAAGATGCTATCCAGATCCTTCTTCATTTCCACCAGCATCTTGGTGTGGTGTAGGAAACGCTCATTCATCTGCTGCATGCGGATACTGGAGAGGTTGTTAAAGTTGAGCAGCATCTCGTTGGTCTTCTCAAATCGATCCAACCTGCGTGACGGAAGCAGACGGAGCTTGGTAACGGTGCTGGTACCTGGATCCCCCGCAGACCGTTTTCCCCGGGACTCACATGTTTTTCTGGGCCAGGATGATGGCGTTGATGTCCTCAGCGTTGACCATACCCAGCACCCGTCCGCAGAACACCTGCGAGGCCGTGGGCTCCATCGCAGCCTGCGGGACCGCGGGGGGCGGCTCAGCCGGGGGTGGGAGCCTCCCATGGCCCCGGGACCGGCAGGAGAGACAAAACCCCCGCCCCACTCCCCCGGTAACGGGGACCCCTCCACTATGCCACGCAGCCGGTACCGGAGCTACCCACCTCCCCACCGCCATGCCCGGTTCCGGGGCGGCCCAACACGCACCCGACGCCGGTAACGGGGTCTCCCGCCTGCCCGCCGGCTCAGTCCCGGGCTCCCTCGGGGGGAACGCGGGCCCGAGCCCCTCCCGGTGACCTCGGAGCCTCCCGCCAGCAGTGCCCGCACACCTGAAGGAGCCCGTCCCACCGCTTCACATGACGGGAGCAGGCACCGGGGGTGGCCCCGACGGCCGCACCTCGCTTCCGGGTGCGGGTCACGTGGAACGCGACCTCTCGGCGTCAGCGCGTCCTGACCTTACGGAGCCGAGCTGGAAGCAGCGGCGGCTGGCGGAGGGCTGGGACCCTCCCCCCCGGGCATCACAGGAACGCGCCAGTATCAGTGTCGGTACCGAAACTCCCGAGCCCCCGCGCCGCGGGCGAGCGGCGGATCTCCCCCGCCTCGTAGCGGGCCCTTTAAGACGCCGCCGAGGCTTTTCCGACGCTTCGCTGACGAGCGTTCTGCTCAGCCAATGGCGTCGGCGCGGTGGGCGGCGCCGGCCCAATAGGAGCGGCGGGGCGGGGCCGACGGCCGCGGGTTCGCGGGCCAGGTGCGAGCGGCGGGGGTCGCGCGGCCGTTGCTAAGGGGAGTCCCGGCGCGCGGCCGTGACGCGGGGACCCCGCGGGCGGAGGGAGGGCGCGCGGCGATGGGTGTCGCGCGGGGCGGCTCCCCCCGCTCCCGGCACTGGGCCCGGGCCCCGAGTCCCGCCCGGGGCCCTTTCCCTCCCCGGCCTGGGCGAGCTGCCCCTTGCCCGAGCCGCGCGTTCGCCCCGCAGGGCGCCGGGCCTGGCTCCTGACGCTGTGCGGGCGGGCGGGCGGACGCGTCCCGTTCCACCCCGGTAAGAGCAGGCCCGATCCCTCTCTTCTCTCCCCTCCCCCCCGCCCCGCTCCAGGTTGCGCCGCCGCGATGTCCTCCAGCGGGGAGGAATCGAGAAGCAGCTCCTCCGGCCGGGCAGGATCCGGCACCGAGCTGTCGCCGACGGCAGATGTCTCTCAGCTGGACACGGCGGAGGACTTCGAGGTCCTGGAAGAAGAGGAGGAGGAGGAGGAGGAGGAGGAGGACCTGAGCGAGCTGCCGCCGCTGGAGGATGTGGGCCAGCCGCCGGCCCCACCGCAGGAGGATGCCCAGCCAGTGGAGCAGGGTGGAGGAGACTCGAGTGAGGACCCTCAGGAGTGGATCGATGTTTTGGGTAAGAGCCCAGGCAGGAGGGTGTTGAGTTTGTGAGGCCTTCATGGTCTTCCCTGCTGCTCTACCGGTGCTTCGGCGCCATGAAAGCTGACCAGGAGTCAGAGTGGGGCGGTGGGAGTCAGGCTTTTCCTCCCTGGCCATGGGCTGACATGCATCTGGCATCTGTTTGCCCAGGGAACGGCTTGCTGAAGAAGAAGACACTGGTGCCAGGCCAGGGGCTGGGCACCCGTCCCCGCAAGGGCCAGAACGTGACTGTTCGCCTGAAGGCCACGCTGGAGGATGGCAGTGTGGTAGAGGAGAACTCTGCCCTCACCTTCACGCTGGGGGACTGTGATGTCCTGCAGGTCAGGTCTGGAAGAAAGCTTGCCCAGCTTTATTGCTGCTTTGTTTTCACACTGCGGTGCAGGAGCTCACCTCGGGGGGCATGGAGAGGGTTTGGGGCTGGTGATGGCCCTTTTTGTGGGTTGGAAGCGGCCCCTCCACCTACTGCTTATGCTCCCTCTGCACAATGTCATTCCCTGCAGGCTCTGGACCTGTGCGTGCAGCTCCTGGAAACAGGAGAGACAGCTTTGATCACGTCGGATGCAAAGTACTGCTACGGTGTTCAGGGCAGGTGAGCAGGGAGACCTCAGGGTGGGGCAGGATGGTCCCAAGCAGGGCTGCTCCCAGTGACAGCCCAACCAGTAAGCCAGAGCTTTACGGGCAGGGAGACCCAGCTTACTTGCCACGTGTAGGGGACGGCAGCGTGTCCCGCCTGTGGGGAACGATCTGCATCATGCCCTGTCCTGGGAGTGTCCATGACTGATTTCTGGGCCGTGGTGCTAAACCTCCATAGCTCACTGGCTGGTGGGATGGGCAGAGGTGGTAGTGGTGCTATGGCTTTGTGCGCTTCTCTGCGCAGGAGCCCTGACATTCCACCCAACGCGGCCCTCACTCTGGAGGTGGAGCTGCTGGCAGCTCAGGACGCACCAGACCTGGAGCTGCTCAGTGGGAAGGAGAAGATAGATCTGGCCAACCGCAAGCGGGAGCGTGGCAACTTCTTCTACCAGCAGGCAGATTACGTGCTGGCCATCAACTCCTATGACATTGCCCTCAAGATTATTGGCTCTAGCTCGAAAGGTACCTGCTCCCACCCAGCAAGGGTCTTCTGGGGCTCCCTTCCCACTGTAACCTGGCTCTGGGGTCTTTGCAGTCGACTTCAGCCCAGATGAGGAGGCTGAGCTGCTGGACGTGAAGGTGAAATGTCTCAACAACCTGGCAGCCTCTCAGCTTAAATTGGACCATTACGAGGCGGCCCTCAAGTCCTGTAACCTTGTCCTGGAGCACCAGCCGGGGAACATCAAGGCTCTTTTCCGAAAGGGCAAGGTGAGGCCGGGCAGGCAGCAGTGTGATGGAGAGCAGGGATGAAGAACAGACCTCAGCACAATCCATATCTCACCTTCCAGGTCCTGGCTCAGCAGGGCGAATACAGAGAGGCCATCCCCATCTTAAAGGCAGCGTTGAAGCTCGAGCCTTCAAACAAGGTAGGCCGCTCTCTGTGCCACCAGCGATCCTGCTGAGCTGGGTGTCTGTAGGACGCTCTGCTCTTGGCTCTGTTCCTGTAAACCTCAGTGTCCCACCATAGCTCTTCCCCAGCTTCCTCCATGAAGCTGGAAATAGCCCCCAGGCCCTGGACAGCTATGGGGTGATGCACCCCGTGGTGCAACATCTGAGCTTGGCTGGGCTGGTGCGTCCCTTATCTCCATGTTGCAAGATGTCCCCCTTTGCCCTTTGGTCCTTATGGTGGCAGGACTCCCTGCCAACCCCTCCCTGCTTCAGCAATCCTGCCTGTGTCCTCCTGGCCACTCCAGCTTCTTCAGGTGGCTCCAGCAGCTCATGCCGTGGCTGTGGGAAGTGGAGTAGAGCCGAGGCCTCACAAGACTCACTCAGCAGCTTGGGGCGTGATTCACTGGGTGGCAGGAGCAGCCCAGACCTCTGTCCAGAGCCCAGGCTAGGACAAGCTCTGGGTCAGGAATTTCCTGTTGGTTAATGATCAGCTGCAGGACTGGGAGGAATTGCCAGGAAATGGCCCCAGCAGGAGTGAGCCCCGGTGAGCAGAGGGAGAGGCAGGGAGGCGCTGCCTCCTCAGGCTTGAGGTGGAGGGCTCGGTTCTACAGGTTGGCTTTAGTCCTTAACTGGGACTGTCATTTAATCCACTTCTTTTCTGGGAATTTCGCTGGACCATCATGATTTGTGTCATGATCTGGTGCCTGAGGGTGACGGGCGGGATGGGGCACCGAAAGCAGGCGCTGCAGTACCCATAGAGCTCCTGATCTGCGAGCACCGCCGCGATGAGCAGGGTCTCAGTCAAACCTTTTGCTTCCCAGCGAGGCTGAGGTGGGCAGCACCAGGAGCAGCTCCCCTTGTGCATCGCTGACATGTTGCTGTTGGCAGGGCGGCTGCTCGCCAGCCCATTCGGATGAAGCTTTTAATTGGAGAGGGGTGAAAAAATGCCTGGCAGTGACATTACCAGTTAAACCACAAGTACAGCAAATTATTGGCCTCTCCGGCTGGCTGCTGGGACTCCGGGGAAGTGGTGGTGCTGCTCCAGACGGCAGCATTAAATACAGGTCGGTGAGTCACAAGCCATGGCTCCTGGTGCTGAAAACAAACCGGAGAAATGCTCAGCTCCACCTTGGGTGAGGAAACTGGTTCTCTGGGGCTGTTGGCACCTTTCAGCTGTTGCAGACCACCAGCCACTGGGCTCCCTTCTCATGCCCCCTCGGAAACGCGTGTTCCAGTACCGGGGGGTTGACCACATTTGTCCTACACCGATGTGCTGGCCTCGGTGAGCTCAAGTATGCGGGTGCTTTTTCCCTCCGGATGTCCAAATCCTGGGTTCTAGACGGTGGTGCTGAGCATGGCACAGTCTGATGAGGCCCTGGCCGGTCTCTGGGTGAGCCAATGGGGACCGGAGTCCGTGTAGGTCACCAGTGATGGTGCTGGTGTTTCTGGGAGGTGTCCCCAGCAGAGGGCACAGCACGGCTGTGGCACCGGTGACAGCCTTCCTGCTACTGGGAATGATGGGCAGCGCCATGCTTGTTATTTTGGAGCCTATGAGCTCTGCACGGGACGGAGAGCATCGTCCTGCAGCCACAGCCACTGCTGCTGCTTGGCACGGCGGGGCAGGTGCTGACACGCTCTCAGGTCTTGTTTCAATCCCACTTCAGACCAGGCTGAGTTTAAGCCTGTCTTCCCAGCCTGCTTCCAGACAGAAAGGTGGGAGAGCTCAGGCACATCCATCCCCAAGACAGCCACTTTCCCCCCTTCATTAAAGGATAAAGTCCTTTTCTCAATGTCCATTACCCCTGGGCTCTGCTCCCCACTGCCAGACAGGGAACAGCTTGGGTGGGCAGAAAGGACAGAGGGCCACTCAGAACCACGGGGCACCCAGACTGAGCGTCAGTGCCAGCCTGGGGCAGCCCCTTAGTGCAAGGAAGTGGGGCAGGATCAGGCCCTCAGTCCCCCTGGCTGTTCTTGAGCCATTCTGTGAAGTTGGCCCTGGGGTGATCAGAACTGCTGTTGGTGGCACTGTGGTCCCTGTCCCCTTCCCTGCACTGCAGGGGTGGTGTTGGGCCAATAACCGCAGCACCACGCTCTCCACCGCAGACCATCCACGCTGAGCTCTCCAAGCTGGTGAAGAAACACACTGACCAGAAGAACGTGGAGACGGAGATGTACAGGAAGATGCTTGGGAATCCCAGCGCTGCCGCTGCCCCGGGGAAATGCAAAGACAAGCTGCCCTGGGTAAGGGCTAGTGCTGATCTGGGGGGTGGTAGCAGAGCTGGTGAGGGACACCCCTGGGGTGGGGGGTGCTGAGCTGGGCATTGGGTGGCAGGTTAGTGTCCCCCAGGTCACTGGGGGTCAACACAGGCTCCTAGGCACGGGGGATGTTGATGTCACCCGTGGGGTGGGATGTGTCAGGGCAGCAAGTCTGCCTGGAGCTGGGGGCTCACGCTCTGGCAGCCTCGCCAGGAACACGCCAAGAGCTGCGTCCGCGCTCCTGGCTCGCTCTGCTGGTTCCCGGCGTTGCCAGCTGGAGGGTCTGGACTTTGCTCCCAGCTGCCGTGTTCGGGAGCCAGTGCGGCACATGCTGTCCCCGTGGACGTGCCGGCCATGCGCTGGGCAGAGCCCACACAGCACTTGCCTTTTTGGGCTGTGTTATCTCGGGTGTGCACTGGGAGCTGGGTGCTGCCCCGTGGCCCCGTGCCAGTGCAGGCAGGGCTGCACGGCCCTGCTGCCAGCAGCGCTCCTGGCATGTCCCTGCAGCCGGTGGGGTTCTCACCGTGCCGTCTGATCCCCATCACCTCCTCGGTGTCTCCTTCTTAGTCCATCCCCTGGAAGTGGCTCTTCGGCGCAACAGCCATCGCGCTTGGCGGTGTGGCCTTGTCCGTGGTCATCGCAGCGAGGAACTGAGGATGGCAGTGGGGCAGCCCCGCCGCACAGGACCTGCACCAGGACATGCCTCTCTCCTGCCAGGGGGCTTCCCTGGGGCTTTGCCAACCCCTTCCCATGGACTCGCAGTTGCAGAAATATGGATGCTTCCTCTGCCAGAGGTGCCGGATCCCCTCTTGATGTTCCCCCCCACCCCGTATCCCTCCTGGCACAGGGATGGAGTTGCGGGCAGAGCAGAGACCCCTGAGTACCCTCCTGGTAATCAGGGACTCAGCCCCCAGCCCCGAGCGTGTCTGGGGGAGCACAGCAGTACACGGTGGCTGTCCTGGGCCTGGTGAGCTCCAGCAGGTGCCATGGTTCTGCCGCTGGCAGGACGGGCAGGGGGAGTCACGTGGAAGGAAGCGCGTGGGTATGAAAGGGGGCTGTGGTTTCTGCAGCTGGGCCCAGTGGTGTGGACGTGCCCAGGGGCATGTGCAGCGAGATTCCCTGTGTCCTGGGGGGCTGCCCGCAGCTCAGCCCTACTGCAGGTCCCCGCTCCCCTCCTCGGCGCTTCCCCAGAGCCTGCAATGTCCAGAGGAAGCCAAAGAAGCCTGCAGCGGGAGGGGTGCAGGGGGGGAGTGCCAGAGGCCTTCTCTCGGGGTTTTCTCTTGTGGGTCCAAGCTTTTTGGGGGGTTTCTCCTTGCCCTGCAGCTCTCTCCCGCCTGGGGCCGTCCCCAGGGCTCACTGCTGCCTCGGTCTCAGCTCTGCTCACGGGAGGAGTTGTTGTACTGTCCTCCCACCCTGAAAGGACTGTGAACTTCCCAAATAAAGGACGATTCCTTGATGATCAGACTTCTCCATTGCCAGAGAGGGCTGGGGGTGAGGACAGATGCTCCTCTCGGCTCTCCCTGCCTCGGGGAGCACAGAGCTGTGCCAGGGGATGCCCTGGGCCCTGCTGGGGAGACAGGGGGGGAATCCACAGCCTGCAGGCACTGGCCAGGGTGAGGGGAAACCTGGAGCCTCACCCCGGGGGCTGCCCAAGGGGAGGCCTGGAGCTGCCTGGGAATGCAGGGCCGAAGGGTTCCCCGGGGAGAACGCCCTGCCTGGGGGGAGCCTCCCCGCAGCCTGCAGCCCCCCTCCACGGTGGGCAACCCGGGGCCTACGTGCTGTGCCCGAGGCGGGGGGAAGCCTGGGCCTACGGACACTGCGCGGGGGACACGTCCGGGCCCCCCCAGGCCGTGCCCGGAGGGCGATGCCCGGGGGCCAAGGGATGCCGCCCGCCACCCCCTTCCGGGGGTCCGCCGACCCTGGAGGGCTGCACCAAACCTCCCGCCCCGCCATGCCCCGCGGCGCTCATTTGCATATTCCCTCCTCTTGTTCCCAATCCCCCAATCCAGCGCGGCGGCCGGCAGCACCTGGCCAATCGGAGAGCTCACTGCCCACCTCCTCGCCCCAGCAACAGGCGCCCCGGGTGGGCGGGGCGGTGGCCGGGCGGCTCATGAATAATGCATAAAGGGGGCGTGGCGGCGTCGGGAGGCCCCGGCTGCCCAGGCGCGGAGGGGGAGACGGTCCCAAGATGGCGGCGCTGCAGGCGGAGCGCGGGTACGGGCTGTCCTGCGGCCGCCTCGGCCGCGGCACCCGCGTCTCCGTCTTCCACGTCAAGCTCACGGAGAGCGCCCTGCGCGCCTTCGAGAGCTACCAGGCCTGTAAGGTAGGGGCGGCGGGTGTGGGGCGGCGGGCACGGCCCTGCGGCCGGACAGGGGGCGAGCGGCCGCCACGAGGCCCTGGCCGGAGTAACACGGGCGGCACCGGCGGCGTTGGCACCGGGGCTGTTGTGGGGAGGAGGGGAGGCCTCAGGGGGTGCGGCGGGCGGGGGGTGGGGGTAGGGGGGGGGGGGAGGCCCTCCGGTGGTGGGGGGGGGGAGGGGGGGGGGCCCCGGGGGGGGGACGGGGGGGGGGGGGGGTGTCGCTCGGTGTGGGCCCTTCCCCTGAGCGGGGAGATGCGGGAAGGCAACCGCCCCCCATTGCTGCGTGAGTCACTGGAGAAACTGGAGCAGGGGGAGGCAATCCCGCCGCCGGGTACTTGAGGGTCTTGCTGTGCACACACTGCCCGCCCCCCCCGTCCCTCCCCCCCTCCGGCAACGCCCTGGGGTTCCCTCCCCTTCCCCCTCACTGGTGCTTCAGGGCCCTTCCGATCCCCCCGGGTAGGTGGCGGGGGATGGGTCACGATCCTCTGCTAAGTGCCCGGGGAGGACCGAATGGTGTCTTTGAACATCCCCTCCCCGGTAACTGCTGGGGGGACCCCATTGTGCCACCTTCCCCCCTCCCCCGCTCCTTGCAGTGGGTGACTGGGGGAGCCTGGAGACGAGATCGCGATGCCGCCTCTCAGGAGATGGGGAAGGGGAGGGACAGCTTTCGGTGCCCCTCCTGGTAGGTGGCTGGAAGGCGCCGTTAGTCCCCGGTAAGGGGCTTGGGGGGGGGGGGGTGAGAGGCCGGGCCTGCCCCCCCCGGGGGGTGGGGGGGGGGCCTGGGCCCTCCCCCCCCCCCCCCCCGGGACATGAGAGGGTTTCTGGGGCCCTGCGGAGGCTGGGCTCGCCCTGGGGACGTGTGGCAGTGGGGTGGCCCACCCAGGGTGCTGGCATCTGGGACTGGGGGTCCCCTCCTTGCTGCCACCCTCCCCAGGGTACCCGGGTGTGTGTGTGTGTCCTAGGCCCGGTGCTTGGCTCCCGGGGGGGGGCAGGTTGGGGCTGTAATTTGAAATTTCCAGATTGTCTTTTCCGAGATATTTCCTTGATCCACATCCAGAGAGCTTATTAGTCACGTAAATAAAAAAGTAATGGCAGTACTCGTCATCTGTCGTTAGGATGGACGTGAGAGGGATTAAAGCTGTTCTTTTTACCGTGATTTTATTTTTCGTTCTTTCTGCCTCTGATCCTGCGATGAGTGTATCCCTCTCCTCACCTTGCCAGGGAGCTGGGGAAAGCTGGGAGCCTACCCCGTTTGTCATTAGAAGCGTCCAGCCTGCCAGCTTCTGTAGGATAAACCATATGTTGTCACAACACTATTTTTAATTTAGGGTGTTGGTTACATCACATCACCGAATTGGGCAATTTCTGTTTGAGGACGAAGGTAATTACTGTACCAGGGTTTATCAACTTGTATTTTAATGAGTGTTTATCAGCATTATGAGAAGTCAGTAGCAATAAGTGCCTTAGGTAGACTGAGTTATTAGCCATTTTTTTCCCTGAAAAAGAAAATAAATCCAAAGAGATGCTTTTCTATATATTGGAACAGCCTTTTCTTTTGGGGGAAGGAGAGTAGGAAGGCTGCAGGCAGCTGTGTTACATATTTCAGGAAGCTATTCTGAGTTGGTGTCACACAGAAATAGTGGTGTTTATTTTCTAAATGAAGTCTGGTCTCTAGATTATTTGGTGGCCAACGGCCACTAATGAACTTTGCTTCCTTCACTGCCACCCAAAAGAGAAATAGTCAAAGGCTACTGGTGATTAAATGGGCAGGAAAGGATAAGGGCAGAAGAGCTCGCTTGTTTGTACAGTGAATAACACAACAATTAGTGGGCTATTAAACACATATGCTCGTTCTACATTTGTTCTATAAACAGTTTCTCCAGCTTGTTGAACGTCTCTGCTTCCTCTGAAGTGCTCGGCTATGACGATGCCAAGAAGGGACTTTATAACACACCTTTGGAGCGCGTGTTTGTCCAGCCGAGGCTATGATTTAATTTTGGTCTGTAGTAGGTAAATGGAAAAAATTTGCTAGAACTCGTTCTGCTCAGTTTGTTTTTAAATGTGGTATAACTGACGACGGCCTTGTGTAATACGTGGAGAGGCCTGGGATCCAGTACTGCTGTTTGTGTTACCTGAAGTCCACTGCGTGTGCAGTCTGACTCGTTCTGGGCACCAGGATCGCCCAGCGGGGCGATTTCTGTGGCAAGGGTCTGTCTCTTTGCTAGAAGAGGCAGGGTGGTATCTTCAGTTGCTTGCTCGAGTTTGTTCTTGGTCTAATAATAATGTATTGGGATTACATAATCCAAAAACGATCACCCAGCCGGGCAAGCTGCCATTTGTTTTTAGTGTCCTTTGTGCCAGGGAAGTTGTGCTCTTGGTGTGGAGCTGCACCGTGTGTGGATTAAGCAGCAGGACTCTGGAGAAACAGAGATTTGTCTTCTCGAGTCTCTCTCGTTTGGATCTCTGCCAAATTGTCTATATCCTGGAGAAGGAAACACTCGTGTGGATGCCCAGCTCTGCTGCAGCGAGTTCGTTTCTGTGTCGTGGATGGAGGACGTGGAGCTGCTGCTGAAGGGGACCGGATCCCGGGGCTGCTGGCTCCTTACAAGGATTTCTTTCTCCAGCAGCAGGGGTTATGCTCACCTGAAAAAAAATCTGGTGCTTAAAAATAACACCACAGCTTTGTAGGGGACACTTTAAGATGTCGCTCATCTGCTCCTTGTGAAACTTGCTGCCCATGAAGCTGCTTTCCTCCAATTGTGAAACCCTGAGCAATGACTGCTGAGCTGCACGGCTGGAGGCCGAGCGGTGGAAAATGTGTCCCAAGTCAGTTTGTCCACTGATGAAATGGAGCCAGTCTGGTGTGTTAGCCTAAAACAACTCTTGGCTCTCCAAGGAGTGTAATTCAATATTAACTTGTAGTTCTCAGCCTTGGTTGTGTGTACAGACTCTGTTTTAGGCCTTCCCACCCCCCAGAAAAAAGCAGGGCATGACTTTTCTCCATCTCTTATCTGCCTCCAGCTTTCTTGCTGCCTGTGTCAGGGGACAAGGGAACACCTCATGCCCCTGCCTCGTTTTCCTCTTCCCTTCTTTATCCTGGACCCTGTCTGATGGTGGGCTGTTGTATCTGTCCTTGTTTGACACACCTCGATGTGTCTCCGTCCATGGCATTCATCTTTTGCTTTCTCACACCTTTTTTTTTTTGTGGTTTTTTTTTTTTGTTTTGGTTTTTTTTTGTTTTTTTTTGACAACATCATGAGAGTTTCTGAGTAAGTAGAAATCTCAACACATGATTTTAACAGTGATGTGGCAGACCTGAATGTGGCTTGGAGGTAGGTGCATCGGCTGTGGGTGCTGATGGCAGGGAAAGAGTGCCAGGCTGTCCCTGGAACCCTTGCTGTGGGATTTCCAGACTTTCATTTATTTTAAAACTCGTAGTTGTGGCTTGAGGAGCAGTGCTAGTGAGCTTGTGTGGTGGATCATCTTCTGCTAACACAGGACTTGACTGCAGTTGCACACCCTTGTAACCCAGAGCTTGTGTGTTGACCTAACAGTGATGGAGACCAGGCTCAACTTCACTGCCAGCCCTGGGCCCGGCTTGCCCAGCAGCCCCATGATTTTAGGAGGATGTAAAGAGGGTTGTAGCATCCCTGGTTCTGTCAGCAGCTGAACCGCACCGCTCCTGTGCCCTGGCACCTCTCTGCCGCTGCCAGGCGAAGCGTTTTGAACTGAACCCGCCGGTTGATTCACTGGTGAACTTTGGCAGATGCACAGGTATTTGCTGGGGGCTCGGCCGAGGTGACCAAAGCCCCTTGCAAACCACGAGCAGAATTTCAGAGCCGTGCTCTGACAGACCTGGCTTCTCGAGTTGTTTCTCCCCGTGCAGTCTGCGCTCTTGAACCGACTGTGGCAGAAGTCGTTTCTCAAAGGTTGGGGTTAAACTGACCCTTTGTAGTCGGTGTCTACTGGAAGAACATTTTCAGGCTTTGGTTTTGGGGCGGGTTGTTAGAGATGCCTTCATCTTGCTGTGCTTAAAGCAGGAAATCCAAAATGAAGGCTCCTGCTGTCATTAGTGTCTTTAGGGTAATGCCTATTCATGCTGACTTGGGAACTGAAAGCTGCTTGCAGGTGTCAGGAGGAGAACAACAATCTGACTTTCGAATCAAAATTCATTGAATTATCTTCAAGCTTTTTTGCATCATTCCTTCTTTCCTGTAACCTGTTTTTTCCTGTTCTATTAACTCCCTGATGCTGTAGTCCATCAAAATTGAATCTATTACGACATCAGGAACATGAGTCTGTGACATGACTGAATGAATCAGAGGAGGCTGACTGGAAAGGAAGCTGGTTGTACACCTACATCTCCTCGCCATCAGCAGAAATGGAGCAGGATATGCACAGCACGCTGAACTGCTAAACTCCTGCTAAATGTTCTTAATGTTTACCTGACTCTGGCACCTCCCATTTGTAGGAAGGGGACAAAGAGACATTTAGCACAGCGCATGAGGAATGTTTTGGCCTGTGGCAGTTTCCTTTCAATTATTTAGGGTAGCTTTTTCTCTCGACCATGTACCATTTGGATCTGCTGAAATTATAGATTCATTTCTGTTTTCGAACTGCACGGGGAAGAATTGTCTGTAATTTACATCTGAAGTGACGTACAGTTGCTATGGGATTCAGTGGCAAATTATAAACCCATTATGCTTTTTTTTTTTGCACTGGTGGTAGTAGACTACAGAAGTGGGTCTAATTGGTGACGTGCCAAGGGAAAATAGAAAGTTTGTGGCAGAATCCTCCTGACTGACAGCACTTTTGTTTTGAGTGCAATCTGCTTTTTATCAGCAAATCATTTTTTTTAATCATTTTTATCAGGAATCATACGACACCGGTAACCAGAGAAGTTGAATTTGGGCATTAGTAACTTTCTGCTCTAGCAGTGCTGGGGAAAGCAAGCTTGAAGATGAATCCATTAGATTATTTTTATGAGGCTTGGGTGGGTTTTTTAAGATATGTAAGTGGAGCTTTTTGGCACTCGTATCAGTGGCTCCAGCAGCTGGATCCTGGCAGTTGTATTCATTACTCACCTCGCTCTTTTTCAGCTTATTCTGTAGCTGGTTTCTTACTCCGCAGCAGCAACAGGAGAAAGGAAAGGTAGATTTTACTTATTCATTTATTTTACTGCTGTCTGAACCTCCCAGTCAGCTTGCGGAGCAGGGAGTCTACGGGTGATCCTCCAGCATCAGGGTTTTTTCCTGAACCTGTCTGAAGTGCTCTGTCCTGTTGGGTTGGTTTTTGTCATGGTGCTGCTTGGCAGAGGGCTGGTGACTGTTGAAATAGCTCACTTGCGTAGTGCCAGCTCTGTTGGGATAGCAGGAGAGTTTTTATTGCTGGGGAGGGGAGGTTTTGTTTGAAAAAGCATTTGAGGTCTCTCGAGCAAACGAGCGTGTTATCTCCTGAACAACTTGCACATTTTGAACAATTTAAACTCGGTTCTGCCTGGAACTTGTAAGCACAGTGAAGTGTCTCCAAATCCCTGGTGTTTGTGCATGTTGAAAAATGGGAAGGGACAGACTGCATGCGTCACTCGTACTGATTTGTGCCAGCTAATCCATGGGAGAAGAATACATTTTGGCTGACTTAGTGGTTTTGCTGCTAATACACAAGAGAATGCATTTGAATGGATGGAGTGGCTGCATGGGTTTAGGTAGACTTTGAAGAGATACAGTGTGTCTGAGATCCTCTGCCGGATACCCTGATTTGTGAGCATGGTTGTGTAATGTAGAGGCTTTATTTGGGTTTTGGGGAATGAGAGGAGGAGTTTGGGGGGGGAAGGGGAGGGGGGCAAAGTGGTCATTAGCTCGGTGTAGTAATGTCAGGAAGGTTGAGGTGACTCACCTCTGAATAATTAAGGTTAATGCTGTTTCTGGAGGAACCATTATCTGGAGTGAACTTGATGCTGATGGAAAGAAGCCTGATAACCTGAACTATGCTAGTATTTTACACAGGGTGGATACAGAGGAGACATCACCAAAACTGGGCTTCTCCATTCAGTGTGCTTTATCTTGACCTAGATGCATTATCCAGGAAAGGAGCTTGGATTTGCTGATAAGAATTTTCTCTAGTAGCTCCTGTGTTGCTTAGAAACATCCTATGTACATAAGGCAACTTTTGCATGCCATGGTAACCTAGTATTCTCTTTCGACGTTCCCCCCCCCAAAGAATCCATATACTAAAGAGGACGATAAGCCCCTTAGCAGGCAGCTTGCAGGGTGCTGCATGTCACTGCTGCTCTGGGGAAGCAGACTTGAAAATCCAATCCTTTTTGCATTGCTTCAGCGAAAACGGCAGGCTAGAAAAAACATTGCTTGGTGTGCTCGGTCTCTCCTTTCTTTACATTGGACTAGTGCCTTTTTTTTAAAGAACCCGGGATTTGTTTGACTGGAAAGGAGGTCACCACTTGTCAGCATGACTTGACTTAGCTGCCCACCTCTACTCACCTTGAGTCTTCCCTGATCTGGTGCAGTCTGATTGCAGTTAACCCTCTGCTTTCCTTCTGTGCAGCAGAACTCTTCTTGAGAGAGAAAACTTTAGCTGAAGGCATTCATGGGAAACCAAGATGGTTTATTTTAGAGTCTCTTCAGGCCAGCTGCCCCCACCAGTTACTCTTTGGTCTTATATGCAGAACCTGGAACCATCCAGGGATGCTTTGGGCATGGTCCTGTGGTATTCTGCTCTGCAGGAAAGCAAGTCATGGCAGGGAGAAGGTTGGAGCCATTGTCTTGAGGGATGATCTCCATTTGTGCCACTGTGAGCAAGGGCTTGAGCTGTGCTGCTGGCTTCAGTCGCTGTTCCAGACCATGCCATTGGAATTGATGGTCAGTGCAGACTTCAGGGTCATGACTGTGTGTGTGGTGGGGTTTAGCAAGGACTGTGAAACTTCCTAAAAGCAGCTAGTCCCCTAAACCTCTGCAGCGGTTGGATTTCACCAGGGCAAACACCACTTGACCACTTGGCTCACACATTCTGCAACCTGCGTAGTTCAGCTGATAGGCTGCTGCCAGTGTGGCCACCTGACATCTGTGGCCCTCCTATTCGTGCAGGATCAGTGCTATGAGAACAGTTTAAGCTAATTGTCATTATTTAGCAAGAGCCTAGCAAGAAGTCCAGCAGGATGGAAGAAATGCCAGCTCAATCCCTATTGCTGTGCCCAAAGGATCCGTATTTTCTACAACTGAAGTGGAAGATGCTAATTTAATCTTTCTTCTATATACTTGCCCACTAAGGGCCTATTCTGTCATGGGCTGCAATCAATATGGTATGTGCCAGTTGTGGTTATTTGAATCATATTTCCACATTTCAGTGTCTAGACTTTATGTTTGTGTGAGTTTTGTTGTACCTTTCCAGCTCCGGCACTGATTTCAGTTGTTTTTGGCTCCTGATTTCTATGAGAAAATCAAACGGGCTGTGTTTCTGTCTTTCCCAGTCCCCAAAAAAGAAGGGAACAAGAGCATTGGCAGAACTTCCTTTTTTAAGCTCCTTTGCCACCATTTTTCTCTCTTCTGAGAGAATCTGTGTGGATGAACCTGATTTTGCCATTTGGTGACTAGCAGACAAAAGCCAAAGACAAACCACTGATGGCCAGAGGTAAATCTCTCCCTGCTTCTTGCTCTGAGAAAAATCTGCAGTGAAAAAAGGTATCTTGGTATAGGAGGTCAAGGCTAAAATGTGAAGATGCACACATTTTCAGAAATAAAAACAACTTGCTAATGCACAAAGCAAGAGAGTGCGTTGAGAGTGAAACAGCCTTTTAATAGACTGTTTCTACTGTGTGTCATTGCATCCTGCCCTGGCAGGGGGCTGGACTCCCGAGGTGTCCCTTCCAACCCCTAGCATCCTGTTAGAACCATAGAATTGTCAGGGTTGGGAGGGCCCTTAAAGCTCATCTGGTTCCAACCCCCCTGCCATGGGCAGGGACACCTCCCACTAGAGCAGGGTGCTCACAGCCCCAGCCAGCCTGGGCTTCCAAACTTCCCAGGATGGGGCTTCCACCACCTCTCTGGGCAACCTGGGCCAGTGTCTCACCACCCTCATGAGGAAGAAATTGTTCCTAAATTATTCTGTGATTTTTAGTCCGCAGCTCCATTGCACTTGCAGATACTCAGGACTGTGAAAGGCGGCTGTAGTTACACTCAGTGGACAGGAGGATTGGGCTGTGTTTGGTAAGTCTGAGAGTTTCTCAGAGAAATTGATAATGGCACGGACAGAAGATGCATGTTATTGTCACTTCAGCAAAGTTACCAGCAGCTGCTGCAGGAGGTACTGACCTGAGCAGAAAACAGTGTGTGAACCCTGAGCTGAGACTGTCTTCATTTGATTCTGAACACAAAGCTCCTGTAAAGTGTATTATAGAGAAATCAGGGAAAGGAAATCATGTTCCCAGCTCATAATTAACTTGTAAAGCTTGCTGCCATGAAATTTAAAAGGCTGAAGTGCATCTGAATCGCAAGAAAAATTGGTTGTGTGGTATGCAAAGGATCAAGGCTGCCGTTGGGACTTCTCTCCGCACCTCTGCCCGCCTATCAGCTGCTGGGATCCTGCTTCTCCCCTGGTGCCAGGTGATCCCGCTCCTTGCCAAGGCTGTGGCTTTACCTCTTCCAGGGAGCTGAGCTCCACGCGGACGCCAGTGGAAATTCTTCCATTCCTTTCAGATCCAGGATTTCAGCGGTTGCTTTTCAGAGCCCGGGCTGGGCGGAGTAGTGAGGAAGCAGATTTTTCCACCCTGCCTGAGCTTGGGCAAGCAGAAATTGTGCCTTGGAAGCCTTAAAAGGCAAGTTAGTCGACTCTTGCTGGGCTCACCTTTCCACTAGGAGGCTGGAGGAGGGAGCAGCCCTTGCTCACAGGAAGAGCAGAAGGTCTGCTGCTCCTTTGAAGTCCTTTGCTGCTCCCTGTGCATCCGACACTTGCTGGAGGTGTGGCAGCCCTGATTAGGTGGCAGCAACTCATTAACTCCCGGAGCTGTGGGGCTTCAGCACGCTGTCCCAAAACGAAGGCGTAAACTCGTGATTCAGAATGAAACTGCTGTAAAATGACCCAAGCCGGGAAGAGGTTGAGGGAGGTCAGAGGAGGGCAGTCATCTGTCATGGGGTTTCTTCATCTCCTTCAGCAGCCTCTGCTGCGGGTGCTGCTGACGACAGCCCGGGCTGAGCAGGGCTTTGCTCTGAAATGCTGCTTTCTATCTCATCCAAAGAGGTATTTTTGAAAATACTGATGACACCCATTCATGCTTCCTGGGCTGTTCAGCCGTCAGAGCCAGGGAGGCCTGAGTCCTGACCTCTGCTGCTGCTTCTTGCAGAATTAAGAACAACTTCTCCCATAAATAGGCTCTTAAGACGTGCGTGGGAGCTCTGCTGCCCACCTTCTTTTGAAATGTGTTTCCAGGGACACCTGTGACAGTGACTTTGCTCGCCGTTTGTCCTCTTCGTGCTTGGATGGGAACGTGGTGGTCCTGTGCACAAGCTCTTCCAGTCGATAATAAAAAGAACCTTTAGTTATCTGTGTTCTTACCTGCTTTTCATGGCCAGGAATTTTTGTTAGTGAAGCTGCTGGTACTTCCGTTTGCTGTTCCTGCTGGGAGATCTGAAGTGCCTTGGGGGGGGTCCACGATCCCGAATGCTGGTGAAGAGGTGTGGGTGGCTGCCATCCAGTTTCTGAAAGCTCCTGGCTCCTCTGCACCTTAGAGATGGTCTGGCAGATGTAATGGGTGCCTACCAATCCTTGGTTTTATTCTGGAAATAAAGTGTGGGCTTTCTAAAGGAGAGCGATGCGGCTGAGCAAGAGTATTGTAACAAACCAGTTCTCCCAGCTGGCAGTCTGGGAGCAGACCTGTGCTGATGGAGAGTCCTGAACCTCCCAGCTCTGCTAAAGAAACGCCTTTTTGTTGTATTAGGAATGTGGAAATAGGAAAGGGGAGGTAGTAATGGAGAAAGGATAAAGTAAAACATACTTAACCTTTATGACCGTAAATTGGGTGTCTGGGATCTGTTTGAAATGTGTACGTTGGGTGGTGTGGGACATGGTGGGGACTGAAACCAAGCACATTTTCCCAGAGGCGTGATTCTGAAATAATCTCTGAATTATTGAAGGACTTGGTTCTTAATGCATTAGTGGTACAGTAGTGATCAAGGCATTAAAATATAGAACAATTTATTCTTAACGTGAAGGGGGGGGGGGGGATTTATTACCTAGAAGGTTTGATATTAGTGTCACATGTAGTTCCATGACCTTCCTACTGAATCTTTACAGCCATTTGAACTGGAGATACATCTCATGCAGGTGCTGCCTTCATCTCCCTGCAAGTTTTGGCTCTCGTACAACTATTTAACTCAATGTAAAGGCTTTTTACTTGTTAGGACTAAATTTACAGACACTGACAGCAGGAAGAAACACTTTTATTCCAACCTCAGCTGAGCTCAGTTAAGAAAGCAAAACATTTCAGCCAACTCGAGCTTGCACGGGTTGTTATACTTAGACCAAGACTTCTGGTCAGACAATGAGGTGCTGGCTCAGTGGCCACAGAGCTTCCCTTGCCTGTGTGAGTTGGATTAACTGTCTCGACTCTCTCGGGCAGGTAAGAGGCTCTCTTGTCTTCATCTGTGAAGTCTCTGGGGCTTCTGGGCTTTGACCTGGGTAGTCCTTTTGCAGCTCTGCAGTCAGTCTCTAGGCAGCAGAGGTGGTAGGTACATTTTCACTGTTCTTACCTGGACATTTTTAATGTTCATTTCTGAACCTGAACTTCCACAGGTGTCCTTGCAGGGAGCAAAGAAACATCTGACTTCTTGTTTTCTTTTTTTTTTGAGGTAGGTTTTTGCCAGTTTAGAAGAGTATGTTCTTTCTTTTACTGTTTGTTGCTTTATTTTTGGAGCAGGTTTGTTACCAACCAGCCTGGCAGTGCAAATAAAGCCATAGCTGAAACAGTGTGGGTTCTGTGCTTCTCGCTGAGGGAAAGGGAGCACCCACCTTGTTTGACTTGGTGGTGGCTTCTTCAGGCAGCTGCCTTTGCTTGCTGGCAGAGGCAGCAGGCACCCCTGGAAGAGGGAGTTTGTGAGGAGGCCGTTGGCAGAGGGTATGTTACACAACGAGAATATAACATGGTAGAAAATCCAGTGGGATTGTCCTGTTCAGTACTTAATGGCTGTATTTCTTTATGGGCAGCTTGCCTTGGAGATAGAAAAAACAGCCAACCAACCAACCAAAAAAACCCAAACCAACAAAGAGACCTGGCATTTGTGATTACTTTATTGCTGATTCCCCCATGGAGGTGGTGAGATGACAGGAAATGTCAGTGATCTCTCTATTAATACAGAGTTTCAGTTGGTACCCAGTCTGGTCACTGTTGGAGCATCTCTGCCTGAAAACCACCAGAGCCATGTCCGAGCATCTCGCTTTAGCTCTTGAGGTTGGTTTGGCTTGCAGGGTGTGGGTGGTTGGATTTCCTTGGGATTCCTGTAGGATCTTGGCTCTGCTGGATTTGGTTTCTCGTGGCCTCTTCCAGCAGGACTGGCTGTCTCTCTGCGAGGAACATCTGAAGATGGTCTTAAGCAGAACTTTGGCAGACAAGTAATTATACTTCCCTGTAAGTGTCAGTAGGATATAGCTGGGCACACGGAGAAAACTGGTCGAGGCTTGTTTTCCTGGGCTCAGTAACATGTCTAGGAGGTGAGATTTGTCCTGGGATGGTTGAATGAGTTCGTCAAGCTGATCACTAAATTGCCTTTCTGTGCTTTTCTGTTGGAAGGAAAGTAGGAAAGCCAGTGGAAGATAAGGATCAGGCTGATGTTTCAGCAGCTCCTTTAAGCCTTCTTACGAGCACACGGGCAAATGAATCAGCCCCGGTGTCTTAATATCTCCTAAAATAAATTAGACTTTCGTAAGCAAATTTGGTGAGGGAGAATTGCTGCATTTTCATTAAAAGATTGCAGTGGAGAAAGCACTCGTTCCATTCAGCCTGGGGGTTGTGTTGTTCATTAACTGATAGTCACTCCTGTTTACCTTTTGTGATAAGTACAGCGCTGGGAATGGTTAACAGTGCTGTTGCCATCACAGATGCTCTTCAGGAGTGGCTTTTTTTTTTTTTTCATGGCTTGGTTTACTGGCAGGTGGGTTTTTGTGAACTAAAATAAATGCAAACAGCCAGAATGTACCTCTCCTAATCATGGAAACGGTGGTGATGGTGGGGGGGGGGTGTTTTGGTGTTGCGTGGTTTGGATTTCGGGGGGGTGTGTTGTTGTGTTGTGTTTTTATTTTGTCTTGTTTTTCTTCTTCTTTTCCTTAGCAGCTTGGTAACGCTGTTCTTGGTGCAAAGGTCATTTAAAAATCTGACATGTCAGGCCAGCAGCATGCTGCTTTTAATGAGCCTTCAAACCAGCCCGGGGCTGCCTGCTGGAAGTACATTCAACTGGTGCAGCAGAATAGAGGGGAGCAGAGCTTACTGGGATGGGTTCCCTTGACTTCTGCACCCACCCCCTGTATCTCTGGGTAGCCCTGGGTCCCCAAGTACTTTCAGTTCACTTGCGTAATGAGGTTTTAATTTTTCCTCTTGTTATGCAAATGAGCACAGGTGTTTGACAGCCCATTCGCCTTCCCAGAAGAAAAGCAACTAAAATATCATCCTCAATAGCACACACAGAGCTCTTCACAGAATCACTCAGGTTGGAAAAGCCCCTTGGGATCACCGTGTCCAACCGTTAGCCCTACTCTACAAGTTCACCCCTAAACCATGTCCCCCAACACCACATCCAAGTGATGCTGAAACACATCCAGGGATGAGGACTCGCCCATCTCCCTGGGCAGCCCATTCCAATCTCTCACCCACCTCCCTGGGCAGCCCATTCCAATATTTCTCTACCCTTTCCATGAAGAATTTTTTCCTAATGTCTAGTCTAAACCTGTGTTGTTTCAGCATGAGGCTGTTCCCTCTGGTTCTATCAATATCTTTTAAAGATATTTCTTCCTCTCGTCCTAGCCTTGGCTTCTCACTGCCCCATAGCCACCATTCAGCAAGAGGATGAGGAGGTGGAGGCCCTGCAGTGCTTCTTTTCATTGCCAACTTGCTTAAACCCTCCCGTCCCTCCTCCTGGATGTCACTTGATACTGAACTTAAAGCTCTTGAGCCTTCAATTCCTTGTTCTCTGTGAAGCTTCTCAGTGGTTTGAATGTCTGAGGGCTTTTGCTCTAATCCTGTTCCCCAGCACTTCAAGCTCCAGTACTGGAATTTCAGCACCTTCAGCCTCACCTCAGTCTTTTCAGCTCTTTGAGTGTTCTCCAGTTAAAACTAGGTCAGAAACAACTGTCAGCTGCTGATATTTCACTGTTCCTGTTTTATAAGTTGTAACCCAGTGTTGCCGTGTTTAATCGCTTGCTTTCATGTTAGTATATGAAATGTCTCCTCTTGCTCTGCATGAGCAGCCCGACAACAGCAGAGCTGGTAGAACTGCTCAAAATAACATCTTGGCTATAAAAGCAATGTTACCTTGATGGAGTCTGAGCAGGTGAATTATCTGTTTGTTACATATAATGCCTAAGATGCCAAACTTACAGTTTTTTTTTTCCATAAACTACAGATTTTTTTTTCTCTAGCTACATTTGCTTCCAGTTTGTGTACAGCCAGATCTCTGGCTGTGATTAGCCAACTTCTCTTTCTGTCTGAGAGGCTTTTCAACCTGATGAATGAAAGAAAAATAGCTTTAAAAAAAAAAAAAAAAAAAGTAATTGGAAACCCACCGTTTGGTGAGGAACGGAGCAAAACGGGTGTGCTGGAAGTCACTTGAAATACTTTTAACTGGAACTTCTAGGTGACTGCACCCATTCACTGGTTCTGTAAGACTCTTACTGGAATGGTGCTTGAAGTCTGAGCCCGGAGTGCCTCAGAGTCGGTGAAATTGAGCTGGTGTAATTTAAGAGTATCCCTGCTCCCTTGTTTTGGACAGCCTCTGAGCTAGCTGCCTGTATTGGTGTATTTAACCATTCCCACTTTAGTGGTGTTTAAATGAATTCTTACTTTTCAGTATAGAATCAGAGTCACTGTGGTTGGAAAAGACTTTTAAGATCATCAAGTCCAACCATTATCTGTCAGTGCCACTACTACACAATATCCTTAAGTACCATATCTAGAGAGCTTTTCAATACGTCCAGGAATGGTGATTCAGTCACTTCACTGGGCAGCCTGTTCCAGCCTTTGATAACCCTTTTGGTACACAAGTTTTTCCTAATGCCTAAATAGCTTAAAGGTTGTGAGTTTCAGGTTCTGCCTGAGCTGTCATCTCAAAAGTTTTCCAGCATGACAAGTGGTTTTGTTAAGCTCCTTCTTAATACACTCAGTTTTCTTCTTTTATGTATCTCCTGCTGCTCTGTGAACCTTGTCTAGGGTCTAAGGATCCCTGGATTGGGAACCCCTGGAGGTACCATTGTAGTCCAGCTCTTGCTTACAGACCTGAATGATCTCCAGTAAATGCTGCATAAAGTGGTGAGGTCTCCACATACCTCCTGGGAAATGCTGTCTGTGTTTCACAGATGGAGTAGTTTCAACCCCGGAGTGGAATGCTTTATATAAGGTCACAGAAGGAAGGCTTCTGATGGAGGGCAAATGGAACAAGTCCTGACTCTAAATCTGGTGCTGTAATCACTTTACATCACTTCCACAACATGGCCATTGGCCTTGAGTGGAAGAGCCTGGGTGTTGTAATCAGTTAGAGAAGCTTTATTTATCACGGGCATAAGGGGGAGTTGTTTGAGGTGTGCTGTTGTGACAGACTCTTCTGTAGCAGTTTAGGAAGCATCTTCTGATAGTTGGGGACCTTGTACAGTGCAAAAGCTAAATCCAGGATATTTGCAGTACATGTACTTGAAACAGCCAGATATGGGACAGCTTCCTTTCAACTTCTCTAGGCATGAGGGTGAACTTTTCATCCATATCATGGCTCTGGCCAACACAGTGGTGCATTCATGTATATTTTATATTTATTAAAGGTAAAGACCAGGAAAATACAGCAGGTTTTATAGGGTGGCAATTCAGGGGAAAAAGAAAGACATTAACTCTTGTCTTGGGCTAAGAATGATAATTTTTGTGACTGCCTTGGAAGATGCTTGCCTGGAAAACAGTTCTGTTATATTTATGTAGCAATAAGAGAGCTAAAGGTGAGTTGCTTCAGTTGCCTCTGCAGTGGTACAAGCCCTCTCTGACTGAAGCTGCTGCCCTACACAGCAGTTCAGGAAAGGAACTGGGCAGAATAACGTGAAGTTGGAAATTAGGTGAGCATTTAAGCAGAATGTAGTTGGCTGGAAGCGTGGGTGAGTATTCGTGGGGGGTGTTGTGCTCTGAGCAGCAGAAACAGGGAAGTCTCCTTCTGTGGAACTCTGTCCCTTGCTGGCCCCATCCCCGTGGTGTGGGTGTCAGGATGTGTCTGTGCTGAACGGCCACTTTGCTGCCTCTGGTCACAGGGGGGTAGCCAGTAGATTTCTGCTTCCTATTTCCCCCTGAGGGGAAACAAATACTGCTTTTCCCTATATTTAATAGCCAATTCTAATTTTTTTTTTTCAATGAAGCTTCTTGAAATAATTTTTTTCCAGTTGTATCCATGTTTCGAGCCCATGGAAGGTGGGAAGGGTCAGGAATAGAAATGCTGGGTCGTTGCTGGGATCCTTTTTGGGAAATCAAACCAAAAATGCCTCCATCTTCACATGTCATGGACCTGACTGTGTTGTCGAAACAGCCCGAAAGCTTGTATTGCTTCAGAAGGGCTGATGGGTGAGAAGTACTGTTTCTGAGCTAGACCACAGGGCGTTAAGGGTTGGAAGGGACCTCGAAAGCTCATCGAGTCCAACCCCCCTGCCAGAGCAGGTCACACAGGAACGTGTCCACCTGGGTCTTAAATGTCTCCAGAGAAGGAGACTCCCCAGCCCCTCTGGGCAGCCTGGCACAGGCTCTGGCACCCTCACAGTGAAAAAGTTTTTCCTTGTATTTCTGCAGAACTTCTTCTGCTCCAGCTTGCACCCCTTGTTCCTTGTCCTGTCATTGGGTGTAACAGGGAAGAGCCTGGCTCAGCCTCCTGACACTCCCCCTGTATGTATTTATAAAGATTACTGAGGTCACCCCTCAGTCTCCTCCAAGCTGAAGAGCCCCAGCTCCCTCAGCCTTTCCTCAGCAGGGAGATGCTCCACTCCATCATCCCTGTGGCTCTGGGCTGGATTCTCTCCAGCAGTTCCCTGTCCTTCTTGAACTGAGGGCCCCAGAACTGGACACAATATCCCAGATGCAGCCTCACCAGGGCAGAGTAGAGGGGCAGGAGAACCTCTCTCCACCTCCTAACCACAGCCCTTCTCATCCACCCCAGGATGCCATGGGCTTCCTGGCTGTGAGGGCACATTGCTGGCTCCTGGTCACCCTGCTGGCCACCAGGACCCCCAGGTCCCTTTTCCCCATGCTACTCTCTAACAAGTCAGTCCCCAACCCACGCTGGTCCCTGGGGTTGTTCAGGGTGGTGAGCCGTGTGATTCCTACAACGGGAATTGTTTTCCTCAGCGTTTCCACAGATTTTTGGTTTCCTTTGAGAGGTGGCAGCATCTCCAGTATCTACTAAACACTCAACCCTTCCTTTTCTTTCAGAGGAAGCACAGGAGCCATCGTTCAAGGTATCTTGTACTAGAGGAATGTCTTTTAAAATATTAATCTGAGAAAAATCTAAAACCTCTTGATAATTCTTGGCTCATAAGACTATTCAAGTACAGCCTGCAGGGAAAACCAGAACTGCCGTTCACCTTTAGCAGAGTTGGGAGTTTTGCATTGATTTGCTTGCCTTCTGCCACTTCTTTTTTTTTCCCCTCAGTCCTTTCCCAATTTTCCAAGATCATCTGATGGCTACAGTAAAAATCCTGCTGCAAGAACAGGCACTGTTGCATGCGAGACATGATTACCCAGGGAATTTGGAGCGTGGATGTCTTAGTGGAATTCTTGCCAGACGAGGGTTTTTCTGCATTGTCTGGTAATTCAGATGTGCACAGATGCTGAAGCCACGCTGCTGACCTGAAGAGAATATTTAATAATTGTTACACTTCCTAGTGTTTCCAATCTGTGGAGGCAGAACAGGAAATTTCTTTGTGTTTGTTGTTGAAAACAGCGTTTCAAAGCGGATCCGTGAGTTCAAAAAAACCAATCTGAGGGTTTGCTTTGCCTGCACTTTAGAAATACCAATATTTACCTTCCTTTTTCCTACACTATCTTTACCTTACAGTATCTGCCAACAGCTTTAGCTGTGCTCAAAGGTACTCGGTCCTGTTCTGTAAGAAAGGGATAGAGTTGTGCCATGTGAGCCAACTTAAATCTTGCCTTTAGTTATTGAAACTTTCCCTCCTGTGCAAGCAGGTGACTGTAGGCTTGCTCTTCTAAAAAGGAATGGGCTTTGGGATGTGTTGATTTAACTTCCCCCCCCCCAAACTCCATACAGTTGCTTGCAAGTTACAAAAGAATAAAACCTATTTCTAGATTGGTGTTTAAATTTTTGGAGATGAATTTGCCAGCGCAGCATTATCTTTGTACGAAGCTTTGGGCAATGTTGTTTCAACTTGTTTTATGCTTCCCTGGTTTTACCTTCTATTCTGAGTTAGGGAAGAAAAATCCCTTCAGGAAAAAATGTTAATAAATAACGATTGTGCAGAATTTTGCTGATTTTTAGTGTGCTTGTGGAAAGGGGGAGAGGTATTTGGATGTGTGTCTTGGGAATTGGGTTGGGGAGAACGGGATGAGGCCTTGAGGTGGAGGTAGGAGCTTTTAAATGGACGGCCAGCTCTGAATCAAGAGTGCAATGCTGACTAATAAAATTGAAACAGCTTTGAGGGCTACTGGCTCTCGGTTTCAGTGAGGGTCTGGAACACCCTTTTGCAATGAGTAACAGATGCAGAAAATCCAGCAACAAGAAATGACACTTTTCAGGGATGTGGTAATTGTAGCAAAACTATTAGGGTTTTTACTTGGAGTGAAGGAGACCTGGGTTATTGCACTAAAAATGGGCAGGATGTCTTGCAATTCAGTAATTCTTTCACTATGGACATATTTTTAATAGGTTACCAGACTGCTTTGATTGGATTTTTTCTTTGATGGATTGTTTTTTTTCCCCCCCTCAAAAGCCTTTCCTTCACAAGCCTTTGGAAATCGTGGGAGTTGACTGTTGGTCTTCTGACAGTAAAACCTCAGTGAGCAGCCCCGTGGTGTTAATAGTGGAATAGGTGGGAGTTCACAGTGATTAAACTGCAGATAATCACCCTTGAAGCTCTCATGGCAGTCTGGTGTCAGGCACAAAGGGTTGAGACTTTATGATTATTGCTGGTGTTAATGAGAAGAACTCCCTTAACTCCCCAGAAAAGCAAAGCTAAACCCCACAGAATGAAAAAGGAGTGCTGTGCCAGTGGGGAATGTGCTCCTAGCCTCCTCCGAACGGAGATTCCCGAACGAGGCTGACTTGGCATCAGTGCTGGAGATACAGAACCGTGGCTGAGGTCCCAGGGAGCTGGGGGCCCTCGATGCCCCAAACCCCATCTTTGATCTTTTTCCTCCGATAGACACTCCCTTTGGCCCCAGGCTGCCAGTCACCTCCCATTTTGGGGTGGAATTGGGCTGCTTTCCAGGCTGACCGGGTGGAAAGCTGCAGATGCTTGATACGGATCACGCCGAGCAGCGAGTCGGCTGCCGGGGGAGCAGCAGTGATGGGATCCAGTGGCTGATGGGCCATGTGAAAAAGTGTGCAGAGCAGAAGGGTTGGGGCTCTTGGAACAAACTGGGCCATGCCTGTGCCTGTCCCTGGGGCTCGCACTCCTCTTGCGGTGTCTCTCTCTGCAGTAGCCCATCCCCTGAGAGGTGAGCCTGTCTCTGGAGACGGGTGGATGGAACTTCTCAGGGTCCTCTGGAAGTCCCAGGGCTGTTGTCTGCAAAACCAAAACTTGGGGTTTTTTTTGAGACAGACCATTGCATCCTTCCAGCATCTCTTGGAGCCGCTGCAGATGGTGAATTTGTGTTTGTTACAGAACAATTCCGTGGCCATCTCGGTGCTCTTGAAAAAAGAGTTACCCGGTTACTGTATTTCAGTGCTGTAAAAATGTAGGAGTGGGCATTACAAGAAGTCGTTTGATGGTTCCTGCTCGTGGGAAGGAATCAGGCTGCTAGGTGTGCTGGTAGCCAGGTTCTCTCGCAACTAAACAAGGTCACCTGCTCTACAGCGATCAGAGTCAACTCAAGACCAAGTGACAATACTTTAATTATTTCTCTAAGGAGTCGAGCCTCCTTTTAATTTTCTTCCTGAAAGGCACTGAGTACGTGCGTGGCTTTCCTTTCTAGTGGAAAACTACTGTGCCTTGTGCTAGCCAAACGTGGCTTGTGATCATTACACCAAGATGTGCGCTTTGTCCTGGGATTTTTCAGCGTATGCAGTGAGTTGGAGCTCCCTTCCCAAGGGCACCTTTCACAACAGTTGTGATCTGGTGCTAAAGATGATCAGAGGGTCAGACTTTGTGTCAGAGGCAGCTGTTCTTTTGGAGTTTAAAGGTTTATTCTTTGCAAATATGGGATCAGAAACAGGGTAATCTAGTTCAGCTAAGACTCTTTTGAAGCATCTTTTGAAACATGTCTGGAGAGCTTTACGGGAAGCTGCCAAGTTGAAACAAAAAAAAAAATTTGTTGGGCTTGAGCATAAAAGTTAAATACCCTGTCTGTAGAACTGGAGTGAGTTTGCACAGAATCACTCAGGTTGGAAAAGCCCCTTGGGATCATCGTGTCCAGCCATTAGCCCTACTCTACAAGTTCACCCCTAGACCACGTCCCCCAACACCACATCCAAGCGATGCTGAAACACATCCAGGGATGGGGACTCACCCACCTCCCTGGGCAGCCCATTCCAATCTCTCACTACCCTTTCCATGAAGAATTTTTCCCTAGTGTCCAGTCTAACCTTCCCTTGTCTCAGCTTGAGGCCATCCCCTCTGGTTCTGTCCCTAATGACCTGAGAGCAGAGCCCAGCACCAGCCTCTCTACACTGTCCTTTCAGGGAGCTGTAGAGAGTGATGAGGTCTCCCCTCAGCCTCCTCTTCCTCAAACTGAACAGGCCCAGCTCCTTCAAACACTCCTCATACGATCTCTTCTCCAGCCCCTTGCCCAGCTCCGTTGCCTCCTCTGCACCCACTCCAGCCCCTTGAGATCTCTCTTGTCCTGAGGTGCTGGCCTCAAACTGGGGACAGTACTGGAGTGAGGCCTCCCCAGTGCTGAGTGCAGGGGGACAATCGCCTCTCTACTTCTGCTTTTTTTTTTTTTCCTGGAGGAGTTTGGTGTTGTGGAGGGTTTCAAAGATGAGACACACCAGGGAGCTTCGTATTGGGAGAAATGAAGAAGAAAGATGAGTTTGAAAAGCTGAGTGCCCGCTCTTGGAGCGGCACAGTAAAAAACACTGCAGTGTTGCTGTGAGGCTGGGCAGGTACCTCCCTCTCTCCACTGCCCCGGGTTTGGAGGGTACAGAGCAGTCAGGTTCCATGTTTCTCCCTCCCTCCCTCTCCTCATTCCTCTTGCTTGCAGCTTTCCTGGTACCCGCTGCACGGTGGGTTCTGAAGCCTTGCCTGTGCTCGCTGCCAGCTTGGTTTCCATTGCCAGATGAGTTCTGCAGCTGAGAACCACACCAGCAAATAGCCTGTGCTTTCTGCAGGAGTAGCTGCTCAACCTGGATTAGACCAGATCAGGAGATCCAGGCATGCGTGAGAGAACAGGCTCCATGGCTGGCTCAGCTCTCGTGCCTCTGGGGTGACATCTTGATGACAGTGGAGTTTAATTGCTCTCTGGTTTGCTGATACAAGCTATTGTCCATTGAGGGGCTGAGTTTCTGCTTTACATTGCAGGCACAAAGCATTTCAATTAGGATATGGCTTGGTTTTTTGTTTATTTGTTTGGTTTTTATTTAATTGTGTGGTTTAGTTTGTTTTTTACTCAATTGTGTGTTTTAGTTTATTTGGTTTTTACTCAATCGTGTGTCTTAATTTTTTTTTACTCAGTTGTGTGTGTTAGGTTTTTTTTTCTTATTTAATCGTGTGTTTTAGTTTGGTTTTTTTTTTACTCAATTGTGTGTTTTACTCTCTAAACTTACTCCCAGGTAGAGAGTTACTGTATTTCGAGTGGGCTGGGATCTTTGCTGAGACTCTGTGGTGATGCAGAAGCTGGTGTGCTTGGATACTTCCTTAATAAGGAGCTGTGAATATTGAAAATCTGTGACTCAGCCACACTTTCAGTGATGTCAAGGCTTTTTTCGAGCTGACAATTTCTAATAAACCTTGGTTTCTGTCTCACAGGAGCACTCTTGAATTTTGACCCTGGAAAGTTAAAACTACCGGGGACGTTTGTGCTCTAATAACCCACTTAAAACGGCGTGGTTGGAAACAAGGTAGCCAGTCTGTATTTTGCAGTTTAGCAATTAAACCCATGAATTTTGGCTGCCAGAAAAGCTCTTTATTAAGTTATTTCTCTTTGCACTGTTACGGCTGGCATCCGTGGGAGCTCTAATGTCGCAGTGATGATGTGCGGCCGTTAATGCATGTGAGGAAAATGAGAGAAACACAAACTGCTGTTCACGCAGGAACTGGTAAGTCTCCAGCTCCTAAACCTTTATCAAAAGCACCTTTTTAAGAATTATTTTTATTAAAAGCTCAAGTGCTCCCTTCCTGCCCCAAACAAATATTGCCTTTAAATGCTGCGGAGAGGAAAATAGGGTAGAAAAGTGGGGAGCTCGGCCCAGCAGACAGAAGCGGGTTTGTCCTTGCTCAGGGAAGTCGTGAACAGAGTGATCTCAGAGAGGAGGAGGGAACAGAGGTGTCCGTGGGTTAATCTGGGGATCACAGCCCAGGGAGCACCCAGCACACCCCAGAACCTGCTGCACAGCGGGGTTTGCGGGTGCCGGTGTTCGGAAGGATGCAGGGGGGGACTGGGGAATCTTCCAGAAGCATCCCCATGGCTGTGTCTCTCACCTCGGTAGCTGTTGCCATGGCTGCCGGTGCCTCTCTTGAGTAGAAGGCTAAACTTTTGCTTCAGTAATTGTGGATTTAGGTAGAATTTCCAAGACTCTTTCCCTGAGAATGTTGTATTTGAATGGCAAAACCCCTAGCTAGTCTCGGAGGTGTGTGTAGTATAAAGAGATCTGAAAGGCTTTGGAGTTTAGGTCAACAATAATTATATAGGCTACATAATTTCCGAGTCTCAGCAGACTCAATCCCATCTGCAGTCTGTTAGTGTCCTTAACTTCAAATGAGAGAGTTGGGAGGCCTGGAATTGCAGCTGGCAATGTTGTTGCAGGGAGATGGTCATTTTAATTCCGTAAGTAACAGATGTGACGAAGAATATTCGGGAGGCTTTTTACTGCTGCGTTTTCAGGTAGGTAAATGTAAGCCTTGAAATAAATGGAATGTCTTGGGAGAAGCCTTTTGTCTCTACCCAATATACAGTGGTTCTCTTGTGGGCCAGCTCTGGCTAATTGACTGCCAGGAAACTTCGCACCGAGTCACTTGAAGTTGTGGGTATTCCAAGGTATTTATATCCCAGGGGATTAATGCATCTTGCTGCTAATGAACTTTGGGACTCGGAGGCGTCTCTTGTGAGTCTGTCACTGGATATATTTGCTTTGCTTGTGGTCTCTGTTTTACTTTGCAAAGTCTGAGTGTTGCGTTTAAAACAAAATCACAAGTGGAAATAAAAATCATTAAGTTCCGTTCGGCTCTGCAGGAGACGTTTTTCTCAAGCACCCAGGTCTGCTTGAACTGAGTATCCTCCAGGATTGGGATCTGACCTTTTCTTTTCTTTTTTTTTTGTTATATCTATCCTTTGCTTGGCTGTGCTGAGAAGCCAGAGGAAGTAGAGGAGGGAGGATGGCTATATTTAGACCGTGTTGCACGGGCAAAAGAAACATAAACTAGTCATAACCAAAGAATTAAAGAGGAACTTTGAGTTTAGCCTATTAGCAAGTCAGAATTATATGACTTTTAAGTTATTTCTGTTTGTGCTGTTAATTTTTTTCTGTAACTGGCTTCTGAGGTGCAGCAGCTTGACATGGCTGGAATTGCATGTGACAATTCAGAATGTCCTGTTAACCAGCCTTGGGGCTAGCAGGGTTTTACAGATTCTCTGTATATTTACTGGGATCCTTGCTGCTAATTTTAAACGCTTGCAAGAAGCTTGAAATCCTGAAAATAATTTCCTTGTTCCCATGTAAATAAAGGGAAGCTTTCCTTTGCTCTGTTTGCTCAGCATTTGTGGCTCTCAGCATTCGAGTAAACACACAGTGATGCTAAGTCTAGGCAAACATTTTCCATGTAACACTGCCTCCAATATCAATTCCAGTAACAGAACTTCTTGAAGCAACAGATTCTTTAATCTTTTCTATTTCCCTGAAGAAAAGGGGAACCAACTGATTCACTTTCTGGTCCTGTGTTGGAATATTCCATCCAGCTTCTCCACTAAACATTATTAGAATCTCATGCCAGCTTTGATCATACCTGATACAGTATTCCATTAGTTTTATGTTCACCTTTTTTGTGTGTTTTATTGATGCTTTCTTGTTCCTCCTGCTCTTTTCCTTCCATGTGCCCGATCTGGCTTGTTTGAAGTGCGAGGAACTGTTTGTGCAGTACCACCACCTCTGAGTTTCAGAGTATCTATTAAAGGTTACCTGCTCTTCTTTAGCCCAGGGAAGCTAGAGGGTGAAAACGTGCTTAATACCATGCTAATAACAGACAAATGTTTTGTGGCAGCTCTGGGGAGGAGGTTTTGGTTTCTTGGTTTAATCTCATGGCTTCTGCAGTAATCTCACAGTATCTGGAGGGCCAGCTGACAAAAACCACTTGAGTTTGTGGGCTTTGATTCATGGTGGCATCCCAGAGCAGAGCCTGAACATTTGAAACCTTGCTTTATTTTTCCGCTGTGCCTGGAGAACCCAGCAAGAGCTGTGGAAGGCAGGGAGCTGGGGCAGGAGCGTGGAAATGCTCTTTCCAAATGGCAAATAAACGAGTAGTTATGGAGGAAACTGCTCAGTTGTCACCTGAGGTAATGGGGGAGTCTGCTGAGGGGTCCTTTTTGGGGGGGGGGGGGGGGGG
>JANVCC010000071.1:3940690-3974212 GCA_025345505.1 Todiramphus chloris collaris
GGGGGGGGGGGGGGGATCTGCTTGAGGTGGTCCTTTTGGGGGTGACTGCTTGGGGTGTCCTTTTTGGGGGGCAGGGGGGGGTCCCTTTGGGGGGGGGTCTGCTCAGGTTCCTTTTGGGGGTCTGCTCACAAGTCCAGGAAGTGTGGTGGAGCTGGCAGTTGAAGTTTGGGTAGATCTCGGGGAGCTGCAGGAACAGCTTTGGGGCGCTGCTGAGTTGACTTGCAGGAAGGTCTCAGTTTGCCCCAGCAGTTCACTTGCTCTTACGGTAAGATGGGAGGAAGCTTGATGTATTTTTATGCTTTTTCCCAAGATCCGTTGTAGGAACTAGCACACGGTGAAGCTGTGGTAATGATTTGCCAACTTTTCAGCCCTGTGTCAGGAAGTCCTTTGTTGAAACAATAATGAGCGTGGAGTAGACGTGGAATTCATGCTCCAGGAACATTCAGGAAAGCTGATTCAGATGAACTGAAGATATAAATTGAAATACAATTCTAATTTTGTTTATCTTAATTCATCTGTTCGCTTCTATTCTGAATGAAGGTGTTCATACAGGAGTTTAATTTCATCTACTAAAAATACTGAAAGTAGTATCCTTAATTAGGTTGGGGGGGGTGTGATGGTTTCCTGAGCATTCTCAGACAACCTGCAGCCAGGGAGCTGGGCAGTGGCAGCAGGGAAGTGATGCAGTGTAGGTGCAGGGCTGATGTTGCTGAGAAGCCAAGAGCCTCCCCTTCTCCCCAGGAAAAGGGAAATCAAACAATGCAACGACCCTCCAATATATAACCTCTTCCCTGCAATCACAGAACCATAGAATTGTCAGGGCTGGAAGGGACCTTAAAGCTCATCTGGTTCCAACCCCCCTGCCATGGGCAGGGACACCTCCCACTAGAGCAGGTTGCTCACAGCCCCGGCCAGCCTGGGCTTCCAAACTTCCAAGGATGGGGCTTCCACCAACCTGCTCCGCTTGTGTGGAGTGTGGCAGGGAGTTAGAACCCAGATATTCCAACCCAGCAGATCACAAAACCCAGCAGCCTCGAGGCACGGGCAACTTGGGAGCCTGGAAATACTCTGGTTTTGGGGATTCAAGGAAATAATGCTCAAGATTGCCATTTAACTTGCATCAACGCTCTTTTTAGTTTGAGATCACACGTTTCACTTCAAATCATTTTGTATGTAGATTAGGGAATTTATAAGTTCTGTAATTAAAGCTTGTCCTGATTGATGTAGCAGCTCTCTTGTATTGCTACTGCCTCGTCACGCTGCTGATGAGCTCCATGTTACCTTTTTATTACACTTAATCTTCCAGAATTAATTGCAGAACTTCCCAAATCTGTAATTAGCATTGCGAGATCCACGCTGGAAGTTTGTTGGGGTTTTTTTTGTTTGTTTTAAGTCTAGAATTTTTTTTTTTTGTTTTAATGTTTCAAATGCTTGTTTGCTCAAGTCTGTTGATCTGGGTTTCTGGACACGCTGCACAGTACACGCTGACACGGTGAAGAGAATGCTGGCCAGCCTGTCTGTGAACAGTGCACTCTGGTATGCGGTGTCGTGGCACTCCAGGAATTCACTCATCTCTGGACCAAGAGCAAGATGTTGGTTATTGTTCCTTTAGAAAGGTTATTTGGGATCTATGAAACTTGCTGCTCAATGCAACGTCAGCTACAGGCACATCTTTGCTTTAAATATCTCTTAACAATTCCGGGTGTGATGCAGGTCTGTTAAACCCTAGTGGATGGGGCTCTTAAAGGGCTCCAAGGACACCATCTTCATCCGAGTTTATTCCTGTGCTGGAAGGGTCTTTTTTTGCTAGTGATGGGGTTTTTTTTGGTTAACGTCAATGTGTTGTGGCTTAGGCACTTCATTCCTAGGCTGACAGCCTTGGGAAAGGTTTTATAGGAGAGGTGTCCTGGTTTGAGTGGGAACAGAACTAATTCTGGTCAGTGGTTTCCCTTTCCAGCTCAGCTGTCCTCACCCCCTGCCCTGCCTGCAGCCAGCAGCCTGTTCTCACAGACAGAGGCTGCTGCTGGCAGGGAGAACCCCCATGGGCAGGGTTACTGCCCAGGGCTGGGGTGCAGACCAAGGCCCTGCTGGATCTTGGGTACCACTCTGGGGGTGCAGAAAGGGAAAGGCGGCACCTGCAGGGAGGAGGGCACAGGATGGGTGACCCTACACTGACCAACGAGGGATTCCAGCCCATATTCGTCATATTCGGTTCAGAGCTGAGGGATCTAAGGGGTCTCTGGGCTCTTTGCTCCCCTCTTGGGCTGCTCTGCCAGCTTGGCTTGGTTCAGGTCCTCTTTTGGTTCCCTCCTGGGAGCACCCAAGGAGGCCTCTGTCCGTTGGCCTTCGATCCCGGGCTGGGTGTTCCCGACCCCGGTACCAGAACCCAGCCCCTGAACGCAGCTCCCGGCTGCTGCGGGGCCCAGGCTGGGACTGTCCCAGTGCCTGCTGCACAGCACCAGTGCTGACAGGGATGGAATTGCCCTCAGGGGGCTGGGTTCCAGACTGGCTTTGTATACATTTCTATATATTCCATTTTTATTATTATGAATTTCATTTCCATTCAAGCTGTTCTAGTTCCCTTCTCTAATGGCTGAATCTCTCTCCCTTATTCCCTTTCCCTTCCCCTCTGGGGAGGGAGGGGGGGTAACAGAGAGGCTGTTCTAGGTCTAAGGGGCTGCCCTGACCCTGACCCATGACAAGAGGATATAATTAATGGGCTTTCAAGCTGTTAACTCTTTTGCTGCTGAATGCAAGTGTCTGTATCTGTCATCCCGGGGATGTCAGTGTGATCTTCCTAGCGCTGAGATGCGAGAACTGTGGCACAAACAGGACAAGACAAAAGCACCGTTGGTGCTTCATCTCCTGAACTCTTCACAGTGGTTGGGTTTTTCCCCCCTGTTGAAATGCTGCCCATGTAGGGGAGGTGTAGCTTCACTTTGAGGTGACACTTAAATCTGTAAACTGTTCTGTCCCCATCGAAGGCTTCGTGACAGGGTCCCCCAGGCAGCGTTGCTCGGCCCTGTGAGCACAGCTCCTGTGCTGCAGGAGGGGGCTTGGAATGTGTCTGTGTGACTTGGGAAATAAACCCGAGACAGCTCCAGGGCTGTTGAAATGGAAGAAAGAAAAGCATAGTGTGCCTCGGATTGCACATGTTATTCTTTCCCTGTAGTTGAAACCCAAGGTAGGAGTTGCGATCCCGAAGCCTTTGCAAAGTCCCAGCAAAGCAAAAAGTGCAATCCCAGTACAAAAAGGCTGCAACTGGGTGGTGTTTCTGTCTTTGGCAGATGTGAGGGGCTTTAGACCCAGCAGGGGTATGAGTGCTTGAAATGCAAGGGAATTGGTACGGAGGAAGGGGCCGATTGTTGAAATGGGCAGCGTAACAACCCTATTTTGCAGTTTGCTTTTCCAATGAATTGCCAGCTTTCTGTTGGAAAAAATGTGCTTGGTGTGTTCTCAGACCTAAAACTGTAATAAATTTTTCCCCTCCAATATCCACGGCTTAACTAACAACTTATCTAAGCACCAAAGACACACAGCTGAGCTCTTTGGGGCCTGAAATGTGGGGTCAGGAGGCAGCTCAGCATAGCTCCTCTGGCTGTTGTCTTGGAGGCTTTCTGAAGTAAGAGTTAATGACTTTAAAGAGTGAAGATCTTGGACTAGATGATCTCCAGAGGTCTGTTCCAGACCCTGCTGTTCTGTGAAGTTGTTTAACCACTGGTGATGTTGCAGTTGTATCCCTTTTCTAGACAGAAATAACTGTTCCAGGAAGTTTTGTATTTTCTTGCTTGGAATTCTGTGTATTTCCCTGAACCCTTTTCCTAAAAAAAACAAAAAGAGGTGGAAAAAAAAAATCAAGCTGAGTGTTTTTTGACAGTAATGTTTGAGCTTTCAGTTTCTCTAAGGTAATGTTTTTCTTTTCTTTCCCCACTTGTTTTGTAGGATGCTGTGACCTCAAAACCAGTAATCCAGTTTCAAGGAAGCCAAGGGGTAAGTCTGTATTTGGATTGCCTTGGGAAGTTCTGTACTGGCTTATACAATGATCTGAGTAAGGTATTTGTTCTGCATGTCTCTCCAGTTCCAGTTCAAAGATCTCTGAGAGATGTGAAGTTCAGATGTGGTTCAGGAAAGTGTTTGCTCCTTGATCCCGTGGATTATCTCTCTAAAAACTTTTCCACTTCTTTTTACTTCCGAGCTTTGCTAAATCCACCAGCTCCACCACTGTTGCAGGTGATGAAGTTTAGTTTTCTAAGGGGTAGAGCAAGGAGTCAGAAGGTTCAGTGATGGCAGAACTGTGGTGGGTCCTGCAGCCCGTGGTGGTGGCACTGCAGGTTTGGGAACTCCCCCTGCTGAGGAAACACCACGCAGAGCCTGGTAAACCTGCTGCAGGACTTGATGGGTACCAGTTACAGTCCCAGTGCTTGGAGGCTGCCACAGATGCTCTGCAGCTTTATTCACTATGTGTGTATAAAAAACTGCAGTTTCTGTGAGTACCAAAAATGCTATGTTGAGGAGTTTTATTTCTTTAACTTCCGTTCTGATGACTGAACTCCTCCAGGATATTTGCAGACGCTTCGAAGTCTGTCAAGGCAGTTACTGACAACACTGAGATTTGATGGGTAGTGTTTCTGGTGGAGTAATGCAGCTCCTCAGTGAAGGTTAGAAGTGGTATTTATATATCTTTTGGGTAGAAAACTGTGCGTGTTTAAATCTCATCTGCATATGGAAGGGGAATTTATCTTTATTTTAAGAATCTGAACTCGGCTGTAAATAACTTCTTAGGGTTTTTTTTTTTTATTGTGGCACAATAAAACTTTCAAAAAGGCTTGAATGAAGAAGTCAGAGTCTAGCACATTTCTCCTTGCCCACATTTCACCTTGTGGAATGAGTTGCACTAACAGCACATCGTGCTCTTAAAATGTAGCAGGAGAGACATGATTGGGAAGAAGGAAAAATGAGCCCTTTTGTCCTGGGAAATAATGAAAGCAGCAATTTCCAGGTCTCTTTACTTTGTTTACAGTTAAAAATCCCGGAAAGCTCAGCATGAAAGCTTAGATAAAAATCTGCAACTGAGGTTTGGCAAAATTAGAAGCAAGTGACAGAGAGCTGTTAAGGGTGCATGATTTTAAGGGTGCACGATCCAGCAGATTGAGGGAGGTTCTCCTCCCCCTCTGCTCTGCCAAGTGAGACCTCACCTGGAGTATTGTGTCCAGTTCTGGGCTCCAGCTCAAGAGGGTCGGAGATCTACTTGAGAGATTCCAGTGATTAAGGAGCTGGAATATCTGCCTTCTGAGGAGAGGCTGAGAGCCCTGAGGCTTTCGAGTCTGGAGAGGAGAATACTGAGAGGTGATCTAATGAATGTCTATAAATACACGAGGGCTGGGTGTCAAGAACTGCAGAATCCCCGAGGCTGGAAAAGCCCTCTGAGATCAGCAAGTCCAGCCTGTGACCCAACCCCAGCACACGGGCCAGGCCCTGGCACTCAGTGCCACATCAGCCTGTCTTTGAACACCTCCAGGGACGGGGACTCCACCAGCTCCCTGGGCAGGCCCTTCCCATGGCTGATCACCCTCTGTCAGGAGGGGCTTCCTGATACCCAACCGAACCCTGCCCTGGCACAGCTCCAGGCCATGGCCTCTCCTCCTGTCCCTGGGTGCCTGGGAGCAGAGCCCGACCCCCCCTGCCTACAGCCTCCCTTCAGGGAGCTGGAGAGAGGGACAAAGTCTCCCTGAGTCTCCTCTGCTCCAGGCTGAACAACCCCAGCTCCCTCAGCCTCTCCTCAGAAGCCTTTCCCTGCAGTCCCTTCCCCAGCCTCGCTGTCTCCTCTGGCCCCGCTCCAGCAGCTCAGTGCCCTTCTGGCAGCGAGGGGCCCAGAGCTGTGCCCGGTGCTGGAGGTGAGTGCTGGGGGAGAATCCCACCCCTGCTCCTGCTGGCCACACTGTTCCTGATCCAGGCCAGGGTGCCACTGGCCACCCGGGCCACCTGGGCACACTGCTGGCTCACGTTCAACCCGTTGTCAACCAGCAAGGACAACCTCTTTGCCCTTGTGCCCTGTGACAGGACGAGGGGCAATGGATCCAAGCTCAAGCACAGGAAGTTCCACCTCAACATGAGGAAGAACTTCTTTACTGCAAGGGTTACAGACACTGGAACAGACTGTCCAGAGAGGCTGTGGAGTCTCCTTCTCTGGAGGCTTTCAAGACCTGTCTGGGTGCATTTCTGAGTGATCTGCTCTCGTTCTGCCCTGGTCTGGCAGGGGGTTGGACTTGATGATCTTCGGAGGTCCCTTCCAACCCCTAACATTCTGTGATTTCTTGCTATTAAATGATTAAACAGCTTTGCAGGTAATAAAGAAGCTAAAAAGACTGCAAATGCTTTCCTTTAACTTTGGAGAGCACCTGGTGAGGATCTACACCTGACTCTCCCTGCAAAGCTGTTTAAGTTCTAGAAATGTCTCTTCTCTGAATCTTCATCCTCGAAGGCAAATGTTGCAAAAAGAATCAGAGCAGCTTAAACCAACTCTGCTGTCCTCGGCCGCTGCGCTCTCCTTGCAGACAGATCTCATTGTGGGCATTGTCAGGGGAATGGGAAGAAAAGCCATTTTAAAATGATGCAGTTCCTTACAATGAAAAAGTATTTTCAAATCAGGCAGTACCTTATAAAACTTAAATATTTAATTGTATTTGAGCCCTTAACTTGCAGAGAAGAGTTTCTGCTGAAGGAGCTGCCTGTCACCCGTGGTCCCAGTTGGGGCTGAGGGGGAAAGGAGTGAAGCAGCACGACTGCCTCTGCTGCTGCCATTAAAGAGCACGGTGGTGAGACCTGCCCAGTGTGAGCAGCACCAGGACCTTGCTGGTGGAAGGAGGATGTTGGCAGCACAGCACTGACCTCTGCTTGCCTTGTTTTCAACTATTTAATTAATTGCACCGTTGAGCTGCAAGGCCAAAGGTAGAGCTTGGAAGAAAGCGAGATCCAGTTCAGCTGGGGAAACAGAAGGAGCTGTTTGTCCTTTTATTGCTATCTTCCCTGGGTCTGACAAGAAGCTGGCAGCCTCTGCCATCTGTTTAAGAGTAGTGCTTGTGTATGCTACAGTTGTGCCCTGCTTTAGGGAATAGATGGCAGAGCTTGAACTGCTTTCCGTGAGCCTCCCATCAACTGAAATAATACCAGTGATTTAACAAGTTCTCTAGTTCAGCTGGTGACATTAAACGGTCTTTCTCCAGGTGTTTATTTTTGGGATACACTTTCTTCTACTATACCTTAGTTCCACAAATTGTTCCTTTCCTATTTTGCTTCCTAACAAATGTTGCTATGGAGAAGATTTCCCAGTGGCTTTTGAGGGTGGTGGGTTTTGTATGTAACAAGAACGTCAGAGCGATCTAAAGCAATATCCAGTGATAGGAAATGTTAATAGTGTGACTTTTCTGTATGAACACCCCTCTCCCAAGGAGGAAAACCTTAAAAGTACTTGATGATTGGAGAAGGCAGGATATAAAATAAGAGTTTAAAACTTCTGCTGCCTTAATTTTATTCTCTAGAGGCCTTTAAATTACTGTGTCCGTGTCTTTTTGTTTTTACTGATTTCCAGTGTTAGGCTAATGAATGCTGTAAAGGATACTCCCAGCTTTTAATACACAGAAAAAAACCTTTCCTCTTTAATACTGTCACTAACCAGAGAAGGGAATTGGCCAGAAATAAAACACAGGGAGGTGGCAGCTCTGTTGCCCAAGTGCTGAATGTAGGATGTTGGTTGTTCTAGCCCAAAATAAATTAGCTTTTTCAGTAACAGGGCACGATGCATCCTGCGTGGATCCTGCTCTGGATTGAATCTCACCACAGCTCTTAGAGACTGTGGGCTCTGAATGGTCTGCCTTGGGGTGCTTTGCTTTAAAGTGGTCTTGGGATGCTTTGCTTTAAAGTGATCCTAGTCTTGTTAATTATTTTCTCATAAAATCTGTGTAATCTCATAATATCTGTGTAATAATCAGCATTTCAATAGTAGGAACTGGGTTGGAATTAGCAGAGTGTTAACTTTGCTTTGAGATGCTAAAATGGGACTATCTGGATATTCCTTAAAAGCAGCACCTTGAACTGGGTTTTCATGGATAGTTTTTGTGGGATCTTGAGCAGTTTGCTCATGTCAGGGTGCGTGTAACTTAAATTTGAGTTACAAACAGTGGGCATAGCTATGCAAGAAAGGCTGAATAAGCTATTTTGGTAAAAGCACTGTGGAATTAGAGCTTAGGTTGGGTCAGATTTGCAGGTGCTTACTGAGGGGGGGAGCAGGGAAAGAACTGAACGGAGGGGGTGGAGGGAAACCCCTTGGGGTGCACTGTTAGAAACAACTTCTTCACTTCATGGGGTTGGAAAATGTTTCCCCACGTTCCTTGGGATGAACTTGTGCTGGTGCTGATAGAGGAAGGCGAAATTGCCGTTCAAAGTGAGCTGTACACAGATGAATATTACTTGAAAGAAAAAAAAAGCCCCACCAGAAGTCACATCTGTACTGAGCTATTTTTAAGTGTCTATGGTTACTGGTGTAAAACTCTGCACCAAAATTAGGGTTACCTCAAAGCAGTTACCATGCTGATTCAGTGGCTTGAGAAACCTTCTGTTTCGGCTAAAAATAGTTCCTAGATAACGGCCAGTTTGCATATGCTGTGCTTTTCAGTACTGGAACGAGCAACATTTAATGCTAAAGGGACTCTCTTGCTCCTGTCTCATTTTCCATCCTCAGAAACTCTACAGAAATGCCAGACTCGGGGCTCTCGGAGCAGCTGGCTTTTGCCAAGCTGACTGAGGAGTTATTTTAGTGTGTGAACGTATCATTTGGGTACATCCTCTGGGTTTTATTTTACAAACCCATGGTGTGCAGGACGGCTGGCTCCCCGGTGACCGGCACTGGAAGCCCAACGGGCCCGTTACGTTCACCTTCGTGCCCCGTTCCCAGCCAGTGAACTAGTGGGTGAACGGTGCCAACTGCCAGATCCCCACAGTCTGCTGTTTACATAACTTGGAGCTTGTGCATATTCTCAGCTCGCTTGTAAAGCAGAAGAGAATTTTGCTTCTTCTGGATGGGTGGGGGCAGAGGGTGCCAGGACAGATTAAGAGCTGAAGGCTACGGTGCGTGTTTGGCCGAGGAGATAATGGGGGCTCGGCCGTTGTTGCCGGAGGGTCAGCGCTGCCCAGTGCTGCCTGGGTTGTACTGGTTCTGCTCAGAGTGGGGTTTTTTTTTTGTCTGGATCCTGGGAGCGTGTCTGGGAGAACTCAGCCTTTTGTAGGGCTCGAGTGTGTCTTGGCTTGAGAGAAGGGACTTCCGTCTTGAGAACTGGTCAGAATTGGAATTGTTTAGGTGGGAAGAGACCATGAGGATCATCAAGTCCGACTGCTCACTGCCAGGGCACCACTGACCCCTGTCCCTCAGCACTGTATCCCCACAGCTTTGAATCCCCTCCCAGGCTGGGGCCTTCCCCCCTGCCCTGGACAACCCTCGAGGGGAAGAAATTGTTCCTAATACCCGATCTAAACCTCCCCTGGGGCAACTTGAGGCCGGTTCTTCTTGTCCTGTCCTTGTTCCTTGGGAGCAGAGCCCGACCCCCCTGGCTCCAACCTCCTGTCAGGAGCTGCCAGAGCCAGAAGGTCTCCCCTCAGCCTCCTTCTCTCCAGGCTGAACAAGCCCAGGTCCCCCAGCTGCTCCTCAGCACCCTTGTGCTCCAGCCCCTTCCACAGCTCCGTTGCCCTTCTCTGGCCACGCTCCAGCCCCTCCATGCCCTTCTGGGAGCGAGGGGCCCAAACCTGACCCCAGGATTCCAGGGGCAGCCTCCCCAGTGCCCAGTCCAGGGAAGTGAAAACTGCTGCAGGGGCTCAGCCTGATGCAGCTCCGGAGCATTTCTTGCTGCTTCTGAGAACATCCCTGTGGTTTAGCAAAGGGGCCTGAGTGTGTTGGGTTTCCAGGCTGCTGTAGACACCCGAGTTCAGAGGGAAACCACCTAGAAACCCTCTGGGCCAGGAGTGAGTGCTTCTGGGGCCCAGTCCTGTGTGGATGCCTCGAGCTGGTTTGCCCGTGGAGATATTTTGTACATATGTGGCAGTCTGGGTAAATAGAAATCTGTGTGGTAGATCCTAGCCTAAAATAGGTTGAAGCTGATGTTCCTCCAGTCTCGTTTCTCTGGAAGCCATCTTAATTATCAAATATTGATGCGATAGAGCTCAGATGCTGAGATCTGCGTTGCATCTTGAACGCAGAGGGGAAACAATTTCCCTTTTGAAAAATGAATGGCTGGGGGGGGGGGAGAACCAGTGCAGATTGCTGGAGAGTTGTCTGGGGAGCACACTTAATGCTTGATTAAATATTTAATTTAGCAGCAGCGTCACACTCTACCGTGAGCCATGAAATCTCGTTATGGAATTATAATCTCCTAAAGAATAAGCGTGCTACCTAGTGACCTGGCTCGTACTATGTTTAGTGCTGGATCACTAATTCCAAAGAAAGAAGTCTCAAGTGCTTTAAATTGAATATAAACAGTGGTGGCAAGTCTGTTTTGAGCCTGAATCAATAGAATTGGGTCAGATTCCTAGAACAAGATTACTGTGGGCTTCTCTTTGAAAGGCAGCAAGCCACCAGCTCAGATCTCTGTCCTGTTACAGACACAGCTGTCTCTGTAGCTCTGCCCACCTCTGTTACATTATCTTTTCTGTGCATATGGTTTTGTTAACTCGAATCCTTCTTGTAGCTTCTCACAATCTCCTCTGCAGTAATTCATGTGCTTTCCTTCTATTGTGTTGCAAAACGCCTGAAAACGTAGTGACTGCCAGAAAATTGAGTGCTGTGTTACTGTGGGCTACTCGAGTGACGAACATTTTTCTGCTTCCAAACAGCACATTGCAATTCCACGGCCTGACCGACCTACAGAAGTGAGGACTTTCACATTTTACCTTTCAAATATCGGCAAGGACAGCCCCCAGGGGAGCTTTGACTGTATCCAGCAGTATGTATCCAGGTGAGTGGCACAGCAAGAGAAGATCTAGCTCTTTTAAAGACATGCCTATCTCTGCTATCTTTTGTAGAATCATTTTTCTAACAAACCTGAACAAAACTTAATATGTGTTCTTATTAGAGCCTTTCTAATCTGTGTGTGTCTATTTAGGTAGAGAGGCACTCCCAGAAGAACCCACCTCTCAGCTGCTTTCTGTCCCCTTCCGTTACCTAGCTAACACAACCCCAGTCACTCAGCAGTGACTGCCTGTTTGCAGTGGGGGAAGTATCTTTTCCGTTGCGTTTCTTTTGCAGCAACGGCAATATCCATTTGGATTGCCTTGGAAGCATACAGGATAAAATCACGGTGTGCGCTACCGATGATTCCTACCAGAAGGCAAGGCAAAGCATGGCACAGGCGGAGGAGGAGACCCGCAGTCGGAGCGCTATAGTTATCAAACCTGGGGGGAGATACGTAGGTAAGCGGCAACTGGATACTGGGGGGCATCTTCACTGACTTCTGAAGTCAAATGCTGGCCTTTGTTTGCTTGACCAGGGAAGTCTCTAACCAAAGTTCCTGCTAGTTCCTGATGGGTGTCTGGTTTATTAGGGTGATGCTTTCCTTGCTCTGTCACTTGCTTCCATCTTCACCCTAGAGCGTGTTTGCGTGGCCTGTGAGGATGGTCTGCGTGCAGTCACATCGCTCTGGCATTGTCCCACGGTTGGCACACTGGTGCTGAGAGCGTGCTGCTGCTGAGAGTGTGCTGCTGATCCATCGGGATTGTCTGTGCTCCTCAGTCAGCTAAAATGTCCCCCCTGCTGTCATCACACACGTGGCGTGTGCCTGTGCTTGAGACCGTAACACGCAGCGTGTAGGATGCGGATAGCAGAGCCCTTGTGTTACTAAACAGACTACAGCAGCACTGCTGCCTGGCTGCAGCCACTGCACCATCTCACTCGGCCAACAAAAGGAGATTCTGAGAGGGAATTAAACTGGCAAGTACCAGTGGGCTCCAGAAGGAGCCTGCAGAGACCTAGATTTCAGCTTGGGTCTCTGCTTAAGCTTAAATTGTTCACAAAATCAGGGCAGAAATATAAACCCAAAAAAGTAGAGTTTTGGGTTGGTTGGTTTTGGTTGGTTGTTGTGTGTGGGTTGGTTGGGTTTTTTTTGAGTCAGATGCTTCGTCTGCAGCCCATGTGATCTGTAGCTAGCCTCTTCTCAGAGGGTGCCTGTGATGCAAATGGTGAGTTGCAAAACGTAGAACTGCCCCTGACTCACTGTTTTATCAGCCAAGTGCTGAAAGCCGAGAAGTAAGATAGTAATCGGGAAGGAAATGCATTGATTTCCTGTAGACTGGAAGATTTTTTTTTGTTGTTTAGGTTATGTTTGAGAACGTTACGGTAAGTGGATGAAATTGTTAGGCTCAAAGCAAATTGCTTCCCGGAAAGATAAAGCTAAAGTTTTGATTTAAAAATACTCCTGCTAAATGGAGGTACCACTGCCTAAAGAGCAGTGGAGTGGCACGTGTGCTGCATGTAAGATCTCAGTGTTTGAGACAGGAGGAAAGCACTGGCCCAGGAAGGAGGAGGCTGGTCGAGGACAGTCCTCTTGGAGGACACGCATGTTTCTGGGGTGGCAGCACCAGCAGCTGATTCACTCGCCGGCTGCTCTGGAGGGAGGTGCCTGGTGGTCCCATTTCCATGAGAACTCAGCGCTTCGGAGTCAGTGGAGTTGTTCCAAGAAGCTCAGACGTGGAAGGATTTGTATCAAACGTTGAAACTGGAGCTTAACAGAACCCTGGGGGTGGGCACTAGCACTTGGATGGATATATGTGTGAATAGATGCAGGGGGACGTGTGTCCTTACACACTAAACACGTGTGTGTGTATACACAGCCATCTATATGCACACATACACATTCTAAACACGTGTGTGTGTGTGTGTTTACACATCTATCTATATGCACACATATAAATACTCTAAAAGACTTCATGTTCTGGCTTAACTTAGTTTATTCTTTTCCTATCATTTCACATTCTGGCTCCAGCCTTAAGCTAAAACGTCCCAGTGTGGGTTTGCTGTTCATGACCTGGCAACACTTAAGGGAGTTCTAGAAAGCTGATGAATCTGCTCTCGTCCCATTGTGGGAAATGAAGTCCAATTGACCTCTGAATGTGGGGATATTTAATGTGTGAACTGTTGTTTTGCTCCCTTCTCATCTTAATTCAGCCCTGTCGACGAGGGGCCGTGCTTACTTGCATCAGTGTGATGCGTAATAAAAAGCCAGGAAATGAGGACTTGGTTACGCAATCTCCATTTCAATAAAATAAACACTGCAGACAATCACCAGTATCTTCAGATGACTCAGTTGAAAACATTGCTTCCTAGCAGTGGAGAATTGCCACGCTGAAATAAACCTCCAGAACTCTTGCAGTAAATGCTGGTTGTTGTTTGCCCCAGTGAAGGTCGCTTTCTCGAACCGAAGGGATTATTGATTACACCTCTCAGTTTTAGACCTTGGACCTTACAAATTTTCTGCCTCAATTTGCTGGTTTGGTAGCAGAACCTGCCTTTGTGAGCTGTTTCTGGATGCAGAATAGTAACATTCCCTGATGTGTGCTTTAGGGAGCAATGCGACGCTTGTGCAAGGGAATGGATCCAAACTGGAGAGAGGTGGATTCAGGTTGGACAGGAGGAAGAATTTCTTCCCCAGGAGGGTGGGGAAACACTGGCCCAGGTTGCCCAGAGAGGTGGTGGAAGCCCCATCCTTGGAAGTTTGGAAGCCCAGGCTGGCTGGGGCTGTGAGCAACCTGCTCTAGTGGGAGGTGTCCCTGCCCATGGCAGGGGGGCTGGAACCAGATGAGCTTTCAGGTCCCTTCCAACCCTGACGATTCTATGGTTCTGGTTAAATCTGGTTTTCAGTAGGAATGAGAGAAGTTCATTCTTGTATGATGCTGTCAGAAACCAAGAACCACATTTGTGACAGAGTTGAGGAGTCTCCCTCTGAGGGCTGGAGATGAACTTCTGAGACAGGTTTATGTCCTGACATCTCTCTCTGTAACTGGAGGGTGAAGCAGCTATTCCTGCAGCGTAGAAGGGGCTGCTCTGTCGGAACAGACAGTGTGCTGATGAATAGCCTGATCTGTCGGTGGGAGACTCCATTCATGTGCTGTGTTTGGCAGGGGGCAGGGAGATAGACCCAGCCCCATAAAGTTCCTATTGTTCTAAAAGCAGAAACATCTGCTGGAGTAACGTTTTTGCTGAGATCAGCAGCAGGAGAGCCGCTCGTTGACCAGTTCTGGTCTTTCCCCTCCATATTTCGACTCTTCTATGCAATAATGCAGAATTTTCTTCTCACAGAAAGGGGGGAAAATGGTTAGATTAACAGTGGGGTACATACACTTGATAAATGAAAAGCTGGCAAACAAAGAGAGCATTATGTAAGCTTGTGGCCAACAATACTCGGTTTTCCAGAGCTCGGTGTTGCTGTTTACTTGTTACAAGCTTGTCATGAATCATAAAACTCAGGGAATACTTGTTCTGGTGGCATAATGGAACACTGGGGGTGTGCTGGTTGTGTCTGCTCTGCGTTGTCACCTTCTAGCCCTTCCTTCAGAACTCGGTGTGTGTGTTGACAGCCCTCTGGCCTTTGCAGGGTGACTTCTGCAGTTCACTCTTCTCATCTCATTTTAGGCAAAAAGGTTCAGGTGCGTAAACCTGCACCAGGAGCTTCTGATGCTGTTCCCTCCAGGAAGCGCCCAACGCCAGTCAACCTTGCCAGTGCAATAAAGAGAGGCAATAGTGCCATTTCTCAGAGACCCTTCAAAGATAGGGTTGTGCACTTACTGGCACTAAAGCCTTATAAGAAACCTGAACTTATTCTCAGATTGCAGAAGGATGGACTTTCTCAGCAGGACAAGGATTTGCTGGACAACCTTCTGCAACAGGTTCGTACTCTCGACAAAGGCAACGGTTTAGGTAGAGGGGAAATATCTGTCGGAACAGTTGGGGTAGCCTGAATATAACCTGTGTGTCTGAGCTGCACCTGAAGTTTCCATACAGGCTCTGTCTGACAGAAGCTCCCAATTCACGTTGCTGAAAGTAGCAGAAGCCTCTTGTGTGCACACCTTGGTTCGTGTGCAGTGAAGCTGTAGGACTTTGGCTCGCCAGATGGGTCACTTAAGAGGAGCGCTCTTGTTCATCGTGAGGAGAATTACCTAACAGAGGATCTCTGAGCTGTTTGATATGCCCTGACCTATAAATCTGTACATTGTTAATGTAAAGGAACCCACTCTGTACCGCTATGTGTAACGTTTCCTTTGTGAAGGGAAAAAATACATCCCTCTCCACTAAGCTTTACGTTCATGCGTTGTTCAGCCCTGTGCCTCTTGCTGCTTAGAGGTGCAGCTGGTTAGGTGTGAAGATCATGCAGCTTCTTGCAGAGCATATTATTTGTATGTCAAGTGTGAAAGCTGTCTCCAAGCTGAATCAGTTCTTAACGCTTTGAGTCATGTTGAAGGTGCCATTTTAGGGAGTGCAGTAAATACCTTTCCTGCTCTCGCAGTGCAAACACACCACGGGTATTTATTGAAATGCTGCAGCTGGCTTCTGGTGTATCTTTATTTCTTTTTTTTTTCTTTTTACTCCTTTTCAAAGCTGGAAAGAATGAGACAGTAAGGAGTTAGTTTGCCCAAGGGCACAGGGCAGGTCTTACTGAAAATGGAGTTATTGCTGGCACAACATGTCCCTTCCCTACATTTTAATCCCGTCCCTTAATTTTCCCAGCAGCACCAGAATTGTTTTGAACAGCCTTTTGAATGCTAGAAATAGTTTTAATGCTAGAAATACAGTTTCTGATAGTGACCTTTATCAGTGCTCTCACAACCCCCTGGCAGGCAAGTGGCATGTTTGCAGTGTCTGCAGTGTCAGCCTGATTGGGCTAAATGCTGATTATTTGGCTGTAAATGTATTGCTCGTAAACTTAATCTCCTTTCAGCGCTACCAGGGCTCCCATCCACAAGCAGACACAGATAAGCTAAAAATTACAGGCTGCTTTAAAGCTATATGTCTAAATACCTCTAGGTGTAGGTTTCATTGGGCTGTTGCATCTCTCCTAGGACTCTGTGTTCCTGCTGGCCTTTTTGCCTCATTTTGCAAGGTTTCTATTTTTGGGAGGCCTGGGGTGGAGCTTGCAGAGTCCTACACCAGCAAAACAAGGAGGTAGCAGCTTCCAGCCTCTTCACAGAGAAAGTCTGAGTTGTTGTTCTGCCCGGGCTACAAGCCCTGCCAAGCAGCATGTCTCCTGCTGTAAAAGAAGCAGGAACCAGAGAGATTCTCGGAGAGTTTTTTGTGAAAGAACCTGGCTTTGCTTTTGTCTCTTGGGCATGTTTACTGGGATATCTAAATGTAAAACAGAGCTCGAAGTCTTCTTGTATTTTGGCTCGGGGTTTTGGAAAGCTGACGGAACTGAAAGGAAAAACAGAGTGTTTGTCATGTAAACTGATAACTGTGCTTTATATTTTTTGCTTATCGGGAGAGCTTTGCTGTATCAGTTCAGCAGCTTTTTACCTTTAAATTCATAGATTTTTTTTTAATACTACATCATAGTCTCCCTGAAGCAGAAGCAGGGGAATTAACAGCATCTTCCACTCCTTCACTTGCTTTTTGGAGGTTATCTTACTGCTGCATGGATAGTAGAAATTCATAAGCACAACCATCTCCTGAATGGAGTGAGTAGAGGAGAGCACCAGTCTTTAACCAGATGTGCACTATCTACTGGCTGAACAAAAGCATCCTCCAGTTTGAAGTGTAATAGCAGTCATTAAAGCTGAATGGCTGGAGCAGGGAGTTTGGGCTTTGCCAGTTGGTCAGCCTGGCTGTGGGCACAGCGTTCAGCACCTCTGGCCTCCATATCCGTTCTGTAAAAATAAATCTCAGGGTTTGTTTTCCTCCTAAACTCACAGTGCTCTTCAGTCACCCAGGAAGGGTTCACCAAGACAGTGTCTGTGAAAGCTTAACTGGGGCTTTTTGGTTTGTGCTAATACTGTGATTCTCATATGTATAACCAGCAGCAAGAAGTTAAGTTTTCAGTCAAGCAGTGGGAAGGCTGAAGTGGGACAACTCTTAAGTTGCTTCCACTCTAATACAATCCTGCTGGGTCTGGCAGTGTGTGTTCTGTCCACGTAGGCACTGGGGAAACTACACGCTAGGAAAGCTTCTCATACAAGTGTACTGAGTGAACTGCAGCACAGGACTCAAGCGCAGAGCTTTACTGTAAAATCCTGGGTTATAAGCTGGGAATCACTGGTTTTGTCCTTGCCCTCAAGTAGTTGTCGGAAGAATTCTCCTCCATAAAATCCAGCAGATGACCATGATGCTCTGAACTGCAAGGTGTCATCTGCAGGCTCCCTGGTCCATTGTAGCAGCGAGGCATTCTCCTCACTACACCTTGAGAAAGTTGCTGTTCCCTGTTCCACTGCCTTGGTTGTAAGCAGTGATCTCCTGGCAATTGTTAACGAAGCTGTCGCCACGAAAGTTCCCCTATCAACTAATAAATGGAACCATTTGAGCTACCAGACTGGTGTGATAAATGACCTGCCAGTTCTCTTCAGGGTGTATTTCCATACACCGATGTTGTACCATTCCAGAGTATCCAAGCTGGATAACCTGCTTAGGTATGCCTTGTTTCCCAGTAAACTGGCTGTGCTTCAGGAACTCGTAACAAACCATCACAATGACAAGGCAAAAGGAAAGGCACAGTTTGATTTAAATAATCTAAGTAATTAGGAACCAAGTATAAAGTCTCTCCTTGTTCTCTGACACTGACAGATTTTGCCTACATCTTGGATGTCTTTTGTGAGGACAAGTGAGAAAACAAAAAGCTAACAGATTCTTGCACGTTACTTTGTGTTTCAGGTGGCAAATCTGAGCGCCAAGGACAGCACTTTCACACTGAAAGACTGTGTGTACAAAGAGGTGCAGAAGGACTGGCCTGGCTACTCGGAAGGAGACCAGCAGTTGCTGAAGAGGATACTCGTTCGGTAATTATCCCATATTCTCTGTAACATCATCTGGAGCTTGAAAATACATATTCTGTATTCATACTCACACTCATTCATCTGGAGCTTGAAAATACTGGGCCAGATCGGCCGCTATAAATCAGGGGGATTTAAGTCAGCAGAGCTGTGGTAAGTTGAGCTAGTTTAACACAAAATAACCCTGTTTATCATTCAGGCAGCTGTAGAAGTTGATTAAACCTGGATATCAAAGTGGATGCACTTTTCAGACTAGCCTAGGTTGCCTTTAAATCTAAAAGCTAGGGGAAATACCTGGGTGAGAAACAAAGTATGTTGCATTTAGAAGTTCATGGTGGCTTAAAATGCTGGGAGGTGAAAGGATTAAGGCAAATATGTTGTCTACAGGCTGCCTCTTCTCATGTCCCACGCTGAAAACAGCCCTCAACAGAGCGAGTTGAGATGGTAACTTTGTCTCCTTGGTTGCTGAAGAACTTTTTCCTCTACAGATCTTTTTCCTTAGGTGAAGCCTCCAAGCCTGGAAGCTTTTGTCTGGCAGGCAGCAGGGAAAGAGAACGTATCTCCCAGGTTTCTAAAGCAGAATTCTGCTCTGAGTGTTTATATTTCCCTCTCTGGGATTTCACTCTGTGCCGAGTTGGTACAGATTGCAAAATGCAGACAGAGCTTTCACTTCTTGGTTTTGAGACTTACTTTATTGCACTTTTGGTTAAGATTAAGTAGAGTGTGCTCTGTTTGAACAGTTTCCATGATTTGAAAGCACAATTGGCTTGGAGATGAGACTTGAAACCAACAGAAACTTGCAATTAAAGTGCTTTGGCATGCAGAAGAAAACCCAAACTTGTTGAAATGGTCTTGATGTTGAATTATAATTAAATGGAAAAATATAACTGCCATGCAATCTTCATGGCTTTCAAAAAAAAGTTAATTTGTCCCCATAGAAAGCAATGTTTACTGTTTTTTTTTCTAGAATTGTGGCATTCAGTTATGTGAAGGTCTATAAATAGACCTTGGAAAGGATGTATTCAACCATACAAACAAAGCCCAACGCAGGTAATGAGGCTACAAAATGGAAAAAACATGTAGGGTTGAAGAAAGTAGAAAAACACTGACAAAAAGGGCACTGGTACCAGATGTAGGACAGCAGGACATCGCTGGCTGCAGTACTCTGCATGCTCACCTGGATCCAGCCAACTGTTCAATGTCCTCCCAGATTTTAGGTCTGGTTGCCACTCAGTGATCCAGCAACTGCACTGATCGGCACATCTGCAAATAGTAAAACTCTGTCTAAACAGTGCTCGTGTTAGAATAATTCATTTGTCCTCATATTTGTTTTCCATTTTTCTTCCACTGTTGTAGAGAAATGTTCTGCTGCTGTTGCAAGAGCTGCTGAATTCAAAGGAGTCCTCTTCCATTCACTTTTGTTTTGAAATCCATAATTAACACGTTAAGAAACGTGACAAGGTTGCTAAGTCGAGTCCGACGACATCCAGAAAGCCACTTTCACTGTGGTGTGTGTGGAATATCACTGTTCTCCTTCCTGTTCTCACAGTCTTGGAGCACTTTCCTTGAGTTGGTTGGTGGCTGTTGAGATTGATCTAAATAAAATTAAAGCCAGAGTGGGGGTGAAGCTGCAAGGGTCTAAATGTTGCCGCAGTACAGCGAAAGGTTCAAGCTCAGGTTAAAAGAAAGCCTTGTCAATCACGGGCTCTGTCTCTGAAATAATCTTCACACTGTTTGAAAAATAGGTGTGCGCTTCAAAGCTGATTATAGCCTCTTGGGGAAGAATTTAGATGTTGGTTGTTTAGACTGCAGAGCTGGTGACAAAGTGACTGCAGAGCTGGTTTATTAGAACCTTTAACCCTTTTTCAGCTTAACAGCTGCAGCTTGATGCAAGAGTAGTTTTTCCTGGCTGATTAATACATGGGCAGTCTGGCTGGTGTCAGGAGAGTAGGGCAAAGCTGGTGCATCGTGGAACTTGGAGATCTAGAGAGCCCTTGGGTGGTCAGGGGTGGAGAGACCCTGAATGTGAATTACCACCCTTAACGTGATTAGAACGACTTGCACTGTACTTTTTTTTTTTCCCTACAGAAGGTTCCTGTTGTTTGTCAAATACTGCAGAGACTGAGTGGAGTAGGGCTGTTTTGCACAATGCAACTCAGAAGTTTTATTGTGAAGCCCTAAATGTAAATCCTAGTGGACCAATAATATCCTAACAGTTCTTGTTATGATCGTGCTTTTCCTGCACTTGGAGGGGCTCACTTCTGAAAGAGGGCTGCTGTTCCTGTTAGATGTTAGTTTAAAGGCTCTAATGAGCAGGAGAACTTAGTCCTCAACATCTGAACTTGTTTTGGCCCTTTTTCAGTGTGCTTGCTTTCTGAATTGTGGAGCCAGTTTTAACTGGGTGAGGCAAAGTCAGCAGAAAGCAGCTGAAATAGTGAGTTGCTTATTGAGATGTATTTCAATCAGTAGAAAGAAAAGAAAAAAAAATATATAGCCTGTACACTTTAAAGTTCAATTCCAGGTTTTACTAATCTAGCTATGGATTTTTCTAAGGTCGTAATTAATTTGTTGTAACACTTCTGTCAGCAGTTCTAGAGAAAAGAGGTAAAACTGTCAGAAAACAATTCCATCCTCAGCAGGGAATCATCTCTGTTAGCTCAGCCTGTCTCCTTCCCTGCCCCAGCTCCAGCAGTGTCAGTCCGAGGTGTTACCTCCATTCACAGAGAACTGCAGAAATCGTAGGAAGGCAGGAAGATAAGCAATTACCATATGCTGTTGGCTGATATTTTCCTGTGGTAGTTTCTTCTTCCTAGATTTTGTCCAGGGTTGAAACTGTGACTGAACCAAGCTACTTAAATGGCATCTTCAAGCAGTTGGAATTTGAGCCCAGAAAAAGGCTCTCTGCTCTGTAGGAAGACTTGAAACACCATCTGTTGGCTTGTCAGGCATGGGATTTAAACAGCCCCCAATTCTCTTTTCCAGGAAACTCTGTCAGCCCCAGAACAGCAGTGGGTTTCAAGGAGAAGCACCTTCCCTGAGTCCACCGAAGGACAATGTGAACTCCAGCTCTCCTCCTCAGGTGGGTAATCCCTTGCCAGGGGGGTTGGAGGGTTCCGTCTGCTCCCGGTGGTGTTGGGTGCTGGTGGTAGGTTCAGGCTGAGCTGTTGAGCCTGTCCACACGCTGTCATCACCTGCTGGAGGCTCTGAGGTCAGCGTTGTTGGCCTGTGGGGTTTTGGGTTTGTGTGTGCGTGTTGGGTTTTTTCCTTCCTTTCTTTCTCTGTTTTATTAGATTATGAGTTTAATTCTGGGTTCCCTCAGCTTCTGTGTCTCCTCTGGATGTAGTTTGGTGATGGCCTGTGGGGAAGATCTCTGACAGTGTGTCTCAGGTTTTCTTTTTCCACAGTGCCTACCATGCCTCTTGGAGCTCATGGGAGGAGGAATTTGTGTTTTGCTCATTACTAATAATTGACTAGAATCAAGGAGTAATAAGTAGCTTCCAAACACAGTTGAGTTATTAAAAAAACTTGACCTTTTGCAACCTAATTGCTGTGACAGATCAGGGACAGGTTGGTCTGCTCTTTGATTTGTTGAGATGCTAGTGAATAGAGCTGTGAAAAATACCTTTTGACTTGGGTTTTTCTTTTTCCATGATAATAAACTGCAAAGGAGCTGTGTTTGCCTGCATGTTAAGCAGAGTCTGTCCCCACTTCTCTCAGCAAATGCCTTAGTGCAGGCATTTCTTGCTAGCGTTGTGAAATGCCAGCTTCCCTTCTCTGCTGTGGGTCAGCCCAGACAAGTTGAGTGTTTATTCTCCTCCTGCCAATGGAATGTGTAATGCCTACTTGTCTGGACAGACGCACTGAGGATTAGTGGCAAAGAATATTAGCAGGTAAAGAAATTATGTGCTTTCTGGCAGTGAGAGGGAGGCAGTTCTCTGTTGAGAACAAGAACTGTGTAACTTGTTTGCCAGGTAGCTAAATGCGAAACGCTCTCCTGCTCTGCTGTGGGCATGTTCCTGGTGAATAAAGAACAATCCCCTTCCTTTGAGTCAGCTTGGAAAGACACAGTTCTGCTAAGACTGTGCCTTGTGGTGTTCTTCATCTGTTTCTGACATGACCTAGGTTGAAAAAGCATCTCGTTTCTGGCTGTACATGTTTTGAAAGACACAAAGGTCTGTGAGGGGGGTGTTTCTGGTCTGTTTGAGATGACCCAGTTGAAGCTTTGGGTGGTTGATTGGTTTGGATTTAGAAAAGGTGAGTGAAGGTGGAATAGGAATCTTTCCAGCAGTGCTGCTAACGTGGTTTGTGTCAGGCAGCAAACCACAGACAGCTTTTTATTGTAAGCAGTCATCTTTTTGATACTTCCTATCTGCAGTTTCTCTTCAGAGAAGGGACACGTTCTGATGGTCCCAGTCCCAGCAGAGGACTGGGATTTGCTAGGCTGGAATGCAGAGTGTTTTGGGAAAGTTCAGTTGTGGAATGAAGGCAAAGGAAAAGATTGGTCTGGTAATTCTCAGGAAGCAAGCATGGCAGAGCATATACCAAAGAGGTGAAGCTGGTTATTGTTGGCTTCAGAAGAAGGATGGTGAAAGGTGACAGTTCTTGGCTCTGGTGCCTCTTCTGAGAGCTGCAGCTGGAGTGCCTGGCCCCTGGTCTGGGGAGATGGACGCTGCTCGTGCTCTGTGGGGAAGGCAGCTGGGGATGTTGCAGAGCCGGTTGGACGTGCTGTCCTTGCCCCTTGAGCTTGGTGACAGGAGGAGCAGCTCCTCATCAGAATTACCCTGACAGGTGGGAAGGATACAGGCTGCTGAGAGTGTCCTTAAGATCTCTAGAGCTACCAAAGTTCCAGTGAGAACTGGGTGGGAAGAGGAGCAAATGGGTGGCTCCTTGACAAAGCAGCTGTGATGGGACAAAGTTTATGGTTGCAAATACATAGCAGTGCTGCCTGAGATGTAAAGAAAGTAGTCATATAGATCAGAGAAATAGCCAGAATTGTCACTTGTTTACCTCTGGGCACAAAATCTTTCCTGAGGGCTGGCCAAGGTCATTTTGGCTGGATTGAGCCTGACAGCCATAGCTCTGACTCTGCCTTGAGCTCTTCTGTCTTCTGACTTCTTCTGGGCTCTTCCACGGTGTAGCTTCCCTGGGCCATCACACTCTGTAGGCAACTGCTTACTGGGAAGTGTGGGCATATGGAGTTTCTCCAAGCCCTGCCACTTCCAGCCCAGGTAGGACTGATGGAGCCAGTTGGGAACCACTTCTCTCTACAATTCTTATTAAAAAAAAAAACAAAGGGTCACATTGGCCTGAGTGATGTGGCTTCTAAAACTGCTCCACATATCCTCTTTTGCCTTAAATTCTGGGAGTGGTTGACACTTTCTCATCTCTTCTGGGAAATGCCTTTTTCTTGAGAAGAGGAAGGAGTTGTATTGCAAGGGTACAGGTGTTGAGCGCAGAGTTGGTAAACTCAGTTGGGAGTAAAATGCAAAACTTGTGAATCCCTCCCTGCTCCAGAGGTCTGAGCACATTGCTCCTTTGCAGGGACCTTGTGGTGCTCTACATGTCATACAACAAGCAGGGTGGATGTTTTTATGGTTGTTTTCATTCTCTGTTGGGTGGCTGGGACAGGGGGAGGATGAAGTACAAGGGTTTACTTCTCAAGAGCTGGGTTTGAGGTTGGGTGGAAGAAGAGCAGGCTGGGTTCCACAGCCTGTGCGCGAGTAGTGCAGGAGAGGAGAGGAATTCCTGATGTGACCATCACTTGCTGTGAGCTCCCCCCCTGAGCCACGGGCTCCAGGGTGGCTGTTGGGATTGTCGGGAAGTGGCTCGGGATGGATCAGCTTCTGGAGGTCCTGCAGCCAGTGTCCAGGAACAGCCTCTGAGCTCTCTTCCTGGCAATACTCCCTTGCTCTCTGGTGTTGCACGACCACCACCTACTGGTGACAGCGCCCAAAATTCCACCCTTAAGATTTCAAGATGAATGTTTAATTTTATTTCTTTTCTTTTTTTTTTTCCCTTTCCCCTTTTTCCTCCCCAGAAACGATCCCAGCCTCTGGAGTTTATCGATCCGCTGGCCAACAAAAAGCCCAGGATCTCGCATTTGGCTCACAGAACTCAACCCACTTTCAACGGGAAACTGAACTCCTCCAACGGGAAGGACGCTCCTGCCCCTGCCCTGCCCCCGGCTCTCCCAGAGTCGGCGAGCTCTTGCTCCAGCCTCCCGGTGCTGGAGCTGCCCAGGCCTCACGATCCCCTTTCGGATGTCAGCAATGACCTGACTCACAACGGCAGAGACTGTGAGAACCCGGAGCCGGCCGACAGACTGACTCACCCCTTGTCAACAGACTGTCCTCAAACGAGCAAGCACAATTGCAGCTCGTACGTAAAATCCAAGAAAAAATCCAAAAAGCACAAAGACAAGGAAAAGGAGAGGAAGGAGAAGAAGAATGAAGAGAAATGCAAAGAGGAGAAGCAGGACTGTGAAGTAATAAAAAATGCTGACTTAGTTAGCATGCCCCAGGAACAGGTCACAGGTATGTATGGTCGGAGATCCTCCTGTACGTCTCGTGCTGAGATAATCATAGAATGGTGGGGGTTGGAAGGGACCTAGAAAGATCATCCAGAGCAGGGTCACCCAGACCAAGTCACACAGGAACAGATCCAGGTGGGTTTTTAACACCTCCAGAGAAGGAGACTCCACAGCCCCCCTGGGCAGCCTGGGCCAGGCTCTGTCACCCTCACAGTGACAAAGTTTCTCCTTGTGTTTACCCTAAACCTCTTGTGCTCCAACTCGCTCCCATTGCCTCTTGTCCTAACACTGGATGACACTGAGCAGAGCCTGGCTCCATCCTCCTGACACTCACCCTTAACATATGGATAGACATTCATGAGGTGCCCCCCAGTCTTCTCCAGGCTAAAGAGCCCCAGCTCCCTCAGCCTCTCCTCAGCAGGGAGATGCTCCACTCCCTTAATAATCTTGGTGGCCCTGCGCTGGACTCTCTCCAGTAGCTCCCTGTCTTGAGCTGGGGTGCCCAGAATGGACACAGTATTCCAGGTGGGGCCTCACCAGTGCAGAGCAGAGGGGGAGGAGAAGGTAAGCTAAGATTGATACTGGTTGTGTGCAATTTCTGCTCGAAATCTCAAGGAAAGGGGCCGTGTCCGCTCGCAGAGGCCGCGTGCGTAACGAAATAACATCTTTGTCCCCACCTACAAACCAACAAACGTGCTTCCCCTCAGATGAGGATATCAGGTTTTTCCTGTTTGACCTTTTGTGCTTCTGGAGCTGCCTCAGACAGTGTCGTGTTTCTCCCTGTTAAATTAAAAGCCATATTAATGTGTGGGGATGAAAAGCAGACACCTAGATCTGTTGGAAAAAGCAGCACCGCTTGATTGCTTACAGCTCTTCTGCTTGCGTGTGGTGGTGTGATGACTGCTGCGTTGGGTTCTAACTCTAATGAAAAATTAGTCACAAAAGCTTTTAATATTGGATACAAAAGAAATGTTAGATGAATCTGGTGATAAATGCTGTCGGAGCAGGATGCAACCAACTCTTTCAGGCTGAGAGTCCTTGTGTCCAGTACTCCTTTGAATCTCTGTCTTTGAGGACTAACACAACCATGAATCTGTTACCCTTTGAGATGCGGTGAACACATTTTCCATTGAGCCAGTTCTACATATTCTGAAGCTAGAGGGGGAAGATATGTTGGCTTATCCAAGCCATTCCCTTGCCTGCAGCTTTCCTGTTTTCTGCTAGACCTCCCCAGACCAGCGGGGCTTCCCTCAGCCTCTGGGAATGTTGCCCTTGTTAAATTTCTTTTTGCATCCATCTTTTCCTTTGCCCCCATTACTTTCTACCTCCTCCTTTGCAGGAAAGCGATCCAGTTTGGGCTGAAAAAGGACAGTAACTTGAAATGGGAACTGAATTTGTCAAATTCCTGGAAAGGGAGAGCTTCCCGGGGCACTGTGGTTAACAGGACGTTGGCTCTCTCCTTTCCCACGCTCCCTGTAGCACCTACAGGATGTATTTTGATGGCTCAGCAGGGATTTTTAGGGACAGCCCATAGTTTTGAGCATTGTGTGGCACTGCAGAGCCACACTGTTTAGATACTGCTGCTTCTTTGATCTTACTTTTGTGTTGATCCTGGGGTTTTTTTCCTGTTAATGTTGTTTTCCTTCCCCACGTACTTTTGTTCCTTGAAAGGTAGTGGGTGGATGCCCACGTTCCCTCTCTAGATGTGTGGTGGTGTATTTTGTACCAGGATACCCTGGAATTCTTTCTTTGTCAAGTGGCTGAGCCTTTACCACCTTTTCTGCTTTGCTTTGAAAACAGCTTAAATGACTGGCTTTTTGTTAATTAGGAGGAGTTGGGTTTTGTTCCCGCTGATGTGAGGTAACAAATGTGAGATGGGCTTGGGAATAATCATAAACAGGATGCGGTCCATGGCTGCTTGGATCTCGCACGGCCAGCTCTTATCAGATGGGGGATCTTTTCCTTCTGTACCTTGCTTCACATGGACAGCGTGGGCCTCATCCTGCTCACTTGCTCTGCAGGGAATCATAGAATTGTCAGGGCTGGAAGGGACCTCAAAGCTCATCTGGTTCCAGCCCCCCTGCCATGGGCAGGGACACCTCCCACTAGAGCAGGGTGCTCACAGCCCCAGCCAGCCTGGGCTTCCAAACTTCCCAGGATGGGGCTTCCACCACCTCTCTGGGCAACCTGGGCCAGTGTCTCCCCACCCTCCTGGGGAAGGAATTCTTCCTCCTGTCCAACCTGAATCCACCCCTCTCCAGTTTGGATCCATCCCCTCCAGTCCTGTCCCTGCCCCACAGCCTAACAAGTCCCTCCCCAGCTTTCTTGTAGCCCCTTCAGATACTGGAGGCCACAATAAGGTCTCCCCGGAGCCTTCTCTTCTCCAGCCTGACCAACCCCAGCTCTCTCAGCCTGTCCTCACAGCAGAGGTGCTCCAGCCCTCTGAGCATCCTGGTGGCCCTTCTCTGGCCACGTCCCAGCACATCCACAGCCTTCCTGTGACAGGGGCTCCAGAACTGGACGCAGGGCTCCAGGGGGGTCTCACCAGAGTGGAGCAGAGGGGGAGAATCCCCTCCCCTGACCTGCTGCCCACGCTGCTCTTGATGCAGCCCAGGACACGATTGGCTTTCTGGGCTGCAAGAGCAACTGATGGCTCACGTTGAGCTTCTCACCCACCAGCACTCCCAGGTCCTTTTCCTCAGGGCTGCTCTCCAGCCAGTCCCTGCCCAGCCTCTACTGGTGCTTGGGATCGCTCCCACCCAGGAGGAGGACCTTGCATTTGGCCTCATTGAACTTCATGAGGTTGGCATGGGCCCAGCTCTGCAGCCTGCCCAGGTCCCTCTGGGTGGATCCCTTCCCTCCAGTGTCAGCCCCACATGGCTTGGGGTCATTGGCAAACTTGCCAAGGGCCCACACAGTGCCCGCCAGCCTTCCTCAGTGCCCGCTCGGGCCTGGAGGCTGCAGGGAAGCAGAGCTCTCCTGGCAAGTTTGGGCAGGAGAGACCTTCTGGGATCCATTCAGCAGTCAGTAGGTGACACTCACAGGCAAAATAAACTTTCTTTTCTGCTTTTTTTTTCTTTTCCTCCACAATGATCTTCTGTACCCATGTTCTGCACCTCTCGTGCCCCCTGCCCCTGCCACCTCTCGTGCCTCCTGCTGGTGGTCAGGTAAGGATGGAAACAACTGTTTGCAAACATCTGGAGCAGGAATTTGAGACTGGAGTGTTTATAAGGACCCTGTTTGGGTTTTTTCTGCCATTCTTCCATTCTGTATGGGAAAGGCTTTCTGTAGAAGCTCCGGGATAAATTGATTTTTAAAAGGCTGTTGCTCTTAACGTGCCTGTGTTTATTACCTGGGCATTTCAGGCTCCCTGCAGTTTGACTGGGGTGATAGTTGCAATGTGGTGGGGTGGGTGAGGCTTGGGGTTCACATGCATCTTTCCTCTGCACCTGGGGAATGTGCAGTCAGGGTGCTCTTTGCTCGGGGTGACAGACTTGGAAAGAAGAAACACACTTTTACAAAGTGAAGTGAATCCTTTGCACCTTCTCCACTTGCCTCCGAGCTTGCTGCCTTCTCATGGATGACTCTTGGATTAGGACTTTCAGTGTAATACAGTTTGTGAAACATCCCTTTCCAAACTCTTAGCTGACTGCTTTCTTTATCCAAACTGGTAGTGCCCTGTTTGGTTTGGGTTGAGGATGGGCTCTGGTTCAGGCTCGTGTTCAGAATCCTGTTCCTTCTGAGATCTTCGGTCTCTTCTCTCCAACTCCTCCGTGTTCTTAGCTGAGCCTTACTTGACGCATGTTTCTTCAACTTCTCTGAGTGGAGAGCACTTGCATTTGTCTGCAGGGCGGTAGGGCTAGGTGAGGGAGAAGCTCCACATCCCATAAACCTCTCTGTTGTACCCTCGAGGAGTCTGGAGTATTCATAGTAGGAGTCTGTGTGGTGTAGAGTCAGGAGAAAAGAACGTGCACCTTGCTCGGTGCTCTGTCCTGCTCATCAGGGCTCAGATTTGCCTTGTGCTTGAGCAGTAGGGATCCCAGTGTTACCCATGCTGCAGGCAGTGTTTATAAACCAGTGACATTCAGGGGGTTGCTCCTGGCTGTACTGGCTAATGCTGATACTGTTTTGCTGCCAGACAAATATTAGGGAAGCCTTGAAGTTTCAGCCACCTTCTTTTGGATCTGTTGTCAGTTTAAAGCAAAACAGAAACCTTTAGAATTCTTTAGATAAGCTGTATATTGCTTATGGATTTGAAGTTTAATTGCATAGAGCTTTAAAGTTTTAAGAATGTCTCTGAACAAGTTTCTCTTTTCTTTCAGGTTTAAATGGAACATGCAATAATTCTAGTGTACCAACATCCACTTCAGAAATGCCAGATTATTTATTGTAAGTATATTTATCAATTGCTTCATCACTTTGGGATCACATTGCAAGCTAAAAACCATAATGCACTGGGGATTTTTGTTGGACTTTACTTGGTAGAACTTTGCAAGGCAGGCTTAGGGGAAAAAACCAACCAAAACCACCTTTGCAGATAATTCCTGAGATTAAACTTGATACCAGGTCTGTTCTGAACTCCTTGTAGACTTCAAGGCTATCTTCCTATAAACTGGTTGCTGAAGTATTTCAAGAAACATTGTGTACCTTGAAGGGATTTGAAAGGAACAAACATCTCTGTGTTAGAGTTGTTGGAAACTTTAGAGGAAACCATCTGCTGTAGTATTACAGAAGAGAGGGCAAGAAAGGATTTTGAGAGGTTAGCTCCTTCTTCCCTGTTCAGAGCGAAGATCTACATAAACCAGTGAAATATTCTTTGTTGGGAGGTTGTAACCTGTGGGTTAGGGTGTGAGTTCTCACCTCTTGACTTTTTAATCGGATCCCCTTCAGGTTAATTACACAATATACTTGTCTGTTGAAGCAGAGAAATCCCTGCACATAAACCCAGAGATCTGCATCAACCCAAACCTGTTCAAAACAAAGCTCTGCTGCTGGAGAAGCGTAGCTGTGGGTGATGTTCCCTGCACACATCTTAGCCTGGGGTTTTAATGCCACTGGATCTGGTTTAGCTGTGCCCTGAGCGCTCGGAGGGAAGAGGAGGAGGTGGCATCAGCATCCACTCCTGGCTCTGCAGGACCAGTCACTGGAGTTGACTGGAGGGTGTAGAGGGTTCTCGTGTAGCTGCAGAGCTGCATGTTGCTGGGCAGTGCTTTAGGGACCATACAAGGCACTGCTTCGAGCTGGCATTTTTAGTGCTGTTCCCAAGAATACAAGTGGCTGAGGATATATTTTTTTTGCAGCAGTGCTGATCCCTCCTATAGAGAGAAATTGCAGCTCCTCTGTCCCTCTTCAGAGAAATCCTGTAAGGCTTATGCCTGGGGTGTCTGTTGTCTCACCTTTTGATACAACCAGACTCTTCTGATGGTCAGCTCCTTAAATTATAAGAGCTTTTGCTCCTGTTTTAATCACAAAGGCACAGCTCTTGTACCAGTCAGGCCAAGTCCCTTATCTCCTAGCAGCCTATCCTGTGCAGATACTCATTTATATTGACCTCCAGCAAAGGCTCGGGCTGCTTGAAGGCTACAGAGTTACCAAGAGTCAGTTCTTGAAGGCTAGAGTGTGTTTAGGTTCACAGAGTGAATGTTTTCCCTGAATTCATTACCTACTGGAGCTGATAGGTGTTCACGTACCCAGCTGGGGCTGCAGCAGACAGAGAGGTGGTGAGTTAGTCATCATTTACAAACAGGATGAGTTTTATTATCAATTATCAGAGAGGTTTGGCTGCTGGGCTTTCTGCAAAATATCCGTTTTACTGGCTTTTTGTTGAGCTGAGTAACTTCCAAAGGCCCTCGGAGGTGCATCTGGTAAAGCCAAGCCCTCGTGTTGTGTTCCGTTCATGTTGGGGATCTTCAGAGGTAGTGGAAATGTACTCAGTCCATTCCATGTGGCCTCTTGGCATGTGCTTGCCACAGAATAGCACCATGGGCATTTTGCAGTGATAGCTGAATGCTTTTCGTGTTCCTTTAAAGACACTTAACCCTGGAAGCATCATATTCCAAGGTCTGGCATCGATGGAGAGCTCCATCTTACGCGGGACAGCAGGAGTTTGAAGAACTGTAGCAGTGCTATCTGAATGTCCTCCCACACCCTCAGCTGCTCCCAGGCTTTGCTGCTCTTTTGTATGCCACCCATTCTGGCATAAATAGGGCATTTGGGGAGCCAACGCTGGCTTGCTTTGCACAGAGGTCAGGGCAATAATCCTGCCTGTAATGCACATTGGAAAAGACTATGTGTTTGGCAACGCAGGCACCCGGTAGACTTATCATACTGGCTTGGGGCACGGTAATGTTTGTGCTGTCTGGAGAAAAGACTAAAGTGATTAACTAAATTATCCTCTACGCAGAAAATACGCAGCCATTTCCTCTTCGGAGCAGCGTCAGAGCTACAAAAACGACTTCAATGCAGAATACAACGAGTACAGAGACTTGCACGCCCGGATAGAGAGGATAACCCGACGGTTTACGCAGTTAGACGCCAAGCTGAAGCAGCTTTTGCAGGGCTCTGAAGAATACAAGGTAGAAACAGAAACAGATCCTTCGAAAAGCAAGCTCTGCGAGCGGTACCAACCCGAGCCGCTCGGGATGCGGGGCTGTTGGCGGTGGGTCGGTGTCTAGAACCCAGAGCTGGTGGATGCAGAACGTGCCCCGAGCTGACAGCTTTGTAACCTCTTCTTTGAACAGCTCTGCCTGCTTTCGTTTTCAACCCGGAGCACCCATCGTGGTGGGACTTGACAAGGAAAGGCCTCAGTGAGACACTTGGTGTCTTTAGCCAAGGAAGCTGGAAGCTGTTAGTGTATCCCAGCCAGAGAACTGATATTCACACGTGTGGCAGTGTATTGGGGCTGGATGGGGAGTTAGTCCGGGGTCATCTGCTCCTCTGGAATCTTTAATTTTAATAACGTGGCATTATTTGACTTGTCAGACTGATTTTAAAGGAGCTTTAACTATTCATTGTCTTGAGAAAGTCAGTCTCACTGAGTATAATCAACAGACTTTTATGGAGCACCTCCTGTTCTAAGCACTGTTTCTGCCCTCAAACATCCTTCCTCTCTCTGAGAAATGCCGTGACTCTTCACTGAATTATTTTTATATCTTGGGGGAAAAATTAGTCTGAGCTGTGGAGGAAATGTCAATTACCCTGCCCACCCAGGTGCCTCTTACAGGTAGTTGTCATGGCTCAGGAATGGGGCCTGATCCTTCCAGTGCTGCTGTTAGCACCAGTATAGATATGGAGTCGGTGAGGCTGGTTGTAGCCATCAAATCTCACGGATGAAGTCTTGGAGGGAGTAGATTTGGGTCAGTGTTTGGAAGAAATGTGTGTGCTGAGCCAGCAGTAAGTGCTTGCCTGCTGCAGTAGGTTGCAGGGCTGTTGGCTCTTCTGAAAACAATGCTCTATCTTTTCCTTTTTAGACCATCCACGATCAAATTTTACAGGAATATCGGAAAATTAAAAAGGTAAGTAAAGAGAGCTGCCCACAAAAAAGGCTTTAGAGTGGCACCCGTGGTGTGACTGAAAGGGATGGGGACTTGTCAAGTGAAGAACCTGGTCTCTGAGGCATTTGGGCAGATTGTTGTTCAGCTTGAGCTTGTCCAAAACGTGGTCCCTTCCTGGATCAGAAATGATTTGGGAGGAGTTGAGGCTGCTTCTCAGATCCTGGGGGAGCATTCAGCCGTGTTAGGGGCATGCTAAGAATACAACATGTGAAATTAGAGCCTTTATCACATTGAAGAAAGAACAGTTTGTATGTCCGAGGCCCAGGCTGAGCAATAACAGGATCTTCCAGGTCTTGGGGTCATCTGGACATGGGGTGTGATTTAAATGCAGTTCCCTGTGGGGCTTTTTGGTGTGTGGGGCAGGCAGAAGGCTGTACATCCTGTACGTGTGAAGCAGCAGTTGTTGGCTGGAGGGGTTTGGGACTCAGCTGGATGAGAGAGAAATGCTGAGAAAGGTGTTCGTGCACCGGGGTTGAGTCTGGCTTTAAATATTTAAATATATCCCTGAGCCCTACGGTCCCTGAGGGATTTTAGGAGCTTTTTGAAGAGGTTCTGTGAGCGTTGCAAGTTCATCTTTGCTTTAAAGCTCCCAGAGGCTTGTACTAGTTGGTGCTAATGCAGGGGCGAAGGGCAGGTGATGCTTGCTGGAAGCTACCTTGCAAGCTGTGCCTCACTCAGAGTGCACTCATTTTCCCTCTGCTTTGCTCCTGGAGCTGGGTGCTGATGAAAAGGGATTTTATTTTCTTTTTAATTTAGGTTTTTGTTGGTGTTTTTTTTAATTTTTCATTTTTTCTTTGCCTGTTTCCACCAGAGTAGATCTGTTTTAAACGGGTATCTACTCCTTCAGCTAGAAAAGCTTCATTCTTTAGTGAGACATTTATGCTCTGAGGTCTGACAGCCTCATCTGGGTTCAGTGAAGATGTTGCCGAGTTCTGAGCAATTACCTTCCATCACTACATCTCCATCTTTTTCCTTACAGACTAATCCCAATTACAGCCAAGAGAAGAACCGCTGCGAATACCTCCACAACAAACTGGCTCACATTAAAAAACTGATAGCAGAGTATGACCAACAGCAGTTTTAGCTGGCACTAATCTGGACTGGCTAGGGGGAGGGCGGGGGGAAAGAAAAAAGTCACTTGGATGTTACGTTCCCTTTTTATGCAACTAGATTCCTTTCAGAGATGAGCATTAATTCCTCGTGGTTGAAGAACTTGGAGATGCTGAATCTCACGTCCGCATCTGCGCTGGGTCACGAGCCCGGCGCCTGGCACAGTCCTCTCAAGTTTTAGCTTCTCTGAATGTTGGAATGTAACAAATGGAGAAGGAAAAAAAAAAAAAAAAGAGAAAAAAAAAACGAAAAAAAAGACAAAAAAAAAAAAAAATGCTTATTTTAAGACAGCTGTTGAGCCTTTGAGGTTTCTTTGCGAGA
>JANVCC010000071.1:3974312-4002505 GCA_025345505.1 Todiramphus chloris collaris
AAAAAAAAAAAATTGCTTATTTGAAGCCAGCGTTTGACACTTAAGGGAAAATTTGCCTAAAGTGAACGAAGCTCCCAAAGGTTAAGAATCAGTAGTTTTCATGGATTAACGTTTGGCATGAAGTGTAATTACCCCTGGCCCAGGTCTGCTGGGTTACAAGTTGTCCTTCAAATGGTGAGGAACTGGAATGCTGCTGAGTTACCTCCTTCTCTGGCACCTGCGACTGTCGATGTGCAAGCTGTCTGCTCTCCACGGCACCGTGTTAAATACACCAAGTTCCCAGAGCTCTCGTTGTTGGTTCCTGCTTTTGTCATCTCTGGTCTGTGCTCTCCCGAGGTGGTTGTGGCAGTAGGAGGGGATCAGCAGGACACCCGCGCTCGGTGCCTTGTGCAGTGCAGAGGTAGATCCTTTATGGAAATAAAACCCCAAATCAATAAATAATAATAACCCCAAAACCCCCAAAATGAACAACCCAATTTTTCTTACCCGCTTCTGCGTTTGGAAGCAACGGGTGTAAACATTTTGCAGTGGCCTCTCCAGCGTGCACGGTCCAGTCTGCTGGTGTTAACCTTCACCCACCAGTGCTGGCACCATCCAGACCTCTCTGTCTCTGACTTTTATAATTTTATACCAAGGCAGCCGATTTTGTTAATTGCTAACGAGACTGTGGTCTATTTTTGTATTTAAACAAAAAAAGGCATCTTTTTCTAAAACTCTGCCTCCCTTTTTGGCCAAGTGTTGCAGACCCTTTCCTGTCCAATAACTGCAGTATTACTGAACCCTACCAGATAGTTACCCAGAGAATTACTTTATTTACCTGTTACTGACCCATGAGAGAGGAGGGGAGGGGGTGGGATGGGAAATGCAATGGTTTGGGGTTTTTTTTCCCCCCGTTTTCTTGTTTTGTGTATTTCCAAAGAAGCAGCAGCAGAAAATCATTCTCAGAGCAGGTGCCCGGCTGTGAGAGAAGTAAGGTAGCATTTTCCCACGTGGGTCCCTTTCACCGTGGGGCTTTATCTTGCTAGCTTCTCCATGCAGACTTCTTTCTGGATTTTGTTTGGATTTTTCTTTTTGACTCGAAGGGAACATTTTTAGAGTATGGCCAGGGTGTGAGACACACCAAAAAGCACAAAGGTGTCCTTGAACTCTTTTTCTCCCCCTTTTCCAGTTTTAATCCCGCCAGCCTGTGTGGTTTGACTTCTTCCCACTTCTGTTTATCTTGAAGTAAAGGATTCCTTTCCCGTGGCATCTCCTCCCCTTTGAGGTTGCACTGAAGAGTCTTTCACCCTTTGAAGGAGCGGAATGGCAGAGTTTGAGAGGGAAACAGTTCTTACACAAAGAGTACTTTTTTTTTCCACTAAAAAAAAAAAAGTGGGTCCATCCATGTATTAAAAAAGTAGAATTCCATTCTGGCTGGATTGGGTGTGCTGCACTGCTCAGCCAGGGCCACCGCTTTGCTTCGTCACTCGCCATGGTTTGAGTTTCTCTCCCTGCTGCGTTGCATCCAGCGCTCAGCAGGGCTTTGCCATCCCCTTTTCCCCCCGGCTGGAGGGATCTGCCTGAGCTCTGCCTTGCTGGCCTGGCGACCCTCCAGCCACGTTCTGCTGGTCTGCAAAACCCAAACTGGGGAGCAGTGAAGGAGAGGGGAGGAGGAGATCTGATGTCCGGGAAGCGTGGTGGTCGCTGGGGTCAGAGCCTCTCTAGGGGAGGCCTGCCAAGCACCTTGGGGACTGGGGCAGTGCTTGGTCTCCTCTCTTCCTCTCCAGATGAAGGCAGCTGGAGGTCAGGGAGCCATTTCTCTTGTGCAGTGCTGCCTGCCTCCAGTGCCTCTGCTCAGCAGAGACAGACAATAGGTGAGTTCAAGGCGAGGAGCTTTGTCCAGAAAACTTCTGTCCTGCCCAGTGGGGTCTTAACAGCGGGTGGCCCAGGAGGTCCTTAAGCGGTGGTGACCTGAGCTGGAGTCTTGCTCAGGCTCCAATTCCAGCCAACCTCCCGTAGCTGTGACTGTTCCCTGGAGATGCAGGGATCTTGGGAGCGGGCGTTAGGCTGCGTGGAGGAACTGGGCTGCCGTGTTTCTTGGGCCCTGCTGTGAGATGTGTCACTGCAAACCTGGCTGGGGCCAGGCCTGCCGGCGGCATCGCTCAGCGGCAGCGAAAGGTTCGGTGTTCGTGGGGACAAGGCTGAGTTTCCCAGCACAGGGCTTGGTGGGACTTCACCTCTGACTGCAGTGTGCCAGGAACCTGGAACTTGAGTGGCAGAAGAAGCAGCAGCTACAGATCCAGGATGAGTAAATTCTTCCATGGAAACACTTCTCCTGATCCTTAATATTTTGAAAGGGGTTTTTTTTGTTGGTTTTTTTTTTTGGGGGGGTGGGAGGGGGTGGGAATAGAGATGGATCTCAATCTTTATACATCTGCTATAAGATATTTTTGCAAACAGAGTTGTATACAAAGATGTATTGTGTACATTTACATGTATATTCTGGAACTTCTAAAATTTGAATATAAAAACTGAAAATATTTAATGAATATCCAAACTGTGAGACCCAACTAGCATTCAACAAGTTTCTGCTTCACTTTTCTTTTTGACTGTGTTAAAGAATTGTAGTAAAATCTGCCTTTTTGTTTTGTTTTTTTTATTATTATTTTGTTTTGGTTTTTTTTTTTCTTTTTAGAAATTATGAAGCTAGGCAAATTTTGTGCTTTTTGGGTTAATAGAAACCAGTTCTAGGTGATTAAGTATGATCTTAACTTATTGATACTGTGTTTTACTTTGTAATATTGTACTGTGGATAAAACTATATTGAGCCATGGAGTTGGAGTTTACAGAAGAACTTTTCACTTTGCCAAAATGTTACAATTTAAAGGCAGCATAGTCTTCAGCTTTCCTAATCTTTTCTTAAGAGCTAGTGTCTTTTTTTGTACACTAAAAAGCTGAATGCTGATTTTGCAACATATAATAAATTCACTATATTGGAAAACAAGTAAACAGTAAGGTTGTGTGCTTCTTTATGGTGCTCCTTCCTGCAAGGAAACTCCAAAGGGCAAGGGGATGAATGTCTGGAGTGCAGCTTGAGGGTGGGAAAATGAAAGGAACTGAGTTGAGCTGTCAGAGCAGTAGCCAGGGAACAGCAGAAATTGCTCCTATGTGGGCTACTTGTTTTCTAGCTGTGTGCTGTGCTTGGGGAAAACTCTGGCCCAGAAGCTGTGCCCTGGAACAACCTGGCTCTTGGCATAAGGAGCCAGTGCTGTGTCCGGAGGCTCCCGGTTCTGCCTGGAGCGAGTGTCCCCAGCAAGAGCCATCTGGGGGGGAGAGTCTGGGGCCAAGGGGGACCTGGGACCTTTGTCACCCTGGGGAGCACATCGTGCTGCGGGAAGGGAGGGATAGCATCAGGCACAGAGGCCGAGCAAGAGACCTGGCATCATCCTCTCTCATTCCCCCTGGCCCTGGGGGGCAGTTGTCAGCCTGGGGGACTGGGGGGAATGACCCTTTTGTACCCCCACCTTGATTTTTTTTTTTGTCAGAACTCCCCTTTTTGGAGAGATGGGGATGCCTACGTAGGTAAATATCAGTATCAAAGCAGCGAGCTGATGGCTGAGGCAGTTTACTCTCCTTTTGTATCTCTCTTGAGGGTGAATAAAAAGAGGGGGTGATGATGTCCAGTGTCACTGGAGGAGCGATGGTGCAGCGTGTCACTGTGTGTTAACATAGCAAACCTAAGTAAATATTCCATGTCACCTAAGGAGATGTGTGTAACTGATCTAAAGTAAGCCTAAAAAGATGCCTTTGGAAGTAGATGGCCACATCTAAATAGGCAAGTGTAAAAAGTCTCACAGTATGTAAGTAAACAGAGAGCTAGTCCAAATAGATGTTATCTATAATGTGATATGTAAGTCAAGCTAGAAGTGTAAATAGATATTCTATATAAGTCTAAACATAGTCAAAATAGATGTAAAAGTTGAAATATGTCTAAACAGATATTATTTGTAAGTGCAAATAGGGAAAACATCTATAAATAGTATTTATTTTATGTAGATATGTGTGTGTGTGTAAACAGATAAGTATAAATGTCTATGCTATATGAGGTTTTGAAAATGCAAAGAAAACCTCTCTGTTGTGATGATCCAGGGGGGGTCAGTTCTCTGGAGTGGCTCGTCTCCTGTGGGTTATCCCAGGTGAGTTACCTGCTGTTGTCTCGGTTGGACCCAGGGGTGGAGGTGCCCCCCAGGATGCCCCTTTCTACCCGTGCACACCCTGCCCGTCCCTGTCCATCTCCTTCCCCTCTGCACCTCTCTCTGCCCAGATGAAAAGCCCAAACGCTTTGCTCTGAAACCTCTCCCCTGTTCCGACCTCCCCTCTCCTGCTTCCCCATCGCTCCCCTGCTCCTGGAAGGGTGTTGGTCACAGCCAGCCACCTATCCCCTGGCACAGAGCTCTGTCCCCTGCCTTGTTTGCTCAGGGAGAGGCAATTTCTTTCTCGCAGGTTCCTCCAGCCCCAGAGGTGTTCAGAGGGGCAGAGCTGAAAGGGAGAACCCGAGTGGGGAAAGGATTGTTTTAAGGAGGTGGTTTAGGCAGGCAAAGGAATGGAGCTGCCACTCCAGTCTCTCAAGAACCGAGTGCTGCAGGCAACAAAGTGCCTGGGGAGTCTGGCAGAGCCTGGCGGAGGCCTCCAGAGTCCTGCAGAGCCCTCCAGAACCCAGCAGAGCCTGGCAGATATGCCCAGAGCCTGGCAGAGGCCTGGAGGGGCCCAGTAGGGCCCAGTGGAGCCCAGCAGAGCCTGGCAGATATGCCCAGAGCCTGGAGGAGCCCTGCAGGACCCAGCAGAGCCTGGCAGCTATGCCAAGAGCCTGGAGGAGCCCTGCAGGACCCAGCAGAGCCTGGCAGCTATGCCCAGAGCCTGGAGGAGCCCAGCAGAGCCTGGCAGCTATGCCCAGAGCCTGGAGGGGCCCAATGGAGCCAAGCAGGGCCTGGCAGAGGGGAAGCCTGATGAGCATAGGAAAAAAAACCCTCCCTAGCCGGGGCCAGGCCCAAGCCTGCGAGCACACACGGTGCCTGTGCCCCAGCCCTTGGCGCACGCGTCTTGGTGAGGAGTCCGAGTGTTGGTTACACCCCAGGGGAGGGGGGGTGTGCGTGGGGGTTGGGGAAGGGGTTGGGGGGTTGCTGTCTCATTCTTTCATCTCAGGTTATCATTTACACGTCGGTGACACCGGAGGAGTGGCTGTCGCAGCGTGTGGCTGTGTGTCACCTAGATCTGGGGATAGTCCATGCTGTCTAAGGAGGTGTGGGACATGAGGTAAGTGAGCCCTAAAAAGATGCCATTGTAAGGAGATGGCCAAGTCTAAATAGGTGAGTGTAAAAAGAGCATCAAAATAGGTAAGAGAGCCCGGGGGAGATCGTCAGAGCCTGGAGGAGCCCTGCAGAGCCCATCAGAGCCCTGCTGAACCCCACAGAGCCCAGCAGAACAGCCTGTTCTGTAGCCTAAAGTGAAGGAGGCAGGTCCATGCTCCCTGAGGCTGTGAATGGGCTTCCAGGAGTAGCCGAGGGCCAGCATGAGAATTCATGGTTAGCAGCTTTATTGTCGGAACAATCCCTAGACATTTCCAATTTTTAGTGGTGATTCAATGAAAAAAAAAAAAAAAACAAAACTCTTAAGCTCTGCTGGGCTGTCCTGAGCTCCGGTCTCTCCTGGGTTCTGCCAGACTGTCCTGAGATTTGCCAGGCTCTTCGAGTCTCCTCTGGACTCTCCTGTGCTGTGCCAGGCTGTGCCAGCTCTCCTGGGCTCTGCCCGGCTCTCCTGGACTCCACTGGGCTCTCCCGTGCCCCTCTGGTTTCTCCCTCAGTGAGTTCCTTAGGGCTAATCTGCCAAACCCACCCCGAGCAGGAGAGGGCAGGAGGGCAGGCTAAAAATGATGAATCCAGCTTTGTCGCAGCAAATTGAGAAGTCAATGCTTCCAAGCATCATCTGAGCACCCTTGCTCCTCAGCCTGTACCTGGCTGCAGCATCTCTAGCTGCAGGTTCTATAAAGCATGGTACAAGAGGTATCCAGCCAGGGCACCACTGTAACCCCGCAGTGGTATTAATCTCATTTAACCTTGGCCATCTAAGACCCCAGCAACTATTATATGCCAGTCTCCTGGGCTTCCCTTGTTGACAGTGGGGAATTAGCAGTCCCTTGAGAGAAATGCAGCCTGATCAGAGAGGCAATATGATTTATTCTCTGGAGATGACCTTATTTGGAATAGAATATTACTTATAAAGACAGTCCTGATGGATTTAGTGGCTAGAAAGTAGTACTATGGGATTAAATTGCACCCTTCTTTCTACTCTCAGCCCAGCAACGTTACTTACACCCATGAAGCATTCTGCTTTTGCATCTGTGCCACCAGAAGAACGTGATCCCCGGAGCTAAACAGCGCAGAGTGAGAAGACAATTTAAAAGCATGCACAAAGAAAGAGACTGGGCCAAGAAAGTTAAGCTGAGATCGACCTGAACAAATTATTTATGGTTACATATCAGCCAAGGATGAATCTGGCCCATTATACATATACATGTGGCATATTATACAGAGAGATAGGGCTGGATGTTAGAAATGACATCCCTTAAAGAAAAAATAAATACATTAAAAATTAAAGAAAAAAAAACCCCACGAAACAACAACTCCCAATCCTTACGAAATTACTTTGTAACTCCACAGAAGAGTGGAACAAATCCGTGCCTGGATTTGTGCAGCAGTCAGCGGGTGCCAGCAAAGCATCCCCGGTCCCCTCACCGCCCCGGCTCTGCCGTTCGGGGGGCAGCCGGAGTCCCCCGGGGCCCGACTCGCCCCGCTCAGGGGGACGTCCCCTTCCTCACCCCCTCCCCTTCCTCACCTCCTTCCCTTCCTGACGCCCCCCCGCACCCCGACCCCGCGCTCCCTCCTCTGCCGGCGGCTCCTCCTGCTCTCGGAGCTCCCGGCGACACCCGTTGGGCCGAGTCTCCGGCCGGACCCCCCCGCACACACCGTAGGGATCCCCCCCACCCGATCCCGGAGAGATGAGAGCTGGCTCGGGGTGACCGGAACCCCGGTGCCGCCGTCAGCCTCTGCCGAGGGCTGGCGGGAGCCTCCCCCGCTGCTCCTCACAGCCCACAGCCACCGCGGGGACGGCACCGGACCGGACCGGACCGGACGGGAGGGGACGGGAGGGGACCGGACGGGACGGGAGGGGACGGGATGGGATGGGACGGGACGGGACGAGACGGGTCGGGACGGGACGGGACGGGACGGGACGGGACGGGACGGGAGGGGAAGGGACGGGACGGGACGGGACGGGACGGGACGGGACGGGACGGGAGGGGAAGGGACGGGAGGGGAAGGGACGGGATGGGAGGGGCCGGGACGGGAGGGGACGGGATGGGACGGGACGGGACGGGACGGGACGGGACGGGACGGGACGGGACGGGACCGGACCAGACGGGATGGGACGGGATGGGACTGGACGGGACGAGACGGGTCGGGACGGGACGGGACCGGACGGGAGGGGACGGGACCAGACGGGACGGGACCAGACGGGACGGGACCTCCCCGCCCGGAAGCCGCAGCGGTGAGAGGCACAGCCGGGGAAGGGACGATCCTGCCGGCATCTTCCCGGCGGTGCGGGGGGTGCTGCTGCCCAGCGGGGACCCCGCCGGCTCTCCGCGGGTGCTGCCCGGCCGGGCGGCTTCACCCAGGGTCTTGCCACCGTTTCCCCCGCCCTGCCCGACCGTGCCCGCCGCGGAGGGTGAGAGGCGGGAGGGAGCCGGGTGGAGAGATGGGGAGCTCCCGAGCCCGCTGCCGGGCAGGCAGGGAACGGGGCAGGCAGGGAACGGGGCAAGCAGAGAGCCGAGCAGGCAGGAAGCCGGGCAGGCAGGGAACCAAGCAGGCAGGGAACGGGGCAGCGCACTCCAGAGCCCCTGCCGTGCCCAGGATGAGTGTGAACGGGCGTGCGAGGGTCTGTGTTTCCCCAGCCCCGAGCAGCCGCCGGCGGTCACCTCTGCTCTGGTCCCCAGGAGCATCCCTGGGTTGCAGGGCTCAGGGTTGGTCCCTACCTTGGGAGTAGAAGTTTCCAGAGACCACAGAAGTCGGAATGGTGTATGGCTCCAGGGGGCTGCAGGGGCTGATGTGGTGGCAGTGCCATGGTCCGCTCTGTCTGTTGCTTGCTGAGGACTCTCTGGGGTCTCAGGATGGAATGTTGGGAGCTCCTCGTGTTCTGCTCCATCCCATGCTGCCGTGGTGCCCATGTTGTCATAGAATGACAGCAGCGTTTAAGCTGGAAAAAGACCTTTAAGATCATTAAGCCCAACCATAAATGCAGCACTGCCAAGCCCACCACTAAACTATATCCCTCAGCACCACATCTCCAAGGGGAAGATCCCTGCCCTGGTTCTGCTGGCCACACCAGCACTGACAGAAGCCAGGATGCCATTGGCCTTCCTGGCCCCCGGGCACATGCTGGGTAATCTTCAGCCAGCTGTCGACCAACAGGAGAAAGACCAAAGGACCCCCAGGTCCTTTTCCACCGGGCAGTTTCCAGCCACTCTGCCCCAGCCTGGAGCATTGCAGGGGGTGGTTGTGGTCCAAGGGCAGGACATGGCCCTTGGCCTCATTGAACCTCATCCCATTGGCCCAGCAATCCATAAATGTCGGTATCAATTTCTTTTGAGGTAAGCAGGGTGATCTGGGGACAGGAGCTTCGTGTCCTGCTCTGCTTTCAAGACGTCCAGAGGCCCCAGCGCTGCGGTTTCTGCCTACACCTCACCGTGTCCTCCAGCCTTGAACACCGAGCTGAGCAAATGCTGAGGCTTTCACAGGCCCCCTAGGCAAAGTTTCCCTAAAATGCATCCCTTGGGGCTCCTCGCTGGTGTTCGGCCCCAGGCTGCCCAGTTTCACCAGTCAGATGCAGCTGGGCAGATGTTTTGAGGGAGGACAGGATCAGGCTGGACTCCATCAATCGAGAAGCAGCCCAGCCAAACCGGGAGTATTTTCTCTCTAAACCAGTAGAGGTCACCCTGCTCCCGCCAGTCCAGTGCTACTGGGACACCAGTAAGAGCGAGGGAGGGCTTCCTGCGGGAGGGTGGGATGGGCAGCGGGGGGCAGAGACCCGGGACACAGCCATGCCCGGGGCAGCCCCGTCCTGTCGCCCCTCGCTGAAGGGTTTGGGCTTCCAGGGGTCCCTGGACCATTCGCTGCTGCCCCCACCGCCCGCTGCTCGCAGCAGATCCCAGCACCATCGCCTGCCACTGAGCAGCCGCTCTGCGGAAGCCTGTTTGGGTCAACGAGCAGCTCTTTGCAAGAGAATTTTAAACTGATTTCAGGAGATTTCTTTTACTTTTCTTTTTTTTTTTCAAAAATATGAATCCCAGGCTGGTTTGAGTCGGGAGGGACCTTTAAACTCATCCAGTGCAACCCCCCTGCAGGGAGCAGGGCCATCTGCAGCTAGAGCAGGGTGCTCAGAGCCCCGGGCAACCTCCCCTGCAATGGTGCCAGGGATGGGGCAGCCACCACCTCTCTGGGCAGCCTGGCACAGGCTCTCCCCACCCTCAGTGTAAAATATTTCTTCCTTATCTAGTCTAAATCTCTCTCGTTTAGTTTCAGACCATCACCCCTTGTCCTGTCACAATAGGGCCTGCTGAGAAAGTCTGTCCCCATCCTTCTGACAGCCCCCCTCAGATACTGGAAGGTCACAAGAAGGTGTCCCCAGAGCCTTCACTTCTCCAGGCTGAACAACCCCAGCTCTCTCAGACTGGGCTCACAGGGGAGTTGCTCCGGGCATCTTCACAGCCTCCTCCAGACCATGATCAAACATGATTTTTGTAGAAAAACGTATCTTTTTAAAAATGAAAATTGATTAAGGGTGCCAGTGTGCAGCAGCTTGGTGGGACCACGGGCTGCCACCCCCACATCGCTCTGCCTGGTCCCTGCAGTCCTGGCCATCCCAGCTCCGCTCCTTCTGGCTCCAGAGAGCATGACGACCCTTCCTCCTGTCTCCCCCAGCCGTGCCCTGCTTCTGGCTGTTTCCAGCTCTCGGTAGCAGCCAGGTTTTATCCTGCCAGGTATAAACCCAGGGATGGGCACTGTGCAGGAGGAGGTGTGCTGCCTCCTGGGGATGGCAGAGCAATGACATCTGGGGAGCCGGTCAGGTCAGAGCCTGGGATTTTTTGGAGGTACAAGATCCCTTTTCATTCTTTTGCTCTGCTCTGCAGCTCTCAGGGAGCTCAAGCGCTGCTACCGAGGGACTCAATTGCTCTGGATCTGCCCAGGGAGTGGGGAACAGACACCCGGGTGGGATTTCAGGGGAAATTAGGATGAGATTTGCACACTTAATGAGCAGTGATGTCTTTGAACCATTGGCACCCCGATGGAGAGGAGTCCTCACATCCGAGTCCTTGCGTTCAGGCCGTGTCTAGAATCAGGGAATCGTTCAGGTTGGAAATGACCTTCAAGTCAAGTGCAGTTGTGTGTTCTTTCCCTCCCTCCTAGGACTGGGAATCGTTTGAAAATGATTTCATGTACCTGCTGTCCCCAGTGCTGCCCAGTGTGGCCACTCTCCTCACCTTGGGAGCACTGGAACCAAGGGTCCCTACATGGAGCTGCTTCCCAGATCTCAGGATCCTTCCCAGGGTGTGCCCAGCTTGAAGTGACCCAGTAACACCTTAGAACATCTAAAAGGGAGCCTTGTGTCCCAATCCTGAGCTGCTGAAGAAACGAACGGCTCTCCCCTGACCTCGAGGGCTTTGTTCTCAGCCTCTCCCTTTGTGAATATTTGGAATCACAGCCACCATTTCCAACATTACTTTTTTTTTTTTTTAACCTTGTAAAACAGTCTTTATTTTTCTTTTTCCTTGCAAACTTTGTGTAATGCACATCTATCTACCCGTGGAATTCACCTCAAGAAAAAGGTTTTTCACCCATACATTATATTACTTTTTATTTAACGTCATGAAAAATTCAGACAACACTTTTGTCCTTAAATAAACATTTCTCCCTCCCCTGCCCTCCCTTCCTTAGCTGACTGGTCCGAAAGAGGAAATTTTATTTAGTTATTTTCTTTTCTTTAAAAAAATAGAAATTACAATCTTACAAGACAGAACATTCAATGAGAACAGAAGCATCTTCCTAAATCTAAAAAGTAAAACATTGCCAGAAAAACCTGTCGGTCTCTACAGGTAGGGGTGTGTGTGGAGGGTGGTCCATGAAAAAGGTTTCCATTTGTTCCTTTCATTCATAGAGATAAAAAATAACATAAACCCGATGGAAACTTTATATATATATTTTTTTCTTTTCTCTTTTGCACCAACATTCACAAGAATATATATTATAGATATATTTTATCCATTATTATACACAGTGTGAGGGTTCTGGATGTGGAAACGCACACTCAGCTGAACAGCCAGAGCAAACACACACACGAAATTCATCTCTCTCCGGGCAGGAGCGAACTCCCGTGGCTGCAGCCGCCCTGCCCAGGGAACCTCTGGCAGAGCTCCGTTTGAAACCAAAACGTCTCGGGGCCGGGGGGATGGAAACTTCCACCAGGTGCCCAGGACCCAGCGCCCAAGCGCGTCGGAGCTCTCGGGGCTCCGCGTGCCCTCTCCCCCAGCCGCACACGGCTCCGGCGCGGGCGAGAGCGGAAATCTCCCTTTTCCAGGCATTTCCACCCAGGCTTTTTCCCTTCGTCCTTCCCCTCCAGGCGGGCTCTGCCGAGCTGCCATCTCTGGGTGGCACAGGGAGCGCAAGGGACCTTGGCACAGCCCCCACTGCCCTGGGCGTTTGGGAGAGGCGAGGCCAGACCCCGGGGCAGGGGTCAGCGCATCCTCAGCCCCTCTGCCCGTCCCTGGCTGCGGAATCTCCCAACGGGCGCTGAATCGTTTCTCCCTTCCCGACAAATCAGTGAAGCGAGGAGTCAGTTCTTCGCAAGAGAACTTCCAAAGTGCAGGTTCCCGTGGTTTGGCAGGTTGAGTTGCAAGCGTTGAACGCTTCCAGCCTTCCCCAGACTCTCACGGGGGCTTTTATTGCTCAGAATCCAAAAAATCTCTCCCGTGAGCCGGGTGCTGGGGCGCGAGCTGGACGAACGCAACTGGTGGCGAGGGCTCAGTCTTCTCCTGCTTTAAGGTGCTTTCTTGTTTTCTTTGCTGGATGAAATGAAAACAGGGACATCCACCATCGGTGCACGTTGGCTGATGAGGACATAAAGAAGGGTGTGTGCTTTTTTTTTCCCCCCTCCCAAGCGTTTCAAACCACCCACGGCCGTTTCCTCTGAGGATGATGGGGCTGCTGCCATCCTGCAGAAACAGAGGGTGAGAGTTGCCCCTGCCAAGCACATTCACTCTCTCAAGTGCTTTTCCCTGCAGAGAGGAGCCAGGAAGCAAACGCTGCTGTCAAAAATGATTCTTCAAAAAAAAAAAAAAAGCAAAAAAAAAAAAGGCACACCCCCCCAGACGGAAAAGGCAGCACTGACACCTCACTTCTCACGAGCTTTAGGAGCCGAGAGGGCAGGAAATCCCACGGCGCATCCCCACCCTGGCGAACGCTGCGCTGGAGCACGACGCGTTGGCACTCGACACGGAGCGGGGCCGCAGGGACCCTCCGCTGCAGACCCGGGCTCGAACACCATCACGGAGAGGAACCAGGCCAACAAGCTCTGCTGTGCTCCGAGAAGCAGTTCAGACAGCGGTCAGAAAAGTCGTGGCTGTGCTGTACGTGGCAGGCGGCAGCTGCCGGGGAATGGTACAGTTCCCAAGTTTTTCCCTGCCTTATGCCAAAGCAGAAATCCCATCAGCTTCCTGGTGAGTCTTCCCTGGTTGAGTTTGGTTCATGGTCTTCCCTAGGAGGTCGTTTAACCAAAAGCATTAATATCCCCTACCGTTGCTAAGAAAGCTACTTGGTCAGTTAAAGGGTGCGGTTATGGAGCTGGAGGTCTTCAGCTAACGCTCGGGGATGATCTGAGCTGCTGGAGGATGAGGTTGATCACGAGAGAAATCAAAATGAAGCAGGAAGGGGCTTGGGACTTTAGCCCTTTGTCAGCAGAAACTCTCAGAGCAGGTCTTTCCCTAGTAGCTTTTGGCATCCGCTGCAGGAGAAGCAGGAACAGGAATGAAAAAATCATCTGTGGAGCCTGGCCAGAGAGCCCCTCGAGTGTCCCCGGCAGCTGTGGGCTGTGGCAGCATCACCCCAGAAATCCATCCCTTCTGCACATTTTGGTCCTCCCGAGCTTGGAGCAGCAGGTCCCAACCACACTGCAGCTTCCCAGAGAAGGACTGAGGACCTTTCGCTGCCCCTTGACCCAAACAGGCAGTTTCTCTCCCTAAAAAGCTCCTGGGTCCTGCTAAATAGAGAACAAACCCCAGAACAACAGCTCTTCTTGGGGGGGAAAAGCCTGGGTCCAACTCAACCTGCTCCCAGAGGTCCCAGTGTGAGAAGGGGGAGCCCAGTGGTGGGACTGGCTGTGGGCTGGGCAGAGGAAAGGCCACGAAACCTCCTCTGGGTGCTGAGCCACGAGCCAGTTTTAATGGTCCCATAGGAAAAATACCCACAACAGCCAAGAGCCAGAGAGCCACAGCCTGGGATGACACACGGGGACGGCCCCGAGCTCCTGGCTGCTGGGGGGGGAGCAGCCAGGAGCTGGGATTTGGCCACAGTCTCAAGGGCAAAGCCCCTCTTGGAAAAGTGCTCAGGATGCAGAGAGGTGGCACAAGGGGGGGTGGACCTGCTAAATGGGCTCCGAAAAGCCGGGCAGGCAGCCAGCTGGACAGGAATGGACCAAGAATGCCACGGTGGAGGGCACGGAGACCCTGCAGAGCTCTTCTGTTGCCACGTTGGGCATCCCTTCCCTTGGACCAGGCTCCTCCCTGGGAAAATCCTGCACGGAATCCCCCGCACTGGTCATAGCTGGGTCTTTCTCAGTCAAGCTCCTGAGATCACCTCTGCCCTCTGGTCTCACTGCATCCGTGGGAGAAGGAATGAAACAAAGGCTCTGCCTTCGCCCTCTCCGTGGCTCCAGCCAGGAGCCCAAAGGTACCCCCACTGGCCTGGCTCACCCCTATCCAGCCAAGCCTGGGTTGCCCCTTCTTTATCCCATGCCTTATGTTTGGGTAAAAAGACGAATGAATAAAAATAATAATTAAAAAATAAAATACAATAAAATCAAAGGTCAGAGCTGGAGAGTGCAGCCAGGACAGCAGAAAGGGCCGTGCTGCAAGCGTGGCAGCGTGTGCGTGGCGTGAGCTCCTCTGGATCCGGGCACGGCGGGGAGGAGTCGGTCCCTTACAGCTGCCAGGAGCATCTCCTCTCCCCAGCAGAGATTTCACATTCATTTCACAGGTATGGCAAAGTCCGTTTGCTTTTTCCTTCAAGGTGCTTTACATTCAAGAGCTATTGCAATCCACGGCGAAGAAACGGGGCCAGGGAGATCCCTCAGCCCCCCCCAGGTTCTCTTGAGTTTGATTATTTGATTTCAATAAACTGCCCCAAACCTCTGAAGTTTAGTTCATCTCCAAATCTTGGGGAACTCGAAGGGGGCCAGCAACTCCCAGTCTTAGCTCTCCCGTGGGTCGCTGTACTGAAGCTCCGAGTTGAAGACCTCCTTGTAGAGGGGTGGGAAGTTCATGGCGGTCTCTGGGTGCAGGAGTCGGAAAAATTCCAGCTTGTCCAAGTGCAGGTTGCAAATGGTCTTCATCAAGGGCAGCTTGGAGACCATCTGCAGAGAAAGGAAGAGCTGGTCACCGCTGGGTCCCCGGCTCACGTCCCTCATGCCACCGTTCCCCCCTCCCTTGTGGACAAGAGGGTGGGTTTGGGGACCGCTGGCTCTCCCTGGTGCTGGGGGCACCAGTGGGCACCCCACTCCTTTGGGCAGCTTGGCAGCAACGTGGCCTTCCCTCCAAACCTCCAACCCACTTCTTTCCACATGGCAAACAGCATCTGGGAGGGTGCAAGGAGCTCCCCAGTGCCCCCCCAGCCCCATCTCCATCGCAGCTCCATCCTGAAAGGAATCATTTTGCCCCAGGCACCCACTGCCCGACATACTGCTGGGATCAGTGGCACAGAGCTGCCCCTGGCACAGCTGCCTCCACCTGCACCACGACAGAGATACTCAGCCCTTGGAAAGAGAGAGTTTCTTCCTTCAACAGGTCCCAGGACTTGCCCCCCAAAACCACCTGCACATAAGCAGTGAGCTCTGGCACTGTCACATCTACCAGTTCATGACGTGTGTGCCACCGGGCAACATCTGCCCTGGCCAGGCTCCCCGTGCCACATGCAGGCAGCTCCACTACCTTTGAAAGCTTGTCCTCAGTGGAGTGTTTCTTCTGGATCTCATGCTGCAGGGCCATGTAGACCTTGTCCTGGAGCTTCTGCACCTTCTTGGACTCCGTCAGCCACGGGCGATCTGCGGGAGACGCAGGGGTCAGTGCCATCACTGACATGGTGAGGTGGCCTCTTGCTCTTCTCACCCTTCCTGCTCTCAGGGATGCTTTCTGGGATGGTGGCATGGCCAGGCAGCCCCTCTCAGCCCCCCACCACCTGCTGCAGGGGATCTGGCTCCTCCTCCAGCCAAGGACTTTTATCAGACACATTTTCAGTTGCATCGTTTCCCCCCAGTGTCCTTTCTCAGGAACAACTCCAACCATCCACCAAGGAAGCAGCCCTGGGGTGGAGAGGTCAGCTCTCCCCAGCTTTGGCACAAGCCTCCCCGTACCTGGGGAGAGCAGCACAGCAGCAGTGAAGAGGGCAAGCTCCTCGTCTGACAGCTGCAGGCGGCACAGGGTCCTCCCCAGCTCAAAGACGGCGCCGATGAGGTCGTCACAGCCTGATGGGGGGACAGTGGGGAAAAGGGGGACATCACAGCTCGGCACCCCCACCCACCAGCCAACCCCACGGCACCAGGGCCTTGGGAAACTCGTGGGAGAAGAGATGGGTGAAGTGGGGGACCCTGGAGGAGGATGCCTGGCAGTGCTGGGCTTCGGGCAGGGGCACAAAGCAGGTCCTGACGATCACATCAATGTGATCCAAATGGGAACAGAGTATGGGGGGGGTCACTCCATCCTGTACCCCAGGGATCCAGCCCAGCCAGGGGGTATAATCACAGAGCCACAAAATCATTTTGGTTGGAAGAGACCTTTCAGACCATCAAACCCACCCGTTAACCCAGCACTGCCAGGGCACCACTGCCCCCTGGCCCTCAGCACCACAGCTCCACGGGGGGCTTGGAAACCCCTCCAGGGGTCACAGGGACTCCCCCCCTGCCCTGGGCAGCCTGGCACAGCCCTGGACAACCCTGGAGGGAAAGAAATTGTTCCTCAGCTCCAACCTAAACCTTCCCTGGTGCAACCTGAGGCCGTTTCCTCTTGTCCCGTCGCTCGTTCCTTGGGAGAAGAGGGAGCTGTCCAGAGCAAGGTCTCCCCTGCGCATCCTTTTCTCCAGGCAGAACATCCCCAGGTCTCTCAGATGCTCCTCACGGGACTTGTTCTCTAGACCCTTCCCCATCTCCGTTGCCCTTCTCTGGCCACGCACCAGCCACCCAATGTCCTCCTTGGAGTAAGGAGCCCAAAACCGAGCCTGGGACTTGAGGTGTGGCTTCACCAGTGGGGTGGGACAATCCCTGCCCTCGTCCTGCTGGCCACACTTGTTCTAAAGCTCGGATGTCGCACTTCACCTGCCTGCAAACCCCAGCCCTGTCCGGGCACTGCAAGGAGAGAAGAATCCCGAGAGAGGCGCAGCGAAGCAGCTCTTACCAAGCGACTTGAACATCTGCACGCCACCGAACTTCCCCTCAAAGAGGACGGTGTTGTTCAAGGGGTTGAACGCTCGGATCATGCGGATCAGGAGCACCTCGAGGCAACCTGACATAGGCAGAGAAAGCGCAGACGAGGGCAGAGCAGGGCAGGGCAGAGGGGTTCCATCATCCCAGGACCAAATGTCAGACAAGAGGAAAGCCCCCAGTGCAAGTTTTAAGTCCAGATTGTTCATTCCCAAGAGCAGAATGTTTAGTCCAATAAATCCAATTTGGGGTTTTAGGGGGGGGGGGGGGGGGGGGGGGGTTGGTGGGGTTGGGTTTTTTTTGAGGTTTCCAATTGTGACCACAATATTTCACCAAAGGGAAATATCATCCAGGCATTCGCAGCCAGACACAGAGATCGATCGAGGTCATGGTGGAGCACCGAGAGAGGAGAGGGTAAAAACAAAATAAATAAGAAGAAAATGGAAGAAAGAAATGAAAGAACAAGTTAAACTCCAGCACGTCAGGCACGGCCAGCTCTGGCTTCGGGGTACAGCACCCTGCTGGGACACTGGCACACCTCCGCTGTTCTGGGTGAGGCTCTCAGCTCCCCAGCCCTGAAAGTTTAGAAACTGGAAGGCTTTTCCACCTTTGTCAGCATTTTGGGGCTTTTGCACTTTCAGGTCCCTCTCCTGGGCACGGCTCGGGCAGACAGATGGGTGAGGGACGCGGGTGTGCACTGCCGTTGTCCTCTTCTTCCCAATCCAAAGGCCAATCCTTTCCTCTTCTCCCTCCCTGCTCCCCTTGTGGGTTTGGCAGCCACTTTTCCCAGGGGAAAACCCCACTGTCCTGCTTTCCACCCTGGCTGCTGGGTGACGTTTGATTGAGGGCAACCATGGAGAAAAAACTCTGCCCAGGGCGGCCGCTCCCCACATCCCTCTCGATACCATCGCCTTTAACCACGACCTTCAACTCCTCCCAGCCCAGCGCCCGCCGATGCCGAGCCCAGGGGCAACCAGGGTGGCAAGGGAGAGGAGATCCCGACAGGAAAGCACTAGCTGAGAGAAAAGATGGGATGGACTTTGGCACCGCAGCTGCTTTTCAGGAGAGGTGTTGGGGACACCAGGAGGGCAGAGATGCGAGGGGGGACGGCAGGGATGGAAAGGGGGGATGGCAGGAATGGAAAGGGGGGATGGCAGGAATGGAAAGGGGGGATGGCAGGAATGGAAAGGGGGGATGGCAGGAATGGAAAGGGGGGATGGCAGGGTCCTCTGCTCTTACCGGCTTTCAGGAGGATGATTTGGTCATTCTGGCAGAGCTCCATGAAGCCATCGATGCGCTTGGCAAACTCCACCACGTACTGGATGGCGTTGGAGATCTGCAGCGAGCACTGCTGCCACATGGCCTCGCAGCTCTGCCGGCACAGCGGGGACAGCCCTCAGAGCTCGCTGCCACCCCCTCCCCTGAGCTTTGCTGCCACCCCATCACCCCGTCTCTGCTCTCCCCTCACCCATCCCATTGCATGGGGCAGGGAAGGGGCCCAGGTGCTGTGCCACCCATGAGGGTGGTGGCACTAGGACACCAGGGGCACAGCCCGCCACCCCTACCCCCCCAGTTTGGCTTTTGCAGCTCCCAAAGACCCCCTTCTCATCCTTGTTGCCTTCCTCTCTGCCCCCTCACTGGGGGACCGCGGTGGCCTTTGCTGATGGCTGCAGCATCTCTGGCCAGGGTGGGAAGCTGGGGTGGGGTGAGGCAGCAGCACCCACCTTGCTCTGCAGGGCTCGGACCTCCTCGGGGGAGTACAGGCTCCATGCCAGGCGCTTCAGCTCCTCCGTCGTGTACTGACACGTCTCCAGGTGTGACTTCACCACGTTCTGAGCCACCCGGTCTGCAAGGCGAGGGCAGCAGGTGAGCCCCGAGGGACCTCTCCAGCCCCCCTGTCCCCACACCCCAGCAGCATCCTTTCCTGTGTGTCCTGGGGGGCTGCCAGGGCTGGGCACTTGAGAGGCAGGGTGGCTCCTGGTGCCCCAGGGATAAGAGGAGAGATGGGGCAGCAGGGGCTGTCTCCAAGACGGAGAGGGTGGATGCTCCTCGGCTGTGCCGAGCTCCTCCAGTGCTCAGCTCGGAGGAGGGGACGGGCTCGGGGCAGCTCCGAGAGCCAAGGCTGGGTCAGTCCCTCACCGTGAGCACGTCCAGAGCGGGCACCCAGGGTTGGCTGCATCCTGCAAGGCACCCGGTGCTGTGCCGAGCACCATTGCCCAGGCCCCCAGGGCTGCACTGGGACCGTGCCAGGGCTTACCGATCTCGAGGACGGAGATGTCAGCAGCGAGCTGGCCACCCTCCAGGGTGCCATGGGCAAACAGAGCTGGCTCCAGCATCAGCTCGTAGATGGACTCCTGCTTGATGAGCGTGGCATCAGCCACATCCAGGCTGGACTGGTCAGGCGAGGGCTGGGCAGAGGCAAGCAGGTCGAGGTTGTAGTAGGTGCTGCTGCCATCCGGGGTGAGGGGGAAGTCGAAAAGGAGCCCATCGGACAGCGTGGAGATGTCATCCAGGTCCGAGAGCCCGCTGCTGACGCTGGTGGTGTAGACGCGGCTCAAGGGCTCGGGCTCGTCCTTGTTGCCACCGCTCTGCTCCTGGTTCTGCTGGTGCTTCTGCACCTCAGCATAGAGGCTGTCCCGCTGCTTCTTTGACATGCGCCCGAACTTCACCGCTGCCCAGGAAGGAGAGGGGGATGCATAAGAGCAGCTTTGGCCCGCCCACCTGCCCGGGGAAGGGTCCTGGCTCCTGGGGAACGCGTGGTTTGGGGGGGGATCTGAACCCTGAGCAGGGCAGGAGCCCCATCAGATACACCCCCTGGCCCCAGACCGACCCTGGGTCGGATGGAACAGAATCGATTTACATTCTCCTAAATGCAAAAGCATTTCTTGCTCCCCAACCCCCTCCTTTCCTGGCCCTGACAGCCCAGCTCTGCGCCCAGGGGACCCCCAGGCACACTCACCATCTCGGGACATGCCCAGTGCCAGGCATTTCTGCAGGCGGCAGTGCTGGCAGCGGTTGCGGTTGGTGCGGTCGATCAGGCAGTTCCTCTGCCGGGAGCAGGAGTAGCTGGCGTTGTTCTGCTGGCTCCTCCGAAAAAACCCCTGTGTGGGATGAGGAGGAGTTGGGACAGTGTCTGCTGGGATGCCAGCCCCTGCGGCTGCCCGCCCGCCTGCCCACCAGCACCCATCTCCAGGTGTCCCCAGGCTCACCTTGCAGCCTTCGCAGGTGATAACACCGTAGTGGATCCCTGAGGATTTGTCTCCGCAGATCTTGCACGGGATCACTTCGATTTGGGCTGTGGCAGAAGGGAAACCAGAGGGGAAACCACAGTGGTTAATGATGCTCAGCACCGAACCAAAGAGGGAGCTGGTCCTTCCTCCGCGACCACCACAGCCCTGCTCGGCAGCTAGGGAAACTGAGGCATGAGAGATGGACCCACCAGCAGCTCAGCCCTTCCCACAGGCCCTGTTAAGGATGCTTATGCTTCAGAGGAACCCTCCAGAAGGCCCACATCGGGCACGGATGCCCCCATCCCCACTCCCCACCCTCTCCATCACCAAGAAATGGGTAGAAAAGGGTAGAAAAGGGGTAGAAAGTAGGGTAGAAAAGCCCTCTGAGCCAGAAGCGTGCAGCACATCTGTGCACCAGCCAGTCCAGGGCCCCACTGTGGAATTATTCTCCTTATTTTTCTGCTAGGGTGTGCATGCTGGGGAGGCACCCAGGACAGGGACCCCCCTCAGCACAGGAACCATCCCTGCAGCCATGGACACTCTCCTGATGGGGATCTGGCCCCAGCAGAAGATCCGGGAGGCCCCAACTCCCCCGCAGCATCTCCCTTGAAACCCAGGACCAATATAGCCATTGCTGGCTCAAGGTCCCGACCCCCTTCCCCCCACAAATCCGCTTCCCTCCCTGCTTCTGCTTCGCTGGCACTGAGCTGCTAATAGGCTTCATCCTCCTCATTTTCCAGCTGCCCCAGATCTGGGCTGGCTCTGCCCACCCCGCGCGTGCTGGGGGGGAACGCGGAGCACCCCCGGGACTCGTACGTGCCTCCCGGCATCTCTGCACCCTCTAATCCCCACGCCAGCCCCCGCGTCCCCCGACCTGCCGTTGGTTGCTCTCAAGGGTGCCGGGCAGCCACTGCCGTGCCAAAATAAACCCCGCAGCCAGATTATAGTTGTTTCAAATCTCCTGGGCCTGTGCAAATCTCCAGCTCAGGTAATTCCCTTCTGCCTCTCTTCTCCCCCGAGAGCGATCGTTGCTGGCTGAGGGACACGTTTGGAGGGTTGCTGCTGGCAGGGGCCACCTCTACGAGCGACAGCCCCAGTGCTTGACCAGCACAGCCTGCACCCCAGCATCCTGGGGTCCCTCGCTGCTTTAAGGAAGCCTGGGCTGGGTCAGCACAAGCCTTGCTGGGGAGCCAGGCTGCCATCAGTGCCCCCAGGCTGCCATCAGTGCCCCCAGGCTGCCATCAGTGCCCCCAAGGTATGCCAGCATTCCCACCCCAGGCAGATTTTCTCCCAGCCATGCAGAGGAAGGACTCATCCCAAATCTGGCTGCAAGCAGGGGGAAAGACCCCTCCTCCATTCATTGACTCGCTGCTCAGCTCCTGCCCCAAATGCACCAGGGAATTTTGGGGTTCACTTGGTCGTGAACAACCTCAGGGCTTGGTCATCATCCCCCTCCCCGATCCTCCCCGAAGCCACTGCTGTCCTTCTGTGCCAGGGCCAGCAGAGCTGCCTGCCTGGAGCAGGTAGGGAGGGGGCAGCAGGCAGAGCATCCCCCCATCCTCCAGCCCCAGCCTCCCCAACTTCGCACTGCATCACAGCCCCGGGATCCCCTCCTTGGCAGGGGGGCAGAGGCACCGGCCGGGTAACAGATGCCAGTGTCCCCATCCCACGCGCAGGCTCCAGCCAGCAAGACACCCCATAATTCCCCAACTCCCCCCATCACCTTCATCTGTGCCACTGGAAGGGGGGGTAACTGGAGAACCGTGGGGACCCCTCCCCACCCCAGGGCCGGGACACGGAGGGGGTGGTATGGCAGGGGGTGGTATGGCAGGGGGCACAGGGAGGTGATGCCACCCCCGCCAGGAAGCAGCCTCGGTTCGTTATGCAACGTAATTGCAGCTGCCAGGAGCGCCGGATGATGCATCGCCGGCACACCGCACCCTCACGCCTGCGGCCGATACTCCCAGCATCCCATAATTACTGGCACCTCATGCCCGGTAAAACAGCCAGGCCAAGCAAAACCCTCGCACCCGCTGGCACCCACCGAGCAGAGCCCGAGGGTGCAGCTCCGGGGCCCTGAGAACCGTTTGCCATCTTCCAACGATGGCGACGATGGCTTCGTGTGATGCCGATGGCCGAATCCTGCACCCCCCTCCTCCTGAGCCCAGGCAGAGGGGATCCCCCCAGAGACCCCCCCATGGGCAGAGAGAAGGATAAAGGGGACAGTGCTGTCCTGAACCCCCTCGAGCCGAGCCTCACCCCTGGACGCTGTGAAGGAAAAGTCCCGGCTGCTTGCCGTGCACCTACAGCCTCTTGGGGCTCTAATTAGCATCCTGCTAATTACACAGCTATGCCCACCACCGGCACCTGACCTGCTCATAAGACGTTCGCCCCAAATAACTGCCGTGGAAACACGGCTGTAACCCCAGCACAGTGGCAATTACAGCCCAGAACAGCGTTTAATTGCCACGCTGTTCCTAAGCCCCGGCTGAATCACCGCTCCAGCTCCTTCGGCGTCCCCTCGTGTCACGGCCACGCTCCCGCCAGGACCCCCAGGATGGCCGGGCATCCCCCTCGGGCCAACCCATCCTGAGCAGGAGGGACCTGGGTGCTGGTGGGGTGGTGATGGCAGAACCCTGCATCCTCCAGATCCCACCGCAATAGGGGGGAAACATCAGAGCAGAGCCCGTATCCCAGGCACATCCCCCCCGTGCCGTGCAAAAGGGGGACCAGCATCAGCCAGGCTGTGCAAAAGGGGGACCAGCATCAGCCAGGCTGTGCAAAAGGGGGACCAGCATCAGCCAGGCTGTGCAAAAGGGGGGGTGTTTAGGTGGAGGTGAACCCCTTTCCCTCACCCAGGCAGCAAAACTTCTCCCCTCCCAGGGTCAGCGGGGCTAAAAGAGGGGGCAGGGAAATGAAAAATAAAGCGGGGGGGTGTGGGGGGAACGAAAAACAAACCAACAAAAATCTGGAGCTGGCAATTAAAATGTCCTGGCCGCAGTATTTGCTCTCCTCCCAGTGTAAATAATTCTTGCCTAACTCCCAGTCCGCTGCCACCATCCAGCCCTTACGTAAGTGGCACGGTGGCACTGTCCGGCCACGGGGCTCGGCCGTGCTTGGCCCCTTGGCTGGTGGCTGCGTGTGGCCCCGTGGCTGGAGCCATCCTGTCCCACTGACACACTTTCTGCCCTCAGCCCCACGGGCTTGTGTAACAGCGCGGCCGTTAACCCTTCCCCAGGCTGCACCCCAAGCCCGCACCGCTGGGGAGGGGGCTTTTGGGGTGATCCCTTTGCTAGCCCGAGCTGCAGCTCGCCATGGGGGGTGCAGGTCTGTCCCTGCGCGGTCCCCACGCCCCCTGTCCCCCCCAGACCTGGCCATGTGCATCCCCTCCAGCCCAGCACCGCTTGCCCAAACTGGGCAGGAGGCTCTGGCGGTTTTGGCAGGGTCAGAGCTGGGCTCCCTAGGGTGAGACTCGGCCTTCCTCTTCCCCCAGCACACCCTCCTCTCCATCACCCCTGCCCCAAGGACGGGCTTCCCTCTCGTTCCCCAAAACAAGGCAGGTCCTGCTGGATCCATCCAGGGGGGTCTGGACCCTCCCTCTGTGGTGCAGGGACCACAGGCGGCCCCGTTCTCCTCCTCCTCCTCTTCCTCCCCCTCCCCCCAGACATGTGATCTCCCCGCTGGGGAGGGGGATCACCCCAAAACCCCCAGCACCCCCCTGAGCCCCAGGATGTGCCATGACCCTGCTGCTCTCAGAGGCTTTTTGGAGCTGCCCCCGGCTCCAGCGAGATTGATAGGGACCGTGTGGCTCTGGCTGAGGGCTGGACTCTGAGGGGGATGTTCTGGGGGCACTGGGGTCAGGATGCACCCATCCCCTCCCCTGGGTGGGCAACACGAGGCCACAGCAACAAATCCACAACCAGGGCCTGGGTGCCCCTCGCTGGGGGGGGGAGGAAGGGACAAACAGCCCAGTTCCTGGTGCCTTGGAGGTGGCTCTGTGCCCCTGTGGTCACCCCTGCCCCAAATACCCCCTCGGCTGCTGAGGAGAGAGCCGAGAGACGGGGCAGGCAGCTTTCCCGGTGCCCTGGCTCATTACCCAGCGAACCTGCTGGGAAAGTAGGTCTGTGCCCCATCCCGCTGCCGCGATCGATGCCGCAGGATGGGCACCTCCGGTAATTAACGAGCAGCAGCCCAGCAGCCCAGCAGCCCTCGCCCGCCTCCCCAGCCACAGCCGGGACGCTGGGACGTTCTGGTGCTCTGCCATTGCCCCTCCAGCTCAGCATCCCCACAGTGCACCCAGAGCAGGGGGAACAGGATGAGCCCAGGCTGCACAGGACCCACAGGAACATGTGAGGACCCACAGAGAGATGCAGGGACCTCTGAGAGCATCTCACCTTCCCATCCCTGCCCCAAAACCCAGCTCCCTTGTCCTCTGCAGCAACCTCTGTCACCAGTGCAGCAGCCACTGCGTTTCCCTGCAGCATTTAGCCACAGCCACATTTTGGGAAGGTAGCCCTGGGGTAAGGGTGGCAACGGAGGATCAATAAATCAATAAAGGGACCGATCATTCTTTTTGATCTCGGTGGGGTTTGCTTTTCAACAGGATCCTGTGCTGTAGCGCACCAGGGTCCCCCAGCACCCTTCCAGCTATCGCCGCCGGCAAATCCCACCCCCGGCCACGCACCCCGTGGGTAACCCCAAAGAGGCCAAGGGGCTTTGCAGCGTGTGACCAGCACAGCCCCAGCGTGACGTTTAAAGCACCAGCCCCATCCTGCTGGGGCACCGGCAGCACCGGGGCCGTGCGGGCAATAAGGAAAAATTAAATTGCGCAACTCCAGGCTGGTGCCAGGCTGCGATACTGGAGGTGGAGACCAGTTTCTTAATTGATTAGCAGAGATTTCCTGGAACCTTTGGGCCAGAACGGGGCTCAGGCTGTCTCCTCCTGCCCTGGTTTGACCCCTGGGCACCTTTGCCCGTGGCTGTGCAGACAGTGGCGTGCAGCCACCCCCGTCCCCAGCAAGGCACTGGTTTTCCTCTCCCACCTTGCAGCGTGCGTCCCCAGCGTGGAAATGAGAGCGAGCACAAGCGGTGCGGGCAGGCGATGAGGCTGCCCATGGCAGCCCCAGCTCTGCCCCAGCTGCTCTGGTTCATCGGCTCCATCGGCACAGCTCCAAGGCCAGCCACGCCAGCACGGGACGCAGCCCTTTGCACTTTGGCTGGCACAGGAGGGTGGCAAAGGTGCAGCGGCAGGGAGGGGGACCTGCTGCTGGCCCAGGGTGGGGAGAAACCAGGCTGTGGCAGGAGAAGCCCTTCGGCCCCACGGTTAAATCTGGGGGGAATTATCTCCACAGGGCTAAATAAAGGCAGTGAGAGGAGCTCTGCTCACCACATCCCATAAACCGGGCACGATTTAGACATTAGCAGCTCTTTAAATAGCCGCTGCAGAGTTCAAAGTTAAACGTGACAGGGAGGAGGGACAGGGAGGAGGGACAGGGAGGACAATGCTGCCAGCTCGCTCGGCCAGGTTAACCCACAGGGACAAGGACCAAGCTTTCTCCATCACTGGGCTCTCCCTCTCCAGTTGCTGCTGCTCCCTGGGGTTATCGGGATTGAGGATCCCAAATCCTGTCTGGATCCCTCAGGACCCCATGCTGCCAGCAGCCACCTTTTTCCCACAGCCTTATTTTCGGGATGCAAAGGGCCACCTTTCTCCTCCAACCTTATTTCTGGAGCTGAAGGGCTGCCTTTCTCCCCCAAGCTTACTTTCTGAAGATGAAGGGCCACCTTCTTCCCCAACCTTGTTGTGGGACAAAGCTCCCAGGAATTTTATTTTCAGGAGGTGAAGGCAAGGGCCCTTTCTACCCCAACCTTATTTTGAGGGGCAAAAAGTCACCTCTCTCCCCCAGCCTTATTTTTGGGAGCTGAAGGGCCATCTTTCTTCCCCAGCCTTATTTTTGGGAGATGAAGGGCCACCTTTCTCCCCCAGCCTTATTTCTGGGAGCTGAAGGGCCACCTTTCTCCCCCAGCCTTATTTGCAGGAGGCAAAGGGCACAGCGATCCCCATCCCTCGGTACCCGGCACGGGCGCAGGTGTCGCACGGGAGGGCCAATGGGTGCTGGGTGTCCTCGCCCGCGCCAGCGTGCGCACGCTGCCGAAACGGGCAGGGGAAGCTCCTCCTCCACCCTCTCTGATTTTTCCAATGACAGATCTAGGTCACTAGGACAAGTCGCAAAGGCTGCCGAGCCACCGCACGCTCCTTGCCACGCTGCTTGCAAAACAAGTGAGCAGGAGGGCTGGAAACCCTATAGGATTATACAAGGCAAAGCCTCTCGCCTAGCCCCGGCACAGCCGCAGCGTAGGGAAGAACGGGAGCGAGGAGCTGATGTGGCCCCTGGGGAATTGGGCAGAGCAGTGGTGGTTTTGGGGGAGAAAACAGAAATCGAATCAATTTGGTGTGGCCATGTGGTGTTTGGGCTTTGGCAAGAGATGGGGACCCCGCGTTGGGCTGGACTGCGGGAAAAACACCCTATGGGGGAAGGTGATGTGATATCAGGGGGGGTTGGCCCTTAATTAAGGCCTAATCAGGGGGGTCGAAGGGAAAAAAAAAATTAAAAAATAGAAGTTCACCCAGCTGCTAATTAAGGCCGGTGTTGGTGGTGAGAGGGCTACATAAGAGCCAGGCAGTGTTATTACTTCGGCAGGCGTTAATGCTTCCTTCCGCACCAGCAAAGGTGAAATCCCAGGATGGGAAAGGGATGTGGGGGGCTCATCTCGCCTGGCCCCACCATTACACCAGAACGTGGTGGGTGGCAAAGCTGCAGCACCCGGGGCCATGCTGAGGATGGAGGAAAAACGATTTGAGGAGCTCAGAGACGTACATCCCCGTATGTACACCCAAAAATACCCCTGAACGCTGCACCCAAAAATACCCCTAAATAAACAAACCCCAGAAACACACCTAAAGATGGGCACAAGTGAGTCCCGGGGCGACAGCCTCGAGAACAGCGGGCAATGGTAGAAAACAGCTTTAAAGGGGGATATAAATCCCACCCCAAGGTATCAGGTCCCAGCCACGCTCCCAGCAGCTCCACTGGAGAGAGCTGGGTCTGGCCACCGCTGCGTCACTGTCACCAGGCCCCGGTGGCTCGTCCCGCTAGAGCCTTCCTCCCTCCATCCTCCTCCTCCCAGCCACCTGGTTTGCAAAGCCGAGGGGAGAAAAGTAGGGATCGCCTTGAATAACGGATGGAATCAGGCAGGCGCTGGCACAACTCACTCCCTTCCCTGGACAAGGGGCACCCGAAATTGCGGCCGGTCCTTTGCCTCTCCCCACAGAAGTGTCCCCCTGGCTGCACTGGCCCCAAACCTCTCCCGAAGCCACCCCAGGGAGGGAGAAAAGAGGAAAAAAAAAAAAAAAACCCCAACTCAATAAATCCAGCCCTGGTGGGAGCAACATATTGAAGAGGAGATTAAGGGGTTTAGTGCGAGGAAAAGCTTAAGAGAGGGTCTAAGCCGGCGTCAGAAAGCGAAGCAAAATAAACAAGAATTTTTATTCCTAATGAAGGGGGGAGCTGGGGGAGCCAGAGCGACCTCGGCAAGGCTGATGCGAGTCCCCCCGCGTCCCCTCGGCGGGGCTGGCACCGCGTCCCCCCCCGTCCCTCTCCGGGGGGCCCGATGCGGCTCCTCCCGGTCCCTCTCCGGCGGAGCCGATGCCGATTCCCTCCCGTGCCCCTCCGGAGCAGCTCACCCCGGCTCTCCCCGGTGCCACCAGCGGGGCTGACACCGCTCCCCCCCGGACCCCCTTCCAGCGGCGCTACCGCGGGTCCCCCTCGTCCCCGACCGGGGACAACTTTTGCCGCCGCTTTCCCGCGGCTCGGGTGCCCCCCGCTCCCCCCGGACCCCCCCCCCGGTCCCGCACTCACCCCGCATGGTGGCCGCCGGCGGTCAGGAGCGCGCCGGGGGGCGCATCAGGCGGCGCGGGGGGCGGCGGCGGCACCGGGACCGGGACCGGGACCGGGACGGACGCACCGGGACGCACCGGGCGGCTCTGGCACCTGCCCCTCCGCGGCGCCGCTGACCCACTTCTGCCCGAGCATGCGGCCGTTCACATGACGAGCCCGCCCCGCCCCCCCCCAAATCGGTTTCACTTCCAGCCCCACCTACTGCCCTTCCTCCTCCTCCTCCTCCTCCTCCTCC
>JANVCC010000071.1:4002605-4014613 GCA_025345505.1 Todiramphus chloris collaris
CCTCCTCCTCCTCCTCCTCCTCCTCCTCCTCCTCCTCCTCCTCCTCCATCTCCATCCCTATCCCTATCCCTGCCGTGCCGGTGCCCGGCGCTGCACAGGGGCGATGCTCTGGAAGCTGCTCCGGCGGTTCCTGGGTGCCGGGGGGCTGCTCGAACCCCTCTTCCCCCCCCTTTCCCGGGATGGGGGGCACACTGGGTGCTCGGCGCTGCCCACCCCCCCCCCCCCCCCCCCGGTGCTGCCCGCCCAGGGGAGGGCCGTGCCAGTGCCCATCCTGTCCCGGCTCGCCCAGGCACGGGGCTGGCTGCGTGTCCCGCTGAATCACCACCCCTCCTTGCTTCACCCCGCTCCCAGGGCGACTCCGCTTTGTGTCTCCCACCCAACCCCACCCCCCCCCAGGGTGGCACAGGGACCCCGCAACCCCCGGCAGGACGGGGTGGGTGCTCCTGGAGAAGCTGCAGACACCCAGTGCTGGGGGGATGTGGGATGCGCGGGAACTCCTGAGCAGCTCCATCGTGTCCCCACACCAGGGTGCAGGTGCTGAAGGGCAAGGGGGTGCCCTGGATGGGGGTCCTGCGGTCCGGGAAGCACCCGGTGGGAAGCTGTGGAGGTGACAAGAAGCGGTGCCCACCCTGCCCTTCATGCCACAAATGCACACGGAGGGCTTTGGGGCCTGGGGTGGTATCCTGGGTAATGGGGCACTCTGACACACTGCCGCAAGAAATGCAAAGAAACCAGCTCTGGACCATGCAAGGAGACCTCGCCGTGCAGTGCCAGAGGTGTTGGCACAAGGCAGAGCCCCACAGCTGGTGTCTGCGGTTCAGCTCTGCATCAGGTCACCGGAGTCCCCATGGTGCCACGTGCCACATCACTGGGGTGGAGGTGGTTGGTCCGAGGGGTCCCAGCAACAGTGGCACTGTCCTGGAGACCTGCTATATGCAGAGAGGGCATCTACCATGGCACGAGCACAGCATCCATCGTGGACATGGACATCCACCACAGGCATGGATGTGGCATCTGCCTTGGGCATGAGCAAGGCATCAGTCATGGCCACAGGCACGGCACAGGCACAGACACCACATCTGCCATGGACCTGGTGGTGGCACCCACCATGGGTGCAGCTGCAGCTGCCACCATCATCACACACGTGGCATCACTGCCTCCTCCCTGGGCTCACCCTGTCCTGTGATTGGGCTCCTCAGGGGGCCCCATGGCCCTCAGACCCTTAAATTAAACCGTTTAAGCATGGCTGAAGGGAGTGATTTCAACCCACATCCCTCCCAGAGCCCAAGGCTGAGCCAGGGGGCACAGGGACACTGCCAGGCCGGTGGCACAGGGGCTCTCCCTGTGCTCCTGGCACTGTCCCCTCTGCCGTGGCAGACAGACATGGGGGCTGAGCCACCGTGGCACTTTCTGCTCTCCCACCCGTGTGCCGAGTCACTGCCTGGCTCTGCTCTGGCGCAGGAGCGGCTGCGGCCGAGGAGGGGGACAGCGGGGGGCAGGGGGTGGCAGAGGCCTTGCCGCCTGCCGCTCCAGTGCTGCTGTCTGACGTGATTTTGCTGATGGCGATCGGGAATGGGTTCATTGCTCTCGCCCGTTGGATCCGCTCCTTCCTCCCAGCTCCCCTCCCTCCTCCCTGCCGCACTCCGCATGGATGGGCACACAGACAGGACGCGGGGAGACGTCTCGCCTCCGTCTTTATGAGCTTCGCTTCCAGCGCCCGAGCGGCCCCCCAAATCCCACCCCACCACGGATCTCCAGCAAGGCCCGTTGGGTGCAGCCCCCGTCTCGGAGGTGCAAAGCCGCTGCCCGTCCCTGGAGGTCACCAGCGCTGCCCGAAGGAGGTCAGCCCTATTAGCCCCGTTTCACAGATGGGGAAACTGAGGCTGAGAGCACCGTGGTGACTCTGGGGGACACGCAGGGTCCAGCCCGGTGAACTCGCCCCTCCCAAAAGGCAGTTGCTGGCTGGACCCTGGTTGTCGCAACTGGCACAGTCACGGCCAAATCACACCGGAGTGAGAGCGACGATACTCCCCGAGTGGCCCGGCACAACCCAAAACTATGAGCTTACATAAGTGGCACCACACCTGCCATGAGCAACACCCGACCCACGCACCCGCTCCCTGCCACCAGCTCCTTAACCCTTCGTGTGCGGTGCCCAGCCTCTGGCACCCACAGACGTTGGCACAGCCGAGGGAGAACCCTGGGGAAGGGAGATGCTGCAGGACCGCCCGAGCCGGGACGGTCCCCTGGGGTTGGGAGTGCTGCAGGTCTGGCACTCAGCCCTGTGGTTTTGGGACCACAGAAAGGGAGATGGAGAGGAGACACCAGAACGGGACCCCCTCTTAGCCAGGTTTAAACTGGGGGCCTGGTTGCAGCAAAGCCAGAACCAGTTTATTGGTGGAGTCAGTTTATTGGTGGTGATGGTTGAGACTCTGGTGTAACGTTAGAGACTGGAACATTTGGAATGGCCTTCCCTCCCCTTGCCCAGTGGATGTGGCAGCACTGGAGGTCACTGAACATCCCCTAAAAACCATCTCCCCCACCATGAGCTGTGATGCAGGGCCCGGTGCCACTCCACTCACGGCCGGTCGGTGCAGAGATGGTGACCCTGGCATCGACTGGCACCATCCCCAGCAATGGGGAAGCGTGGGGCTGGAGGAGCCAGAGCTGCCATCCAGTACCTGGGTTCTGCCAGAACCAGGCTCAGTGCCAGGGAGCTGCACCCACTGGGCAATGCCAGGGGATGTGTCCAGTGGGGCCGGATCCAGCCCTGTGCAGGTGGCACCAGCAGCCCTGGGCATCAGGGAGGAGACAGCCACTGGGAATGGGTAAGGAGCAAAAACTCTGCCACTCCATCACTGTCCAGGCCTTCTTCCCCTGGCCAGGCTTCACCACTGACTCTTTGTGGTCATGGCCAGGACACATGCTGGTGCCACATCAGAACAACAACTGCCAGCTTGGGCCCGCCACCAGGATTGGCCCAGTCGGTCCCTGGCTGGCCTGGAGGTGAGCAGGAATTTGGGATGACACCACCACACCTTAATCACTGTTTGCTCCCGCTCGTGCCCCACCCAGCGAGAGGGGAACATCTCCGCCAGCCCAGCATCGCCCCATCCTGTACCCCCAGCCCTTCACCCAGCCTCAGAGACTACCAAGCCCCCACTGGGCTTGTGCCACCTGGCACAGCCGGCCCTGGGGACTCTGCCACAGGCTCCCTGCCATGGGCACGGCCATGGCGCTTCATCTTGCCGTGACTCAGTTTCCCCCTGGGAACTGCTGCCCTGCCCAGCAGGGATTGGGGTGAACCCACTGATGTAAGGTGCCCCCAATCCTCCTCCTTGGGTGTCAGTGCAGGAATGTGCCCCATGGCAGCCCCCAGCCCCAGGGCTGGGTGGGGGCCCCGGCCTCCAGTGCCAGGCTGGGGGTGGGTGAGGGCAGTGGGGAGAGGGTGGCTGCAGAGGAGCCACCGAGCCTTCCCATGGCCCCCCTGGCTGCAGGGTTAACACCACGGAGGAAGCCCCTGCTCAGGGAGAGGCCCCACTGCTTTGTCCTCACCATGGCACTGGTGTCACTCTTCCCTCCAGCCCTGCTGCCAAGGCTCTCCGGCCACGAAGGATGAGGGTCCCCCCGCTCTACGCTGGGTGGGACCAGCGCCTTCAAACCAAGGGGACAAGATGGGGCTTTGCCACCTGTGCCAACCCCCGTCACCCAGACAGATCTGGCATGGTGCTGGGCACGTGGCCCTGCTGACGCGGCCTGAGTCAGTGCCCCATGGCACTCCTCCTGCAGAGGCTGGCATGGGCCACGGCGCGAGGCTGTGTGCTGGGGCCCCGCTGTGGGATGGTGGAAGATGCTGCTCAGGCGTGCCAAGGCAGGTGCAAAGCAGAGCGTGGTGAAGGGGGAAACTGAGGCAGTGCCGGGGTGCCCCTGAGTGCCAGAGCCCATGCAAGGCTGTCCCTGTCCCCACCTGGGACTGGGCGCTGCATGGGGGCTGGGGGGGCAGCAGGAGCTGGTGTAACTGGAGCCCCTGGGCTGGCCTGACCCACTCACGTAACGCCTGCCCAGGGCTTATGCAATATCTGCTGCTGCGCGGCTAGAAGGGACATCCAGCACTGCAGCAATTACCCGGCCCTTAATCAGTGGCAACGCAGGATAACGAGGCTAATTGGAGCCGTGGCTGGCAGAGCTGCCAGTGGGCTGGGGAAGGGGCATTTGGTCTCCCCCCGCACCCCGAGGAGGGGCCCCAAGCAATTAGTGGCTGCTGAGCCTTTGTTAGGGGCTGGGAGGGGGGGGGGGGGGGGGGGTTTGGCCAAGCTGGACCTTGCTGGGGGTGTGGGTGGGCCCGGGGTGGGATGGAGCACTGCCTCGCTGGGCTGGAGTGTGGCATCTCCATCCCTGTCCCCATCCCCATCCCAGCACGCCCGCAGCGCTGCGATGCTCAAAGTAGGTCAGTGGGCCGAGGTGCCAGGCAACCGTGGGCAGCCGCAGCATCCGCCTCGGGGGGGTTGACTCTGGGGGAGCTCGGCCACCACCCCGGCCACCCTCCACCGACCCCATCGCCCCGCTCAGCTTCGAGCTCTTCAGAGAGAGGGTGAAGGTGACATCTCCCAGGGCCAGACTGCAGAGCCTCGGCAAACGTCGTTGCACAAATAATGCCTAGATAATGATGCCGGGAGGAAGGGCCTTTCCCTCTTGTCCCCCCCCCCCCCCAGGGGCAGCCCCTTCTCTGCCCTGGGGGGCTCAAGCCGGCGGTGTGGGGCTCAGAGGGGGTCCCCAGGCAGCTCCCCCAGCACTTGCCCCTGGCTCAGGCAGCATCCCCGCCTCTTGGCACTGGCCTGGGCACCGCCGGCGCTGCCAAATCTCCAGCGTAATCATTAGGAGATAAACAGGAAAGAGGGAAGGGGCAGATTTCATATTCCACCCCGATCCCCCCGAGACAGATAAAAGCAGAGTGGGGGGACGCGAGGGGGCTTTTGCCCGCCTTGTTTCTGCTGAATCAAACATTTTCCGTTCTGCTTAGAAGATTCCTCTGCTCCCCCCCCAGCTCCCGCCTTAATGAGGTTTTGCTGTAAAAGTCTCCGAGCCTCCACCGTGGCCTTGAGTTAATCTCCAGACACCTTCAAAGCCGGCTTCTTCCTGCACCCCCCCTCCCTTCCCCTCAACCCTCCTCTTCGTCTCCATCTTTTTGAACTTCCCAGACACAGAACTGCCAAGTTTGATGCGCGGCAGCGAGCAAAGGGGCACCCAGGGCAGAGTGGGGCGGGAAGGGGGGGACACGGTGCCCAGGACTGGGGCAGGGATGGGGACTGGGATGCTGTCACCTGCATCCCTCTGGTCTGGGGGCACCAACGGACCAGGGAGTCTTGGCAGATCCTGGTCAGCTGCTGTTTGGGGAGGGAAGGAGATTTTTGGCCACCAACCCCAGCGCAGCACTCGCACCCCCGAGGTGATGGGACCGCCTGGGGCTGTCCCTCTGGGTGGAAAAGCCGCCTTTGGAGGCAGTGCCCAAACTGGGGGGAAAAGGGGATACTTGGAGATTACTTTTTTTTTTGCCCCCAAAGTAGAATATTGAAGAAATGTTGCAAAAAAAACCCCATAGCCCTTGGCTTAGCCAAGATGGGGACCAGACCCATCTTTGCACCTGACAGTGAGGGGCTCTGGGCACTGGTGGCACTGGGGGGGACAGGCAGAGGACCTGTGGTGCAAGTGGATGCCTGCAGCTCTGCTGGGGCTGAGCTGAGTGCAGAGCAGACATGTGGGTGCCAGGAGCATCTCCCCACTGGGGCTCGATCAGGGACCATGGCATGACCCCGGTCTGGTAGCAGGGGGCCAGTGCTGGCCAAGGGTCACATCCTGCCTGTCCATTCGGGACTTTGTTGTGGGAACTGTCTGCTTCCCAGGGAAGGGGCTTGGGAGCTGTTGCAGCCACGTTTGCAGCCTCGCACAGATCCAGCTGGCTCCAGACCCTTGCTACTGGGACAGGGTGGCCCTCAAAGCACCCATCCATTCCTGGGGGCCTTCTGGGCATCCTCCCCCATTGCCTGGGTGGGTGCTCAGCCCTGGCTGCAGCAGGTCCAAAATCCTGGGGAGGGGAGAAACAGGGGCTGAGATCACCCAAGTTGCTCAAGAGTGGGGTGCTGCACCCACCCACCCACCCACTCAACGCACCCACGCTGCCACTTGGCCTCCTCCTCCTCCTGTGGCCAGTGCCCCCAGCTGCCCGCTGTGCCTGTACCTGGGCATCCTGCTCCAGAGCCAATCTGGAGGCTTTAGCACAAGTTAATCCCAGCAATCTCTTAATTCCAGGGACTGAAATAGGAAAGATCAGTAGGTCAGTGGGAAAAGCTCTTGGCCAAAGTTAAGATGTTAAAGCAGAGAGAGGGTGAGAGAAAGAGCAGGGGAGAGGAAAGTGCCCAGGGATCTGCTCCGGCTTCTCCCCTGGCCTGGGATGATGTCACCTGCATCCCGCCGGTCTGGGGACACCTCTGGACATGGGAGTCTTGGCAGATCCTGGTCAGCTGCTCTTTGGGGAGGGAAGGAAATTGTTCCCCTCTCACCCCACCAACCCGAGTGCAGCCCTCGCACCCCCGGGATGATTTCGCTGGGGTTTAAATCCCGGCTCCGAAAGGTTGCGTATTAACGCGCTGCGCTGCTGAGCGGCTCTAATTAGGGCTTGGCAGGCTCCCGTAAGCACCTTTCTGGCTCCCACTCTGGAAAAAGCTGTGCCGGAGGACTTAGCTTTTAATAGAGCCAAAGCCCAGGTGACCCACCCACCGCTGCCTGCACCGCCTGCCCAGCACCAAACGGGCTGGTCCCAGTCCCAGCCACTGGTCCCAGCCCCAGCTGCAGCCCCATGGGGTGGCCTTGGGGAAGAGCTTCCCACCTCCTTGGTGCCAGTGCTGGTTTTGGTGCATCCAAAGGAGGACCAGCCCGGGGCCTTTCCCTGCATCCCCCGCTGCCTGCCCCCGGGCTGGGTGCTTTGGGGCAATAATATCGCCATGGGAGCAGTTTCCTTAAATCCATCTCTGTTACCGCAAGCAGCTTAGCACCAGAAACTCTCTTCCTCTCTGTTCTTTTAATACAATCCCAGCTTAGCAAAGCCCCAGGCTTAGCTGCTGCCCCTGCAGTGCAAGTCAGGGGAGGAGAATTAAATAATATGAAAGCAGAAAACAAAGGGCTCTGCTTGATTTAAGCAGCTGATGGGGGGGGAGGGGGGGGTCATAGTGGCCCAGCCCTGCCAGGGAGAGCCGCTGGGGTTATCTGTGGAGGGGATGCTCGGCCAGGTGATACATCCCTCTGGGATGCCTCATTTTTATGGGTCAGTGGGTCAGGGATGCTCTGATGCTTTCAGCCATTGCTGAAGGAGCCCAGCTCAAAGACACGCTCACCCTAAAGTTGCCCAAAGCACCTCACTGTGCTATTTGGTGTCAAATATTCCCATTTCCCTAAGTTTTCCCATCTTGGGCTGTGCCAGACCTGGTGAGCAGCTTTGAGGAACTCTGCCCTTTCCAGAGGCACCATCACACCAAGAAATGGGTCTTCCCACCCCACCCACTGTGCCGGTGCCCAGGATGGTGCTTCTTGGCTGCCAGGCAGCCTCTGCCCCCTGTGCCGTGCTGAGCTGATGGGCTGGGAGCTGTTGCTGATCCTCTGGGTCCTGGCTGGCCGGGCTCTCTCCCATTGTCGGCACCACAGCTCACCTTGGACTCCGCTCCTGGCACGGCCCTGGGTTGCTGGGGAGACGGCGACAGGCTTGTTTATTTACCGTCAGGGCTGCGATAAGGAGTGTGAAAGGGGAGGTGAAGCACATGGTGTCCAATGTGCCTGACCCACTTTCCACTGCCTGGGCATCGCTCGCCCTCAGCTATTGGATTGCAGCAGCTGCGAACGCCCCGCTGCTCAGCAGAACCGCTGTGCCGTGATGGTTCGAGGTGTCTGTGCTTCTGAACCCCATTTTTCCCCCAAGCTGGATGGGACTAGAGGATAAGCATCCCCAGGGCTCTGCGGGCGCATCACGGCTAGCTGCCGAGGCACAGCGATGGGGACCAAAACCCGGCGGTGAAATCTCGCTGTGGCAGGCTCCTCGTGCCTGCCTCCACCCAGGGTCCCCGCTGCAGCGCATCCCCCGCCGGTGCTGGCACAGTGGCCCAGATCTGCCATTCCGCATGGCTTCCCTGGCTCTCCCCGGGGCCGGGTGCCGGCAGGCAGGGAGCTCGCTCCGCACCTCACGCTGCCGCCCGCTAATCCAACATGACTCTTCCATTAGAGAGGAGATGCCAGCAAAGAGCTTTTCAGTGTAGGAATTAACTCCTTCTCCCACCCCCGGAGCTCCTCGGCTCTGTCTCCATCACCCGCATGGCCTGGGGTCTGTGGGATGGGGACTTCATTGCCACCCCCCCCCGGGACCTGGCTCTGCCGTGTACGTGCATCTCCCATCCTCCTCCCCTGGGGATGAAGGACGAGCGCAGAGACCCGTCACTGCGGTGCTGGAAGGTGCCAGAGTGGGGCTCTGCAGGGTCCCCGGGCTGGCCATGCCTGACCCCAGCTGCAGCTCTTATTGATCTCCTCTCTCCCTCTTCATTAGCAGCTCCACTTTAGCCCGATCAGAGCTGTGGCTCCCTGCAAAGGGCCTGTCTCCGTTTTGGCCATCGTCCCCATGGGGCACTGGAGCTGCTGGCAGGAGTAGGGGACCCAAAGGGTCCTGAGGAGCTGGGGACAGCTTTTGGGGTGAGCATCCTGGCTGGGGGGGGTGATCCCTGAGCAGGGTGACCTGGGGGGACATGGTGGGAACCAATGGCAGCAGGATGAGCCCTGGCCAGAAGCCAGCACATCCCCCCTGCCAAGGGCACGAATGTCCCATCTGGGAGGTGTCAGCATCTCACATCCGATGTGATGCTGGGGAGGGGAGTGGGGGTAGGAGGGTGGCGGTGGTGGCTCTGCAGTGGCAGCCCCCCCCAACAGCAGAATGGGGTCAAAACACAGCACAGGATCCACTCACTGGGACCAGCCCTGCCCCAAGGAAAACCACCTTCCTGTGCTGGGGTAAAGCTGTCCCTCATGTCCCTGTTTGCCTGGAGCCCTGCAGGGGAAGTGACAGTGGACTTTGGTCCCCTGCTTCAAGGACAGAACCCAGCATCCTTCCAGAGAGGAGAAGCAAAGCTGATCCTGCTTGGTACTGACCCCTGGGGTGCTGAGCCTGGGGGGAGCATCCACACCTGGCCTCCCCCTCTCTCTCTGTTTGACAGAGGAAACAATGGCTGAATGTGACCCTTGGCCACCTCTCCTGGGAGCTCAGGGCTGTGGTCTGACCCTTGGTGGAGGTCAGGATCCGACCGGTATCCCACTGTCTTGCCCAGGGCCCTGGGGAGAAACCACAGCTCCCTGGAGGGTGGATCATCCCAAGTGTACGGCAGGGAAACTGAGGCATGGAGCGAGGTGGGGATGTGCACGATGCTGGGGTCTGCCCGGGCAGAGACGAGGGCTCTGGAACACCATCTAAACCACGGGGGCGCTTTGGCCTCGTCAAGCCACAGAATCCCTGTCTCTGCCATGGGACCTGCGGGCTCTGCTGACCTCCATGGCCCCACCTGAGGGGATGCAGCCCCCCAGGAGCCCCCCAGAGCTGCAGGAAAATGAACAGGGAACTGCTCAGGAAAGTCTCTGGCTGAGGGGGCTGGAGGAGAGAGGAGGGCTGCACTAGAGTGACGTGTTCTCACCACCACCTCCCCCATCGCTGCCAGGGTCTGGGGGGTCTGGGGACCTTACGCCCCCCTGGGCTGTCTCAGTTTGGATCAGGGTCCTGTGTGATGCCAGCTGGGAGTGCCCTGGCCCACAGTGGGCATGCATCGATGAGAGATGACCTGGGTCCCAGCCATCTCGGTGGCCCACACCTCCTGTGCCCACACATGTGCCTGGGAGAGGGACTTCCAGCATGGGGGACAGCCCTGCAGTGGCCAGGGAGGACAGGACTGAGGAGAGCTGCTGTCCCCACCTCTTGTGGTGACCCCAGGACAGCCCAGCCCAGCCCAGGGAGGTGCCCTTCAGGCCACCCACACAGTGCTTCGGGACCTGGGGTAGGGGCTTCCACCAAAGGCAGTTTGGGAGGTTGCACTGGAGACCCCAGCCCTGCAAAGAGACGCCCAGAAGGACACATCCATTCCTCCCACCCCAGGAAGGGGCCAAAACACCCCCAGATTATTTCTGTGGGACTCTGGCTGCAAACTGGGTTGTCACCACCCTTTCTCCACCCTAGATGGCTCAGACTTTGTGGCACGGTGGGGACACAGAAGCAGCAGCAGAGGAGGAAACCCTCCCTGAAATCCCAGTGTGGAGCCACCCATGAAATATTCAGGCCATTCAGTGCAATTCCTGCCTTGCTGTGGAAAGCACCATGAATATTGCAGGTGGGCATTAAAGTTTCACAGCTGCCATCCTTCAGCACAGCCCCGTGGACACCATTACCACGGGAAGACCCTCCACCAGGATGCCAGGCTCCAGCAACCTATTTCCCTTTGGTTTACCCCCAGAACAGGTGGTGGTTGGTGGTGATGGGTTGGGACCCTGAAGTTCCCCACCATATCCCCAGGATGGAGCAGCATGGATCAAGACAGGGCTGCAGGAGGGCTGGGGACAAGCAAGAGGTTCTGGCCACCTCACTCCAAAGGTCAGCTGTGCTCCCTGCTGCCCCAAGGGCAGCACGGCCTCACTCCTGCACACCCCTCAGCAACCCCCACTCCAGGTCTGCTGAGATGTTCGCAGCTCCATGAGCATCTCAGAGGGTTTCATTCTCCATGTCATGAGCTTTCCAGGTCAGTCTCCACCAGAAGGAACCATTCTCTTCTCCTCCACCCGCTCTCATAACTCAGCTCTTCCCGTGTTTATATAACAGTGATGTCTCCCGCCGACCAGGGACAGAATTGGCCGGGGAGAAATAATGAGGATAATTCAAGCCATTTGGGAAGATGAGGTTTGCAAGGTGCCCAGCATCTTCCACCTTTTACATGTTGTCTCTAATCATCTGCAATCTTGGATGGCCATTGATGGAGCTCGTTGCTGTGGTGACGAATGAATAGCTCTGGGATTGTACCATGCCAAAAAGGTGCCGTCCTTCCATCAAAACAACAACAACAACAAAAATATCATTTTGTTCAGGAAATTAAGCAGTTTGCAACCAAATAGCAGTGTCTGAAAGGGCTCCCGCATCTGTTCTTTCCTCCCTGCTCCCGCGGTCGCGTTGGGTTTGTCAGCAACATGCCCAGTGCCCCGGAGAGTCCTTTGTATGCGGCGGGCAAGGAGATGGCAGTAATTGCAAGGGGATTTCTAACCCACTGAGTCTATTAAAAGGATTTATATCCCCCCCCCCACCCCCTCTCTTCTTCCCCAGATATGTGTCACGCAGGCAGGGAGTGTGGGGGGCTGTGGCCGGCGGCTGGCACAGCACTAGGTTAATGTGTTACCTGAGGAAGGTTGGATCAAGGAAGAGCTACAAGTGTGGTCTCCCTGGACTTCCGCGAGGCTTCCGACACAGTCCCAAGCAACATCCTTCTCTCTGAATCGGAGAGAGATGGATTTGATGGGTGGACTGTTCAGGGGAGAAAGAATTGGTTGGATGGTCACACCCAGGAGGTAGTGGTCAACAGCTCGATGTCCAGCTGGAGATGGGTGACAAGTCGTGTCCCTCAGGGGGCTGTAGTGGGACTAGTGTTGTTCACTGTCTTCAGCAGTGACGCAGTGGGATCGAGGGAACCCTCAGCAAGTTTGCAGATGACACCAAGCTGAGCAGCAGGGTGCTCGACATGCCTGAGGGACAGGATCCATCCGGAAAGACCCGGACACGCTTGAGGTGTGGATCCACGTGAGCCTCATGAGGTTCAACAAGGCCAAACACAGGGTCCTGCACTTGGGTCAGGACAACCCCCGGTATCAGCCCAGGCTGGGGGTGAAGGGTCAAGAGCAGCCCCGTGGAGAAGGAGCTGGGGGTGCTGGGGGGGAGGAGCTGGAGCTGAGCC